>JANVCC010000020.1:25886504-26004004 GCA_025345505.1 Todiramphus chloris collaris
CCCCCCCCCCCCCCCCCCAAACCTCCCCCTAAATAAACTAGGACAAGTCTGTCCTCTCTTCTGGAGGGAGCCTTGCGAAGTTGTGTGCGTGTATGTGTGCGCGCGTGTGTGTGTCAGGCTGCCAACCTGGAGGACTTTTCCGGGGAGAGGACGGGAAGCAGAAAGGGAAGCTCTTTTATTTCACTGCTTGTTTTGATGGTCGCTCCCAGGAGGCTGAGATTTTCTGCTGCCTAGTTAGTGCCCCTTAATCCTGACTCGGGAGTGACTCAGTCGATGCTTGCAAGGGCTGATTATTTTTTTATCGGGGGAGGCAGTGGTTCAGATGGGGCTGGGGCATAGCGGTCGAGGTACCGGCGAGCGGAAAATGCAGCTCTGCGGCGAGGGGGAAGGCGAGGGGGGAGAGAGGGAGAGCCCGGGGCAGGTAAAGGAGAATCCATCGCGTTGGTCTTGTTAGGCTTTTTATTGTTATTATTACAACTTAATTGATTTTTTTTGTCAGTCTTCAGTGGCAAACACTGACAATTTTCTACTGATGCTGTCTTTACAAACACATCTATCCCACTTCTTCTTCCGTCCTTCTTTCTCTCTCTTTTTTTTCCTCTCCCTCTCTTTTTGGTCACCATTTCCCGAGATAAATAAACGCGCATTTGAAGAGTGTGTAAGATGTGTCCCCTCCGGCTCCCGTAATTCAGCTCTGTTGATGCGATGTGTGCTGTACCGGTCGTGCTAAGAAACAAGTGGGAAAGTGATTTTTTTTATTTTATTTTTTTTAGGTTTTGGATTAGTTTAAAAAATAGGAGTATTTTATTACTGGTCCAAAACGGCGCTCCAGATTCCAAGTTAAACTTTTGGGTACACCCCCAACCACCACTTTATTTTACATAAACACAGAGGCTGGAGGAGGAAAACGTGAGATGCCTTTTTTTTTTTTTTTTTTCTTTTTTTTTTTTTTTTTAAAAGGAGGGAGAAAAGGAATGCAACTCGCCTCTGAGGCGAGGTGCCGGCTCAGGGAGCAGCAAATTTTCCCGAGGAGGCGACGGAGCCGCAATCGTCGCCCGGCCGGGGTGCTTCCCATATCCCTCTGCATCTGCTTCCCCGCATCCCTTTGGATCTGTTGGCAGCTCCCGCCAGCTCAAAGTTACCTGCTCTGCAGCAATAGGAGCAGCCGTGCAGTCGCTTGCTCCTGAATGAAACACAACTCTTAATGATGTAGCATTATCAACAAGGGACACTTGATTGACTGATCTAGGTATGATATATGTGCTGGGCGTCTAAATTAAATATTAAGTGAAATACTTAGCTCTAATTAGAAATCGTAACCTAGCAATGAAAACTTGAAGAAACAAATTGCGGGGGGAGGTGGGGACAGCCTTTAAACGCGGCAGTGAGGAAAGTAGCGGTGATGTGTACAGAGGCTGACATATTAGCAACAAGCAGCAACTTTGAAATGATTGACGTATCATTAAAGCCATCAGGCTGATTTTAATAATTCTTCCTTAAAGAAAAGAAGAAAAAAAAAAAAAAAAAAAAAAGAAAGGAAAAAAGCGGGGAAACTATAAGAAAAGAAAGTAAAATATAAGAGGCGAAAAACCAGGAAAAGAATAAAAAAAAAAAAAAAAAAAAAAAGAAAGGAAAAAAGCGTGGTACCTTTCAGACAAGTTAGTTATTTATCAGCGCATTAAACCCGGGAGAAGCATAATGAGATCTGGGGAAAACGAGGGAAGGCGGTGGGAAATCCGTTGACGAATTTAACAAATAAACGTCCAAACAGCAGCGACCATCCAGCTCAGGGCTTCTCTGGAGGATGGGGATGTCAAAGCTAGATGCCTTACCCCTCGAGTGTGCCTTCTCAAGGTAAACAAGTACACAGTTGCCTCAACTTTCTCCTTTAGTACAAAGTTCCTGGTGCGACGGAAAATTTGAATATTTTATCAGTCTCTTGTAGTGACCCTCATTAGGTGGGCATCCTGCTAAGGCCCTGGCGTTACAAGAAAGCTGCCCAATCAGAGCATTTGCACGCCTTGTTAGCGATGGTTAATGAAGCTTCCCCATGCACTCAAAGAAAGGCCCCCTCGATGTAGATTTACCTTATGTCAACTCGTTACTTCTAATGAATTACATCAAAATTTTTCCCTGAATGGGGCCGAGGCGCCCGGACCAGGATCCCCTCCCCGCCCGCTGGAGCCCACCCCTGCCACCGCCGGCACTTTAGCGGAGCATCCGAGACCGAGGTGACCGGGCGCAGTTTGGCGGCGGGGAGGGGGAGAAGAGGCCGAGGGAGGGGATGGAGCGAGCGGCCGGCAGCGGCGGGGGCACCGCAGTCTGCGGGGGGGGGGGCCCAGCCCGGCCCCGGCTCCCGGAGAGGGCAGCGATTGCGGAGGCTTAGCCGCTGGCAGGTAGACGTTTGCTCTTTGCCTCTAATTTCCAGGATCCCCCCCCCGCCCCCCCCACCTTCCCGTCCCTCCGGGCTAGCATTTTAAAATCAATTAGTATTTTCAATTCTTGAGGTGAATTATTCAAACAAATGTTTGGGAGACCCTGAGGGAGAATTTGGCCGTGACAAAAGGTTTGATTAGCTTTATTTCCCCCCCAAAAGCAACAAAGGCGCAGGGCTGCGAGAACAATCCTCTACATCAGGGCATGTTCAATTAAATGAAAGTCATTAGCTTCGCCGTGAAAGCACTACCTTTAAAATCAGATGGGGCGGGCAGGAAGGGGGGGTACTCTGATAATTGTGGCAGGAGGATTTAACACCCCCCTCCCCCAGTACACACAAAGCCCTCCAAAAAGAAGGAGGGAGAGAGGCAGAGAGAGGGGAAAAAAAAAAAGAAAAAAACCCCAAGCCCACAACAACAAAAATAAATCGCAAAAACAACAACCAAAGAAAAAAAACCCAACCAGCAACCCAACACTTCACCCTTTGGAAATTTGTGCTCAGTCTAAACAATAGGAAGCCCATAATGCAGATTATAACACTCACTGACTCGAATCCATTATCTGCCCTCCACACTGTCTATATATTGATTTCCATATACTTTCTATTGCTCTCAATGACTGAGCAAAGCTCCAGTTAAGAGCCCGCGACACACAGGAGCGCTGCTTGAACTGCATCTCACCATTACATGCCGGAGCCGGCTGTAAACACGAAATGCTCCCATTTTCCCGGTGTAGCTGTGAACAAGCAAAAGACACCTACCCCTTTCAAAGAAGCGGGCGGCCGGGCGGGCAGAGCCGGGGCGCTGCCCCGGTTCCCCCCCCCCTCCCGCCGCGGGGAGCCCGGGGGTCCCCCCATGAAGGCACGTATAGGTGCGCACGCCCGTGTCCGCGGGAGAAGCCCTGGGGGCCGTTTCCCGGTGCGCCCCCGTCCCGAGAGCGCCGGAGCCGCCTGCGGGGAAGGGGGTCTGTCCCCTCGCCCCTCGGGGCTCAGAGCCAGCAAAGCTGAGTGGTCAGAGACGGGGAGCTGAGCTCCCTGCCCGTGGCCCTCTGCCCACAGCCCCTCTCCCCAGCCTTAAGCTCTTAATGAGGGATGACGGTCGTTTCTTTAACTCTGAGACCCAGCAGAGCAGAACTTTTTCAAGGCAGGATCCTCCGGACGGTAAGTTTGATATTTGGATTAAGATCACTTCCTCACGGGCTCTTGTACTGTGTGTGAGAAAGAGAGGAGGTGAGGGAGGGAGCGAGCTCAGCCGAAAATAACCATCAAAGAGAGAGTACAACCTGATCTTTGGGAAGTGCTTTTAAAGGAAGGAGCAAGGGGGAGCGGCCCGGCCAGGAGCGGGAGACCGCGGGAGCTGAGCCCCAGGAGCGCATCTGAGGTGCCCCCGACTCTTCGCAACCTCCATCTGCAGGGCACCGCTCCAGGCAGAGAGGGAGGAGGTGTCGAGAGGGTTAAAGTGCCTAGAGAGAAGTAGAAATTTGGAAGCGAGTGTGTGTGTTGGGGGGGGGGGGAGGGGGAGTAAAGCGGTAATTCTGCAGCTATAAGGACCCCAAATAATCCATTCGGAGTCTACATAGATCGGGGAGAACCGGAACAGTGCGTTAAAGGGTCACATCTTCCCCCCCTCCTTTCCTTCACTTTAATGAAGATTGTTAATTTGCTTCGAGGCAGTGCGCTGGGCTGATAAATCCTCCCCAGCTAGTATGTTAAAGTTTAAATACCAGCAGGTGCAAATTCGCTCTACTTAAGGCTGTAAAAATAATGCCGAAATTCAAGAGCACAAGAAGTTGGCCTTTGTATTGTGATTTATAAAAGGGAAATTGCGCTATACATAGCCAACTATTTACCAAAAAAACCCAACCCCCAAAGCCCTGAAAGTGCTAAATTCTTCTTAATGATGCCGAAGGTGAAGTTGTTTCATATTGGACAAAATGGGCATTATTCTTTGTCATGTAAATCACCCTTCACTTGACCTTAGGTTAGAGGATAATGTTCATTCTTGCTTCTCACTAAAACTTATTCAAATCAGAGAGATGAAGAATCATTTCACAAAATTCGCGTAATAAAGTGAAGAGGACTTACGGATCTTCATTCAAAAAACATGTGTTAAGAACACGTACTTTAAAAAAAATGGTATTTGCCGCAAAACTCCTGGATTAAGAGCCTTTTATTTAACAAAGTTATGCTTCTTGGATTTCCTGAGAAATGTGTATATAATTTCTCATAACAAGATTAAAAGAAAGGAAAAGATATGAATCAAAGGTACTATAGATACACAAAAGACCTCCAAGCGACAATTACTCTAATATATATTTTTAAATAGGAAAAGAAATGAAAAGATATTTAACAATTGGGTAAAACAGAAATGAAGGTTTGATAAAGAAGATGCAGCTTGCGGTGCCATTTCATTCGATAAATATACTTTTGGCGTGGAGTGACAGGATATGTTATTTTGACACAAAATGAAAGCGTTACTGCAGATATAGAGACATAGATATACACGAAGACAGCTGTATACACTCATTTATAAATTAGTGGGTGCACGTGGAAGGAAATCTGAGCGTCTCTATTTCCCAAAGCTAAGCGGAAAAATACCCCATAGGTGAGGCGCTGGGCTGAGGTAGGTTTAATACTGAAGTGCCAGAGATTATTGGAAATCAAATAAAAATTCGACACGCACTGACCCATTAGAGGATTTGGCGGTGAGGAGGGAGAGATTTTCCAAGGCTTTTGTCGCTAATGTTTCAATGCTAGGCGCTAACTTTAAGAAAAGTGTCAGTAGAATAACAAATTGAGGGCATGAAAGGCCACGGAGAGAAAGCAAGCAAGGATGCTCTTGACTTCTTAGCAGTTGCTTAGAAAGGATCTCGAGCTTAATATGGGGACTCAATCAGCGGAGAGCACAAAGCTGGGGAAAGGGGGAGAGGAAAGTTGGGCTCAGCACGTGCACTTTGGTCAAGTCGCTTGAGTGAGCACTGGAGGGGGAGCTGCAGGCGCGGCGTCTCTCCGCGGCTGCACCCTCTGCCCCCGCTCCCGGCACTGGCCGCGGACACCACTCGCCCGCCGCCGGGCACCGCCGCGGGGGGTGGGGGGGCACAGGAGACTGTGTTGCACGGGGGGCCCCTCTTGCGCCTCTGCGGGAGCGTAAGGGAAAGCCGCTCAACGCGGGACAGGCGCGGGAGACCTGCTGTGCTTCCCCGGCACACCCGCGTCCAGGTGGCCGCCGAGATGGGTGACCAGATAAAACATAATTCGCCCCTTCTCCGGAGCTCCGGCGGTAGATTTTTTTTTTGTTAAAAGACCCTGTTATCAAACTCGGTCTTTTCGTGAGAAACAGTCGATTTTAAAGCCCGTCTATAAAGATTTTTAACAGCTTAGCGAATATCAGAGATAAGGGAAATCTGGAAGATGCTCCCAGGACATCAGACCTTAATGGGCTCCTTCAGTGGCGGGGAGAGCTCCATTCTGTTCCCTGTGCGTATTATACTGCAGACAGGATTCGATATATACTCTATTTAATCTTGCTCTGTGACAGAGCTGTTTAAGTGTATACCATGCCTACATTCTTTGTATCAAGACCAAAAGGATGCATTGTTGAAAGAAAACTATTCAAAATCTTTCATCTGATAGAAACGATCCAGCAACTGTGAGGCAGCTACAGCACAATGGTTCTGTCTGCATAATAGGTATCTCATAAAAATACAGCGTGTCATTGCAACAAAAAGTTAAAAGTCTTAAATGTATCCATCTTATATATTGCATGAAGTCAATAATATTCTAACCTTGCCTGCACCCCGCCATTAAATGGTACACGGCACTTTAAAATCGAAGGCATTGTGATTGAAATCCCAGTCTCTAGTAGAGAAAGAGGGGAGCAAGGTAAGTTAAGCGAGGACCATTACCGATGTAATGACCTGAGGGTAAATATTCATTAGGAAGAGGAGATTCCTCTTCTAATACTCAGTCTATTTTCTTTGGAATGCAATATCACGGAGCCTAATGTTGTAGGAAGACCTAAGATTTAAGAAGAGATTATTGCCAAGTGTTGGGTGGAGTTTGTGCTTTGTTTTTTTTTTTTTTTTTTCGCAGACACTTTCCTCAAGTGGGACGCAACTGCCAAGAATAGTTTTTCCCCCTTTTTTTTCTCCCCCTCCCCCTTCCTTTTTTTTTTTTAATCACCTTTCTAATTTTATTAGGGCAGCTAGAGAAGCTTGTTTCCTGTTTAGCCACTGGTATCAGAAAGCAGAGAACCTTTAAGCAGCATGGTTAGCAGCCCTGCCTCTCTCTTTTCCCTTGGTAGGTGCACTTAGCCGAAGGAAAGGGAGACTGCACAGAGCCCCGGGGACAGAATTTGCCTTCCGAACTACTCTTTCTGAAGAACATTAGCTCCGACCTCCAAAGCAACGGAGACTGGCACTTTAAAGTAGCTGCAAGAAGCGCTCCCCTCTCTTAGCAGGTTCACATAGGAGATTTGAGGTTTTTAATTTCCAGACACAAGGAAGTACTTCCCCACAGCCCCAGTTTGTTTTGTTTTGTTTTGTTTTGTTGTGTTGTGTTTTTCCCTAATAAGACATAAAAGGAAGACGGGTACGATTCCCCTATACACGCAGAAATATAAAGGGCAGAAGGGAAAGCCGAGCCGGGGCACATCTGGCTGTGGGAGACTGCCCCGTCTTCTTATCCGCTCTGTTGTCACCGGCGGGATGGCGGCGGGGGGCGGCCGGGCGCTGCCGGGGGCTCCCGGGCCTGCGGGGCGCTACCGCCGGTACGGCCCGAGCCCTGTGCGGCAGCCAACGGGTGCATCTCCTGGCGTGACCTTCAGGGAGCACATTTCAACTGCTAAACATCGAGAAAAGTGTTTCTCTCTCTCGCAGGCGCCATATTAATGCCGTGAGCTGGGGCTGGGGTGGGGGGAGGGCGGTTTCGCAGTTGGTCTAGTTTTACGCAGTTGTTAATTCAGACTGAGCAGGCTGTCGACGGTTCCATAAAACAAAACAAAACAAAACAAAACAAACAACAACAACAACAAAACTAAACAAAAAGTACGTTGGGATTCTCCCCTTCCCTCTTTCCCACTCCTCCCGAGGGGACGCGCTTTATAACATTGATGCCTGCTCTGGGACCCTACGGATCATCCTCCCCCTCCCCGCCCGGTGAGGAGGGAGGAGGTCCCCGGGAGCGCGGGATGCCACGAGATCTCAGCCCAGGGCCCTGTCACTCCTCTTGCCGGGGGACCTGGACACCTCTAGGCATAGCCTGGGACCGCCCAGCTTCCCCCATTCTTCTGCTTGCCGGGGCGGTGGTGGGAAGACTCTCCAAGCCTCCTTCCCTCCGCGCATCTCTCATTTGTGCTGGGAAGACCGCGGACAGCAAAATAAGAAAATACCTTGCGCTCCCCCCGACCCCATCTGCCATCTTCCCCTGTGTAAAATTATTTCAAAAGCTGTGGGTCTGCACTCTGCTGAGCAATCTGTTCCCTCAACTCGCTCTGAGACCTGCTGCTTAGTCACCGGCGTAGTTGTGGTTTTTGTTGTTTGTTTGGCTTGGTTTTGTGTTTTGGCGGTGTTGTTTTTGGGTTTTTTTGTGGGTTTGCTCTGGGTTTTTTTTGGTTTTTTTTTTGGTTGGTTTTTCTTTCGGTTTTTTTTTTTTGGTTTTTTTTTTTTTTAATGTGAAAAACAACCCACAGGTTTTGCAGATGGGCAGAAGTGGACGAAACAACACGGCGATGTCAGTGGTGACACAGTGAAGCCGGGCAGAGCAGCTTCTCCACAGGGCAGCAGGGCCGGTGCCGTCCTAAACGTTCAAGTCCTCCTCAGGACTTCGGAACAAAGGCAGCCCAGCCTAGCTCCGCCACGCACATAATCTCCAGTATAATCCTGGGTTTTGCCTCTTTTTTTTTTTTTCTTTCCCCATTTACCCTGTTTTTCAGCCTGCTGTTCCTGAAGGTCAGACGAAGAGGTCATGGCTCTGCATCCCCTATAAATAGATTTTGATATTTAGACAGCTATTGCTACTCAATATTAACTTACAGGATAATGGCGAAAGATACCGTATGCGCTGAACCTGTTACTCACGAGTGAGCAGCATCTGTCGAATACAATTCTCGTCTTTTCGCCCTGTTTGGCTATAGCGCAAATCAATAGGGCGAAGGACGTCTTGAGGCTGGTGGGGAGGGTAAGCAGGACGGCTCTGTGGGGACACAGTTGCAAGTACAGTCTTGAAACTACACAAGAACTTCAGAGAGCTGAAGTCAAGAGCCAGGTAGTCACGGACCATCTCTGAGAGAGTGGATGACCTATTCAAGAAGCAGCTGGCGGAAAGGTTCGTGCCAGGTTTATTCTAGGGCTTCTGACACTTTACTGTAAAACACTATGAATGCTTCTGAGGCAGAAGGTTCTCCCCTCCACATATTCACAGCCAGATTTCCCCTATTTCCCACTTTAGAAATTGTAGGTTCCAGATAGATGAAAACCAGAGACTCGGAGCTCACCAGTAACCTTTTTTCTGTTTAGAGAGCATTCAGGGGAAGGCAAGTATTTATCTGTGTGTAGTATTTTAAGGGAGCACTAAGAATTCTTGTTTCCATTTCACAGGGCATCCCTTCTTCCGTTCAACCCCAAATCCTCCTCTGTCTTCCACCACCTGCAAGGCAGAAAGGCTTTCGCATTCCCCAGTCGTCCTGAGTGCCGGCACTTTTCTTGGCGGTGCGAATAAAATGAAATTCATGGCCGTGACTCCGGGTGAGGCTTTAGAGCAAACACACCCGCACCCGGGTACCCCCCGGGATGTGCCTAGAGGAGCCGGACAGCTCTCTGGGAGCCGGTGAGACCCCCTGTGTGCGACCTTCGCTGGCAGTGGCCGTCCCTGTGTAGGGCGAGGTGGGAAGCGGGGGGGGAGGAGTGTGTGCGTGTGCGTGTGTGTGGGAGCGGCCAGGCCCCGGCGGGACGGGGGGACCAGAGGAGCGAGACCGGGCTGAACGCACCAACCACTTGTCCCTTGTTTTGCTGGCTCACGCGTGGGTCCTGAGCCTTCTGATAAGCAGAAGCCCCGTATCACTGGCGAAGATGGCAGCCTTAGAAACTGGTTGTAATCGAGATCTTTTGTGGCAGGACGGGAGAACACAACGAGCGGTTCCATCCACTTACCTGGGCATGGGGGAGGGGGGGTTCCTGAAGAGGGCCGATTATTGCTTGCCTGTGAATTTTGCGGTTAAAAGAGGTAGCCCGAGGAAGGAGAGGGAGGTGAAAAGAGCCGAATGGTTGAATTTAATCAATAAAGTATCTGAAAAAGTTGCCGAGATTTGATTCTCCCCTTTACTCGTTTAACCCTCTCTGTAAGGTTCATGTGTAACATCTGGTAGTTGCGCGCATGTGTTTCGGTGGGTGGTGTGCTCCTTATTTTAAGAAAGGGGATTATTGCCAAGGCAGAGACACAAAAGAGGCAGTTTTAAGACGCTGTTGCTCCCTAAAGCCTTGTAGTTTTACAGCCAGCCCAGGCAGCAGCGAAAGAAACTTTCTGTCTTGACGTTCTGGCGGGGAGCGAAGCCCACGGTGCTGCTACCCCGGCCGGCCAGCAAGGGTACTGGGTGGAGAGCTGGCGGAGCACGGGGTGTGGAGGGGGTAGGGACAGGTGTCCTGCAGCCCCGGCCTGGGAGCAGCCGTCCAGCCAACTGTTCTCTCCCGGGGCGACCCGAGGGAGATGAGAGCCCTTTACCTGTGGAGACCAGTGCGAGCGTTTATGCCAAGAGCCCGACTGAAGGGCTGGACGCGACTTTTCCGACTGGTTTCCTGGCTCGCCAGGGAGGGAAGATGCCGCCTCCTCCCCACCGGCCTCCTGCCCGGCACTTCTTCCCGCAGCTCCGGAAGGGTGTCCGGAGGTGCCTGTCGTTGCACATCCCCGGTATTAGGCAGGAGCTCGGCGCAGCCCCTTCGGGGTGGCAGTCCGAGGGGTGCAGGGCGAAGATCGTGTGCTTCCCTGGTCTCGGGGCTCTTTGACCTGATGTGCTGCTCCCCGAGAACTGTTACGGAAGTTGTCCGTATAAGTGAAATCGGAGTTTTTGTGACGCGCAGTCCCCATACATTTTTAACCACAGTGATTACTAAATTAATAGCAGGCCCTAAGACAGATGTCAAAATGTCTTGAAAATGTTTATCTGTGAATAATTGAGAAGATGGTAAGACGCATTATCTGATTGTATAATGAAATATGTATGAGGAACAGCTGTTTGCAATGGTCACCTCCCGTTGTTTCATTAGCCTAGAGCCTCCTCTTTAAAGGCTTCCTTTAAAGCTTCCAGAGCGCTTTCCTGAAGTTGGCCATTTAGCGCCGGCCGCTTCCACAGACGCCGGCGGCCAAGCCGTGCCCGCGGGAGTCGCAGCGGGGAAGGGGTAACCCGGTGCTGTCCCTAGGCCGGGCCACGGGCTCTCCCCGTGGCATTCCTCACTGGTGGTTTGCTCCGAGGGCGAGAGAGAGGAGGCGCGGATGGGGTCCGAAGATGTCTTACAGGGCAATCTTAAGCTGAAGACGATGCCCCGGGAGGAAGGATCCTAGATGGCCACCTCGGAAGCGCAGCAAACAGCCATTTATTAAGATTTCATGCCGAACAGCGACGGCCTTCTCGACTGCTTAGTGTTGACATAAACTTCCAGACGTCGAGCATATGCTGTTACACAGCATTGTTTATGTGTGGTACCAGATGTTGCTTTGCATCCTATTGTCTGGAGACAATGTTTAGTTCAGGTTAAAATATCTTTACTTAAACTGCTCAGTTGGCCATTGTGTGAGCATTAGTGAAGTGTCATGGAGAGGTAATGGGAAGTCCGGGGAGGTTAGCTCTCCGACCGTGGCCAGGAGGTCCCTGGTTCATGGTGGGGTTACAGCCACCACTGTCATCTTTTGTTTTCCCTCCTCAGAGAACCCTTGTCCTTCCTCTAAAAGGATGTGCCCTGCTCTCGTTCCCTTCGGAGCTTTCTCCACCGGTTTCATGAAACGGCCCGATGTTTGTTTTTCTAGTTTCCCTAAATCGCCCGAAAGAGGAAAGGAAAGCGCGTTTTTGCGTCACCGCTACCCTGGGCTGGGCCGGTCCAGGCAGACCGGGACGGCCCCACGCCCCTGCCCAGAGATGCTGGCGCCGGGGGGAAATCTGTCCCGACCGCAGAGTTCACGCTTCAACCAGGGCATGGGCTTCCCCCCGCCCCCAAAATGCCCGTCTCCCCCGCCGGCGGCCCGGATGAGCCTCCTAGGCCGGGCAGGCGGAGGGGGCGAGCGGCCGCACCCCAAGAGGGCGAGCCGTTCGGTGCCAGCCGCCGCCTGGGGGAAGCGGCTCTCGCCTGGAGCCTTTTCTTCCCTTGAACGCCGCTGCCTGGGCCAGCCGCTGCAGCTGACCTGTGGCAAGACTTTTGCTCCGGGAGAGAGCGGGGGAAAAAAAAAAAAAGCTATAGACTTTAATCGGATTTCTCCCCAAACACTTCTGGTATGTTGTTGTTATGCATCTATATGGAGATCATTATTTATAAATGAGCGAGTACGATCAGTCTCAAAGACTTTAAGAGCCCGGATTTGTGTCATTAAGTTGAGGGCGGGGTAGAGTGACTTAGCGGGGGACGGAGGTGCTGGCCGGGGGTGGCCGGCCGCCTTGGCGAGTGGAAGGTCACCAGCCGCTCCGCTTTCCCTCTAGCCCGCCCTGTCCCTCCGGGCGAGACCCCATTTGAGGTCGAAGGAGGCCCCGGCCTCAACCCCCACGGCTGCGCGGCGGGGCCGGTCCGGTCTCTGCCGGGGGCTGGGGGCGCGCCCCGGCCACGGGCATCGAGGGCAGCCCCGGCCTCTGCTCAGGGCTGCGGGCCGGGGTGCTGCGGGTCGTGCAGCCGCTAACTGTTTTCTTGCACTGCGGTCCTGCTTCACACAAAGGAGGCGTATTTTCCTGTAAACTAGGTGCCCCGCTAAGAGTGAGGACGATGTGAGAACATTTCCAGCAGCAGCGGTTTTACAGGTCGAGATAAACCCTACCCCCTCTGCTCCCTGACATTTGTAATGCCACTTCAGGATACAGTTAACATCTCTCTAAATGCCCGAATTAAACAAAAAGCCACATTGTGTATTTCAGCATTGAGACCAGAGGTTTTGCGACGCGATGCACTGTATAATGTAGATGTATTTGTCTTATTTCTAGCATTTTTTGCTTGTGCATAATCCCTCATGCCTTTTATTATAATCCTACACATTACAGTTAATCTGTAATGATACTGCTTCAGAGGGACCTGTTGCACACAGTGATGGTAATTTGTAACCTTGGTAACAGTTTTAAATAAAGATTATAACAATGATGTCAACTGTTTTTATTCACCATACCATAAATGGGGTTTCAATATTATTATGCCTATCGAGGACAGAGTTTTATGAGGTTCCACTTAGTATAGTGTGAGCTATCACTTTTTTGCTTGTCCTTAGTAAACATGATTGTGTGTCTAAATAGTATAAAGATTTTCAAACTGCTGAGGACTCCATACACTTTAATTTACTGAATGAGGGGGATATTACTATGAAATAGGGTTATCAGGATCCAAGTAGCCTTACCATGAACATTTTAGTCTTCCAGAAAAATACCTCAGAGTAAATACTGCTTAGAAACACTAATGAATAATGCTAGCACTGACTTTACCATTAGCCTTCTGCACAAGCTCTCCCTCTTATTAAAACTTACATAAAACGCTCACAAGCTGAAAGCAAAATTAAATGTAATTGCTTTTATTTACTTTTTGCTTTTATATAATTAAAATATTTTCAGTTACATTTATTAAACAGCATCCACTTTGATTATTACCTGCCATATCTATTAATCCATTTTTGTGTATAAACTACACCATCATTAGGTATTAAAATATCTATATATACACATGTATGTATTACATATATTGTCTTTGCCAATATATGTTTCAGTTCTCATTAACAAAAATATTCTTGTGGAAGAGTCTACGAAGCATGTTTTTCATGCAGACTTATTAATAATCACAGTTGTCAAGAATTAGATATGCACAGATTGTAAATGGAAAGAAAATATTAGATGCAAAATGAAATATACAGTAGAATTGAAGCATAAGTATTTTTCTTCCTTAAAATAAAAAACTTACAGAGTGAAAAACTGAGCTATTAAGCTTACTTGAAAGATGGCTTTGTTGGTTTAATTATACCATATTTATTTTATAAATATGTTTCAAAGGAAGCTTGCCATATTGAATGTCAATGAAGCCTGTAAAGAAAAGACTTACAAAAGCTAATGCATACCAAATACCAAATTTTAGTCATTAGCATTCCTATTTATTACAAACTAAAGGAACCTATTAACAGACAGGAATTTCTATTTAGCTAGCATTACAATGTTTAGCCATTAAAATAAAAAAGGACAAAAAATGGCCCCCGCCCCACTTAGAACTATATGTCCTTTTTACTTAGAAAGACAAATGTATCAAACCCTGCTGATAACAGAAACTTCGTTATTACTGGCTGAACCAAACCAAATCCTGTACTGCTTTATGCAGGCAAAATTTTTACTTTTTCCAAAGGACAAGATCTGTCTGATTAAGAGCTTCAGATATTCTACACATACCTTAACAGCTGCATTTGAGAGACATTCGGTTATGGGGCAGCGTATGTTGACTTTGGGCTGGTGCGGGCCTACAGGGTCAAGCTTGGAGGCTGCCGGGCCTGATCCAATGTCACTACGCACTTCCCTATTGCATTCAGTAGTTTAGATAAAGTCTAGGGGGTGGATAGCAGCTTTCACACTTAGGATGGAGGAAGGAAGGACTAAACCATTCATTCAGTTAGGCAGGCTGGTAACCAGTTTCTTTTGTTTTTGTGCTTGTCACGAAATCAGCATACTTATTCATGTGCTGCCTATTTGTACAAGAATTTCTTCAAAACCTCTTGGCCAAACATTTCTACTTTTCAAATACATTTGAGACACTGTATTTTTGTCTGTTCTGAAAATGCCTTCATGTATATATAGCTCAGAGTTGCTAAAAAATGTTAAGCATACTACTATGTAATGTATTAAATTTCACATATAAAAGGTAAATACGCTTTCTTGTTGGTTTTGTTTTTTTTTCACCGAACTGTACATTTTTATGTAAGAGAAGAAGCTTTTGTGGACACTGATATCCGTGATGACAAAACAGACTGATAGGTCTTTTCCCCTTTGTTGTGTCCGACCTGATCCTTGCCTTCTCAGATCATGAGCGATGCTTCTTGAGACTCTGTTTTGTCCATTCAAATTGACAAGAGAAATTCAAAACAGGACCAAAGAAGCATCACAACTGCTACAGAGCTTTCTGCATGACAGATGCTGACAAATGCCTGTTTTGCCTCTAAGATTCAGTTTTCAAATAGTCCAAGGGGGAGAGGGGTGGGGGGCAGTTCAGGAAACCTCAACCCATTGGTTTAATCTTTGTTTTCTGATTTCCATTGTTCATTTCTAAAACAGGCTTTAAATTTAATTTAATAAAGGGTTCACTTTGATTATTAAGAATCACTTTTGATGTTGATTTCGCAAGAATAGAGTGAAGACTCGTACAAAGAAAGTTCACTGTATAAACATCCTGCCTGAGAAAGGAAGGTTTGCCCTTACTCCATCTACAGGATCTGTAAGTACAAGATATTTGTTCTCTTCAAAGATTTAAACTCTGAGTCTTTAGGTTGCCATTGTAGGTCTATTTTTTTACAGGTTTTATGTGAACATATGGTGAAATATTCGACTGAAACACTTCTACAATCAGTATATCTTAGCATGTATGAAATATTTTGAATAAAGGAGTTCCTGTATGACCCCATTTATGTGATCCACATTGCTGCTTTTCACTAATGAAAACAAAACTGTTTTGAAATTTGCATGAGTGTGGTGACTGGGGATAACAATCTCATGAAATCAAAATGATGCAGGCTGTCTCTGATTTTGGGAGGAGGAATCTCATGGAAAATTAAATTTAAAAGTGGTTAGAGTTTCTGAAATTTTAAGAACTCCTACTTTTCCTTGGAAATATTTTCTGAGTCAAAGATCTTCACTTCTGTTTATTCTTAATGAAGAGTAGTGATTCAGGAGGCTGCAGACAGACAGCCCAGGTTAAAATAACCCTGAAGGAATCTTGATGTTGTCTCTAAAGTATTGTATTTTTCACAAGGAGAGATTTTTCCAGGTCAACTTGTCTATAAACCAAAATGGAGCTGATCCACAGATCTACAAATCAGATGCTGCTGGAAAGGCAGGAGAAATCTTGCAGGTCTTTCACCTACACATACATGCCATACTAGATAGCTACTATTATAAGTTTTTCAGCAGAAACCCTTTTATTTGAAACATTTCTGCCTACCAAACCCAAATTGATTTAACAATAAGCCTTGCTGTTATGGTGGTAAATATATTTAAAGGAGAAGTGGTAATAATGCAATAGTTCCAACAATGAAGTTCAGACAAAAAAAAAGAGCAGCCCTATGGAAGAAAAAGTGTTGTGATGAATCACTCCTTTGTTCAATCTATCCCTTTAATATAAAGCAGAATGCAATTGTGTGAACAAAAAATGCTTAAATTGTTGAATTCTCAGCAATGCTTTCTCTTTTTCACATTAAACCATTCATAGTCCTTTGTAGCCATATACAGTATGCGACTGAGCAATTTGGAAAAGATTCATCTATCAAGTTTAACAACTTTCTGGTGTAACTTCAGAGAGGCTTATTGCTTATTCATGTGGAAGTGAGTACACCCAACTTGTTTTGCCTGGTTTTGCTACTTTTGCTGGTTTGCAAGGCTGTTCTGGTAGCTGCAAATGGCTTCTCAAGTGACATTTGCTGACATTCAGTGGTGTATATTTATCAGTATTCTTCACCTCACTTCTATATGTGTAATCTATTTTATTTTGTTCTTCATAGAAACCTCTTTTTCACTGTCCTTGCCCTGGAAATGATAAATGGCAAAGTGGCATATTTCCCTAGCTGCACTAAAATGTCACCGTGAAAAATCTTTAATGGACTAAGTGTAGCTTTTCAGGTTATAACTTGTCAAGTTACGGAGAAATTCTAGAGTTTCTCCTTAATCCACCATTCTTTGGAACCACACCACTGCAGGCAGAGACTAATTATAAGTTGCACCAGTCAGAGCAGGACAAAAATAAACGAAGTAGAAGCTATTTGATCAAGACTCATTTTATACCTGCTTTCTGTGCATGTCTTGTGTTACCTGATTTCCTCCGTTTAGGCTGATGCTGAATATGCCTTACTGTTTATGTATGAATACGTATGTATGCTGAGGTCTATGTTTAATTTAAAGACTTTGCTTATCACTGTGGCACTGAATATATTTATACTACTCCTACATCTGGATGTGCAAAGAGAAACCCTCCATGTTGGTCAAAGTAACATTAAGAAAGAGTCTCTAATGGCACCTGTGATTAAAATGAACACTAAGTGAAAATGGGTGGCTGAGAGGAAATATGGTTACTACCCTCTTTTAGATCAGGTACCAAAATAGGGTAAGAATGACTGCCTTAGAGTTAAAGCAGCCTCAGAAATACAACATACCTGCCCTGGACTCAGTGGTCTAGGAGACTATCCTGCTTTCAAGCTTCTGTTCTTTTTTTGGGAATTCCCCAGTCATCTCTTAGGACAAATCAATCAATCCCACAAAATATATGTGTAAGAGAAAACAGTTTTTGAGAGCATTCACCTCAAATATGATTTGAGCTGGTACTTTGGAGTCCCTTTTCCTTAGTTTTCCCTGTCTTTGCATTGAATACTTCAAATGAATCTCTTAGTTCCTTGGAACTAGAGAGCTCTAAAATGAATCCTGCTTCCTTTTTTTTTAAATGATCCTAAAACATCCTCAGATTTTCCTTCATTTAAGAGCTAGAGAGTGCAAGAGGAATGAGATGCTAGAACCAACAAGAACATGTGTTTTGCAGTGAACGGTGCATTTTTTCTGAAAAAGCGTAAATATTTTGACACTGAGGGACAACAGCACCGCCTTAGTTCTTCCTATGAAGTAGGAAGTAGCTGAAATTATTTTTATGTGATTTTTCTGGTACTTGTGTGTAAGTGGTATTTTCTTTATCAGTGAGGACAAGAGGTTGTAAATCTTGAAGTGTCATGTAACGTAAAATACTTACTTGACTTCTTATCAAGAGCCAGGGTGCAGGTACTTTAGGGCAGAATCTGCTTTCCTCTTCTCCCATTTTCTATACCAACTCCCATCTTATTACAAACATGCTATTACAAGGACTGTGCATTCTTATAACCATGTCAGTTCCTCAGGGCCCACACTTCACCTGTAGGATTTAAGTGCTCAGATACTCTGCAATGACTTTTTGCTAGGATGTGACTTTAAATTACTATGCCTTTACAAAATAAACCCACTGGGGAACAACCTCTTTTCTGACTAACCTTAAAATCATGTCAGTCTTAGGAAAAAGTGTGTTGTGAGCTCATCACCTTTCCAACAAACATTTAAAATGTGTATTTACTGTGTAGTCAAAGATCACTTAGTATTTTGCATTGGAGCAGGGTTTCTTGCTTTGATTCCAAGGCAATGTTACAGGGAAAAGAATATACTAGAATAGCTGGTATCAATATCAGGACGAAGGTTTATGTATACAGAAGAGGACCTGTGTCTGCCAGCTTCCCCCACCCCCTAGTTAAAACAGTCGGTCTAAAAGAAGATACCGAGTCTTCCTGCAGCTCTTACCCTTAGATCATACTACAACTGCAGTAGTATTACTGCACTTTGACCGTCCTGTAGGTGTAAGTGAAATAAACTTATGCTTTTGAGATGAATTCTTATAATGTCTGTAGGACTTTGCACTGCTATTTTTCTGCGGTTGATGCTCCCCTGGAAGTCAGTGGAGGCTCTGTGCTTGGACATGCAACTATAAAGATTTTCACATAACACTGTCCTTAGAGGACAAAGACTTTTCCCCAGTTCACTTCACAGACCTCAGAGGTTTACCCTGAATTAAGTTTACTGCATGTACTATATATCATAGTGAAAGCCAGATGAGTATATTCTTCTATGACTACATTTGAGCACTTGAGGGACTCTAAAGAGCCTTGGGGTCCTCTACTCTCTTTAAGATTCTTTTTCCCCACTAAGAGGAGTGTAAAGTCAGACACTGGCCAAGGCCAGAACATGGCTCTGAGACTTCAGCTTGTAATGTCCTGGTGCTGCACCAGCCTTCAGAAAAGTAGCTGTCTGCTCCATGGGTACAAGGCCAGCACAACCTGCACTTTGCATTTCTTCAGAGACACTTGCTGAAAGCTCTCAGTCTGAAGAAGCAAATTGGCATCAAGTCTTCGTACAGAAGCTGCCAGCTTGGCACCTATTTTTGTAACATAGTATGGCAAAGACTTAGCCTTTTGCCTCTATTTATTTAGTTTGACTGTGTATGGACTTTTAAATATAACTGTCTTCTGAGTGCCCAAATGCCACAGGGGATGGTTTGGCTTTGTGAAAAGACAGGGAAAAAGTAGAAATAAAGAAGCTTCCCTAAAGGCTTATTTATAAGATACACTGCTGCTTGTGACTTCTTTCCCATGGAGGATATAATTTATCCTAGTGTTTGACCTATATGAAGATACAACCCTTGTTCTTTGCCAACATCAAAAGGGAAGATGTGCTCAAATATCTACAGCCCAAGTTGCACACAGAGATTGTCAACTGTTTCAGGTTAACATCGCTGGTGCCAAACCGGCTATTGTGTTATTTTTTTTAATCATCCTTTTTATTCTTGTATGTATATACAGTAGTTCACTTATAAAAGAGAACAGTGAAATAAAACCAACATGTATTTTTCCTGCTCAACAGGTCTACTTGATAATAAAATTCAAGTACTTCCTTCTAAAAGATATTTTAGAAAGGGCCAAAGTTACAGTAGGAAAGGAAAGATTCAGTCTAGCCTTTTTAAGAGCACTTGGCCGGTGCCTGATTTTACACCTTTTCAGTGGGAATGGAGCTAAGACATTACCGCAATCCGAAACAATTTCACCCATAAGCATGGGTAGATATTCTGGTGAACATTTAAGCGTGTTGCAGCCCCATTCCTGCATCCTTGCTAGATTACAGGCTAGATTGTGGCCAGGTCGCTGCTCTGCTCCCTACACACAGTATTGGTGCTGTCATTTCCATGTAAAATCCCTTGGTGGATCTGGGCCTGAGTGTTTTCGAAAATCCCACCCACATAGGACACCCGTAGGTCAAACGAAAAATTGCATAAGCTATTAACTAAAGCTATAGCTTATAAAAAGTTACCCACAAGAAAGGTACACACGTTAGTGCTGCTCCAGGGCATCCTTAAATCACACTTCAGCAAGTTATAAAGTTATCTTTGGAGAGCAATCATACCAAGTTGTCAGGCCTATACAGATAGATTTATGTGTCTCTGACATGTCAGTTGTCATCTTTGCCACTTCATTGCGGCTATGATATTTTGGCAGGATGTAACCCCTGTTATTCCTCTGCCTGAAAATCCACAGAACTTTCCTCTGTAAACATTTCTCACCCTGGGTATTTCCCCATCACAGGGCTGCATCTCTGGATTTGTGTATGTGTTTGCTTAACTCTCACTCACAGGTCACTGCTTGTTTGTCTCAAATTTTTCTCTTTATAATCTCAAGTTATGTAGCAGAAGGTTCATGGGAAAACCTTTTGCCTGCAAATAACTCCATAGCTAATTCTTTTTATACTAGACATGTCATTTAAAAGGAGACATTTTTTTTTTTGTTTGTTTCTGAGGAAGTAATACAGGTCATCCTTCTGCACTGGAAAAGTCAGTCTTCATCAAGAAGGAGCCTAATCAAGTGGTTTTGTTAGTAATCTGTACTGTCGATAGAATATTTTTGCTGAGATTTCTTTCAGGGTTTGACTAATTTCTCCATATACTCTCCTAGAATATTGTTCTGTAAGTTGGAAAAATGATTTGTTCTGGCTGAGTCTGAAGTGAACAATTAGAGAATGGAAACTCACGGAGTGAGCTTAAGCAAAATTAGCTCCCACAGAAAAAGGCCTTAATTTTCCTGAAAGGTGAACACAGTGGCAATGCTGATGCCAGGCAACAGACTGTGTCCTGATTGCAGTTACACTGGAGCCTGAACCCTCACCCCAGGGTCACAGCTGAGCACACAGAATTGGTGTTTGGTAGACAGACGCTAGAGAGAGAATAGTGCGTGATCTAGTACAAATCATGAGCCTAGGTGATACGATATTCCTGATAGTCTTAACTTTTGTACAAAATGCCCCCTAGAGACACATTTCCAGAGTCACTGTTTCAGCTAATGGTATTTTGCATATTCTTTGGAGATGTCACATAGGTAGTAAAATCATATTCAGCTTTTAAGTGACCACGTGAATTGAATATGACTCACCTGTTCCCTGGGCTAGAAAAGCAGGTTATTTTAGACTGTCAGTCGGTAAGAGAAGCTGAAGTGGGGGTAGGAAGGGAAGAAAATACATCTTCGCTTCGGCACTGCCCTTTTGGTACTGCTGCTGTGTTCTACACAATTATCAATTTATGCTGGCATATACTGGAGATCTGCTTCATAACAGCAAATCTTTTTTTTTTTTAATAAAACCAAACTCATTGTAAAGTGTTTCTTCAGAGTGTTCCACCAGAATTAATACTCAGAAGCTACTAAGGAAATGTTCTAAAAACTGTAATGGTATCACTTTGGAAGATTTCAGGTTATTTCCTTTTACCAAAACTTACTAAAGCCCTGTACCAATTTCACTTAATTCTGTGCTTTAATTTTCTGTTGTCTCCACTGAACTTTTTTTACTATACCTTTTGGTTTACTGATCTGATTATTCCCTTTTTCCACACCTGCCTGCTGCCATTTCCTTCCTCATGCTAGGGATGTGTTTCTACTAATTTCCGGAAGGCCTTTCTATTTCTCTTTGGATTTATTTTTGAAAATATCTTCTGTTTCTTTTCATCATTAACTCTCCTGAAATATTTGTTCGTGATTTATTCCGAAGTTGTCTGTCTCCTTTAGACTATGAGTATTTCACAAGATGGAAACCATCTGACCTCACTGTTAGCAGTTTGCAGGGTTCAGAGGAGAACCAAGCGAGACTAAATAAACCCACCCATGAAACTTCCCAGGATTTCACAGATGCTTCAGTTCTTTCCTGTATCAAGCCCAACTGCTGTTAGGTTTGTTTTTATATAAACAAACAAACAAACAAATAAACACACACACACACCACCCCCCAACAAAGAGACATACAGGATGTGATCTCCCCTAGCATACTCAGGTTCAAATTCCTGACCTGTTGTCTCTCTAACTACAGATGGCTGTACCAATTCACCCACAGCCTTGTAGTTATCCTAGGGCAAGGTGCACGCCACAGTTTCTGCTAGAGGTGATTGACCTCCTATAACAAGACAATCTTCAGAATCATTATCTGAATTTGCATCCTCACATACTGGGTGAGCATCCCCACCACTGCCCTGGAGAACCGCACTGAAACCGAGCTGCACTTTCTAATGAAAATTAATTTCATTGAAAAATTCCCAATCAGGTCTAATTTGGAAGCTTCAGCTGATTTCCCGCTGTGAGACACATATCATAAGAGACAGGTCTTGCTGTGAAGGGCTGGTGGGTTGGAGAGGTGAAGGCTGAGAAGAAAAGCACAATAGGAAGATGAAATGGCTCCCTCAGAATCACTCAATGGGTCAGTGGCAGTTTTAGTTTTCTTCCTAGTGCCAACCATTGCCCACGTTACCTCTCACATCCTGAGCTTACAGACGGGCTATGCTTTGCCTTGGTCACCTTTTCATTAACTAGATAATTCTTGCTTTAGAGTAATGCATGGGTGCTCAAGCTCAGCAATTTTGAACCTTGCTGCTTGCAAAGCATCATATACATATGTGGCACCATCAAAAACTTTGAGGTAACAGATAACAAGGATGTCACTGTAAAATGCTAAAAAGGCAGACCCTGGTGTGCAAAAGCAGGCAAGGGGCCAAGGAGAATCAAGTATTACTCAAACTGAAGTGTGTCAGCTGGTCTGAGCAAGGTAAGAAACCTCACTAATGTTTCACAGTTTGGAAAATCTGACATGAATTGCTACATCTGAGCCTGTACGGGTGGTCAAGTCAATGTCATGGTTAGAATGTGATGCCTTACTTAAAATTAAACTTTTCCCTATGTCCCTAAGACTCTGCGAATTTGTATTCTAAAAGCAATTTATTTTTCTTCTGGTCTTACACTAATTAGTAGGAACAGATTAGAGACAAACTTGTATTTTATAAATAGCGTAACACTGTATTTTGTAAATTTTCCCAAGTGCTTTCTGAAACTAAAATTTCTCTTTGAGGACAGCTGGTCCATGCCCCTGAGGAAAAAGATGCTTCTGGCAAGGCTGAGGTTAATGATCATAATTTATAGTTTTTGTAGGAATATCATTTTGCTTCTGCAGAAATGTCTGTCTCTCCATTGTTTTAAAAAAGCAAAGATACTTAAATAAGGCTTTACATTTTATTACCCCAAAACACATTTAATTTGTTTGACTAGATCATGTCAGTATGTTAATAAAATAATCATTATTCCAAACATGCTTGGTGAACTTGAATAGCAAAGTGAAGTTTATATATTTAATCAAATCTATTCAGTAATTCTAGTTGGAAGATGCAGAAGTGTTTTCCATCAAAATTTCCTTGACTTTTGAAATTAATATACATTGCCCAAGTTCTCATTCTTGTGGATCCATTTTCTATCCATACCCAAGCAATTGAGTTTCTTTGTGTGAATGTTAACAAAGGTTGAAAAGGAAAAAAAAGCCAACACAAAAAAAAAAGCCACAAGGTCATATGGGCAACTCTTCTTGCTGGAAGTGCTTTTACAGATATCTGATCAAGAGGAGGAAAAGTCTTGCAGCTTTTCAAGCCAGGAGTTTTAAGGTGGGTCATGAGATCAGTTGTAATTTCCAGAACCATACAGTATTTTTTCAGGAGTATTTGGATGCATTATAGAAAGGCTGCCATTTCTCATTTTTGCCCCTTATGCAACACTTTGTCCTTCCTTCTGCATGAGATCATGTCTTAAAGCTTGTCTAGTTCCTTCAGAGTATTTCAATATATTAAAAAGGAAAAAAACCCCCAAACCCACACTAAATAAAATAAAATAAAATGAAATGAAATAAAATAAGGCTTTCCAGAGTGCTATGTGGTTTGAAAACCAGACAGGGAACTGTGAGGTGAGAATTACCAGTGGCCTGGCACTGTACAAGCTTGGGGAAAGCAGCAGGATACCATGGTATAAATGGGAGGAGGAGCTTTGAGGAGCAGTGGAGATGCTGAGGGGAAACCTGAAGAGAAAACACAAAGGTAAGATATGAAATGAAAGGAACTGAGGAAGAAGGAAGAACCATCAGGAGGACACAGGAGCAGAACAGGCAATTGCAAAGAGCCTGTAAAACCAAGGAGGAGTTAAGGAATCCTGTGAGGTTCCTTGCTGCTGTTAACCCAGCTGCCACTCTGGATAATGTTCTGAGAAGATGTCCAAAGGGAACTTGCAGAATGTGGCCTGTAATCCTCTTCTGTATTTATCACCAAACTCTGCACATTGTTTTTTTAAGCAACTTTCTCCAGTAGTTACTGCTCAGAGACCTGGCCAGGGTAGACCAATTGCAGATAGGATAGAGTGGCTGGCAGAGGGGAGGTGAAGGCAGTGCTCCAGAGTTCAAGTGCATTGTGTATGCAATTTGTATCAGAAATCACCCTGAATCCTTCCACCCCTTGGAAGATTTTCTATCCTCAGGGAATGTGAATAAGAGTGAAGTCCAAGAGGGAGACTGGAAGAATTTATACAGGAAGAAAAGATGCAAACATGAATGCTCCTATCTATTGGCTGGTATTATTTTAAAGCTTTTGCTAAATAGAATGGTTTTATTACTGCTAATAGTAGAAGAACAAATAGAAAGGAAAGCATAAAGTCATCCAAGTCACAGTGTTGTTAAACATTTCCTCGGATAATCTTAGTCAGAAATCTCGTTTGAGATAAGACATTCCTCTTTTCAGTGGTGTGGCTTCTGTTAAGATTATAGAAAAAGGGATATGATGATTTTACTCTTAACAAACCTCCCTTGTAAAATATAATCCAACAATTGCACCGTATTTAAAAATGATGTAGAACTGCTGATGGAAGAATGTTATTCTTGCTACAAGATAATGAGCATCAAATAAGATTATTTAGTATGAAAATTCACATTCCCCAATATATTTATTTTCCACTTCTGAAATGTATTCAGAGTATTTTGTTCAGCTTCTCAGCTCTGAGAAATCTATGGGCAAATTTACATGTCTTTTTATTTTATTTATTTATTTATTTATTCTCTCTCCAGGAGAAAGTGGCAGCTGAACAAAACCCCTTCTTTCAACCAAGCAGCAAAGCAAGAGTATAGAGTCATACCTGGTAGTCCTTGTGCTGCAAATCCACAGCAGTTCAACTAAGTCCAAGCACTTGTGACTACTAAGTCCACACTAGTATAGCTGACAGTAGAAACGGGCCTTTCTTTTTGAACCCTTTGGAGTCTGAACTGAAAAAAAAGGTAGCAGGGTTTAACCTTTAAACTTCTCACTGACCTTTAAGCAGTACTTTGGATTATATCTGCCCTCATTATTCTGAAGCCACTTGCAAACATAACTGGCATTCCTGTTTTTTTAAGTATACCTCACATACCTTATAGAACAGTTTAACAATTCAAAGGTTTGTCTCCTGTTCATGTCTTTAGTACCTTTTTAGGTGATGTTCATCTTTGCAAACAATTTTTTTATAGTTAGCAGCCACACAAGCAATGCTTTGTGTCAAAGTGCATTACTTAGGTGATGGGCAGATGCAGATCTAAACTCCTGGAGGTGCAAACTGAATTTTGCAGAAGTTCTGTATTAATGTAAAGCTCTATGAGGATCAGATATTTTAATACTGCTTTCCAGCACAGATCCATAGAAAATCTTCCACCAACACCTAATCAGACCACTACTTTTTCTTCTGCTGCTTTTCTTCCTTTTATGTTATTCACATGCATGAAATTTTCCTCACATACCCTGCCCATACATGTCTTCACTTTGGCCCGTTAAGTTCAAACTGCAAGTGCAAATGATGTAAAATGAACCAACAATTTCTCTTGGACAACATTTCACTGCTCTTATACTCAAAAGAGTTTAATTAACACTAGAAACATCTAATGCTTGGTATAAATAAAACAGTCTAAAATCCATGATTGGCATTTCCCCTTTTAGTTCGCACAATGATTGCAAATTGTCTTGCCATTCACATGGAAATTTGTCTTCTAAGTACATCTATCCTTAGTGGAAAAATGTCATGGGCAGAGCACAAATTCATGAGAGGATGTATATGTTTAAGAACTAACTGATGAATACACTCTATGTTCATCATTTGGATCCGGAATTTGTTGCAGCAACACAGAGACATTCATGCACCATCCCTTACATTCAAGCTACTCTTCAGGCACAGAAGAGTTTATAAATAGGCAGAAATTCAGACAAATAATTTCACATTGAAATATGAAATTCTGAATATTACTGACATAACCTAGCACAGCAGAAGCACTCAGGCTGAGTCAGTATGAGAAACACCACTGTAGCTTTAGAAAAATAACTGTCTAGGACATATTTCCCTGTATAGTTTTACCAGGCCCTGACATTGTAAAGACATTGATTATCACAGGCTTTTAAAGAAATAGAGTTCATAAGCAGAGAGCAGACACTAAAAGGTCTTTTGACGTAGATGGTAAAAAGCATCTTAATTTTATATTTATTCTTTATTTATTGAAGAATTTGGAAAGTGCTATATGTTTTTTTAACATCTCCTCATGTCTTGCTGCTATATTTTGGAGAATGACTAGATCTCTCAAGAGGTGTCAGATATATAAAAATTGTCAGTTGTTAAGACAGTGTATTCAGTGAATAAACGAATTATTGTGCTGCAATCCTTTATTGAATATTCCTGTGGCACTGCTTTAGTTAAGTATCAAGAACACAAGCATTTAACAAAATTACTTTAAATTCAAAATGCCTTGAAAGGACAGATTGAATTTGCAAATGTAATCAAGAATAAAACATGTGCCTTGGATTACATGTCACTTTTTGGGATGTTTTGACATAACACATTTAGAAAATACTTTCCTGTGACTGATGATTAAAATAGATTTGGGTTATCTATGACTTAAAAGAGAGCTAGTCCAGTTCTTTGTGAATTTGTTTTCTGCATCACAGTGAGCACCAGCTGACATGTTCACTTCTATATCAGTGTGGAGGCCAACTGCTTAAGGCTAAAGTGCTATTGTGTTACTTGTGTGAGTAATCCTATTAGCAGCAAAAGAGTATAGGCATGGGTAAATTATAGAATGGCCAGAATTGAAAAAATAACCTGGCTTCCTTCTCACTTCTAAGGATGGTCTGTGCAGCTATTTTAGACAGATCTCTTGTATGATGGCACCACCATCTTCAAAGCATCCATCCTTTCACTTCTCTGGGGTACCACAATCACAGCAGCCTTTCAATACATATTCAATATAGGCACACTCAAAGAAGTACTGGGTACTCATACCATTTGATAAGCTGTCTTCTTAATTTTCAAAATATTGGTACCAAAATAACAAATATAAGGATACTCAGGAAGTTACTTTTCTCTGTATCTAGGACTAGAAAGTACTTACTCAAGAAATTCAGTATTAGGACCCACAGAGCACTGTTCCCAAAAAGCGACCATGTCCATAATAGAGATTATACACCAGAAATTTATTATTAAATTTATTTTAAAGCTAATTATAGATTTTAAGTATTAAATTTTAGTATTAAATGTAGTGTTAAATAAAAAAAAATAAAAAAAAGAAAAAGTTTAATCCAAGTAGACAAATCCTGCCATTGAGTTATGCTCAGCTTTGCCACTGATGTTTGTGAGACATGCACATAACCAAGAATGGCAGTGTTTGGTTTACTAACAAAATGCCACACTTAAACTTGGACAGGAGGGCAGGTAAGTCTGACTGTTAATACTAAATTTCTCAGAACAGCATGGTTATTTCACTGATCAAATCACCTGCCCATCCATCTAGGCCAGGCAAATACCACAAACAAACAAACACACAAGATTATTACCTTTTGCAATGCAACTGTTCTTACTGCATGACTGAAGGATTGTGAAGATCGTGAGGGATAGCAATAGAGCATCCATCAAAAACATGTTTCATGCTCTGTGACACATTTGATGTAACAGAAATGGGACAAAGAAGGAATCTGGTTATTGTGGTTATGAAATTCAGAACCTGGTTATATAGCCTGATGATTACGTGGACCTCTGTTGTCACTTGTCAGCGGTTATGTATTCACCCTATTAATTAATAATTATGAATGGGATGAAATTGCACCCTATCTGAAAAGGAGTACTGACATGGCAAGTACTCAGCTAAAAGGTGTTTTGTTTCTCTTACCTTAGTGCTGGATCTCACTGTTGATCTGTTACCATTTTAGCTTTACCAGATGAAACAGTAAGATGGACAAAGGCAGGTTCTCCTTGCCATGGCATCCTGGGACTGGTACCACCTCTACAAGATAACCGACAAGAGGTAAGGTTAGAAACATACTAAGGCAACCCCAGCACCTGCTAACCATTAGCCACCACTCCTGCTCAAACCCTTTGGCTTTACATGGATTATCCCCACATTCACTGGGAAACAGAGAGCAACAGCAGCCCCAGTCCTTAGGCCAGGGTGTGAGAGGAGGAGAAGGACGAGAACTACTTTGCCCTGGCAAGTAGGTGGTATTCTCAGTCTGCATTGTAGCAAGTGCCACGGGAACAGTAAAGTTGAAAATTGAGGAGCTTTAACCTGCTTAAGTATCTGGTGCACCTGTGCCTTTATGTCTGCAGAGATGAAGAGCATAAGGTCTGCTGTTCAAAAACAGATACCAATAATGTTCAGTTTTGGTAACTGGTTACAGTC
This sequence comes from Todiramphus chloris collaris, assembly GCA_025345505.1. Taxonomy (NCBI): domain Eukaryota; kingdom Metazoa; phylum Chordata; class Aves; order Coraciiformes; family Alcedinidae; genus Todiramphus; species Todiramphus chloris. Next base: position 25,914,938 of record JANVCC010000020.1, read on the forward strand.
TTCTATGCTCCTCTGAAGATGAATAAAAAAAGAGAAAGCAAGCAAAAGTCCCACAATTTAACATTGTTATAGGATGTCTTCATCCACTTAGAAATGATAAAACCCAGGTACACTCCAGGAAATTAGTTTCAGGAAACAGTATTCAATACAAAAAAAAAGCTACACAAGTAAACTTCAGATGTGAAAGTACCAGATCTTAAAGCTTGGAATTTAATACTGCAAAGAGCACGGAAATAAAACCCTTGTGGAGATGCTAAAATGTCTAATTCATAATTATTTCAAAAAAGATTAAAAAATAATTTCTTAACATTAAAGTGCAATCAAGCACTGAAGAAATTATTTAAACTTTCCATAGGAAAAAAGCTCACTCTAAAATGCTGCAAGGGTATTGATGGCTATTAAATATTTACTTTTCTCTCTAGCTCACACTAGAAAGAGCAATTTGTATTTGGCAGAAACTGGCTGCAATTACATTAGTCAATCCAAAAGCCCAACTTGCTCATACAAAATGCAAACAAATTAGTTAAAATGGTCTAATTAGCAGACTGTAAAAATGCAAAGCAAAGCTGGCATAAAAATGTGTGCTAGACAAGTATACTTTTACAAAATAAACAGAAAGGCAAATATGAAATAGAATAATAAATTCTAACTAAAGGACCATAATGTAAAACCAAATATTTAGGGATTGTATACTTTTAAGAGAAGTTTCTATGGGCTCTTAAATATTTTCTGCAATTCACATTCAGTCATGAATACATTGATTAATAAAATAGGGAAGTTCTACTTGGATTTTAGTTCAGCACTGTGGAGCCATGTGAGGTGAGGTTATATATATGTTTTGTACAGTTATATACACAAACACAGCTCCTAGTCAAGTTAATCAGACTGTAAAGTAGCTTTGGAGCATGCAAAGAATATCGGATGTGGCCCATGGAAGGAAGGTCAAGCCATTTCTTTACATGTTGGGTAATTGTTTTTGTTTCCACAATTAAGATAAATAACTGAAAGCATATGGAAATGTGGAAACAGTTAAGGTAAAAGATAATCCATGTTTGTTCTTATGGGAAGTATAAACTATGGGCATTGTCTAGAAGGACTCCGCTTACTGCTTAAAAAGAAACACTACAATAACTGTATTATTATTGCCATTGATATATGTCTAAAAAGGGCTTTAGTGTCTCTTACTTCATAACATTGCCGCAATTTCTTAATCTGTGGGTTTTTAACTCCCTAGTTTATATTCTATAGATATAATAGTCCATTATGATTCATAAGATATCATATAAAAGAAGCTTTTGTGAGGTGATGATCTGAATTTGTCTCCATATCCTTCTCACCTCACCACATGTTCTTCTGTCCTTCAAAATGTCTAGCTGTCTGGAGCCACATTCTTTCTTCTTGCCACCTGACAGATGGCAGAAGGTGGGTGGCTTTGGCAAAATTAATTAGAGACGCCTTGAAGAAACAATAACCACGAACACCCTCCGGCAAAAATATGATGTTATTTGGCACAAAGAACCTTTGTGTGAAAGCATTGCAACAGCAGAAATATCCCGACTACCCTGAAGAAGAGGTCACCCAATAGAAAACAATCTTTGGCAAGAGGAGAGCAGCGTGGCTACAAGGTGTGGTCATTATCACCATTACCATTTCTAACACATAACAGCTGACTCATTCAGTTGTTTTCACTGAAACAGTTGATTGCAGAACCTTCACTCCCCCATGCTGTCCCCAGTTCTGCAGATCGACTCACTGTGCCAAATATGTTCAGTACATCCTTCTTTCTCCTGGAGAGTATTTATTTGGTGGAAGAATATCTCAGTCTATAAAATATCTCTGCTGGTTTCAGTGCCATTGAAGGAGTAAGGTATTTGTGAATGTAAGAACAAAGTCCATTAGAGGTAGCTGAAAAATACTTCACTATGAAGATTAAAGATCAATGTCTTATTATCTATTATTTGACTCAGTATTTGACAAATGGCTTTAAGAATGGTAAAAGTAACAAGCCACATCACAGGAATTATCTTTTCTACTTTCTTGTCCATCACCACTTACTCCCATCTCACAAAATTTTCCATGTTTTGGGAATTTTGAATCCCACAGAGCTCCCTGGTGATGACTGGATAAACCAAGGATGTTGGATATGTGAAGAAAAGAAGGAATTGCTGACATCAAAAAGGACAGGTAAGAGAATCAAGGCTTAAGGTATAAGGAAAGAAGTCCCACCATGTGGGAAGGTTCCATCACAAGGGAAAGAAGTTCCACTCTGGTACTGCAACATGTGTGGCCCTGCAGGTGTCATTGGTGAGATAGGATGGGGAGATAGAATGTCTGCACTGTCTCTGGTATGATCATGCTAACACATCAAAGTACTGAGGTTGCTCCCTCTTTGCAGGGATCATGGGACTGAAGAGCAAAATTCAACACAGTTTTCCAAGCTAGTGACTGCAATGCTTGGTGTCCTGTGTTTTGCTGCTGTTACCTCTGCAGGAAGGATATGTGAGTTAATCAACTTCCTGCCTGGTGCACTGGTTTGTTCATTCTTCTCTGCATGTTCTGGCAGCTCTGTTATCCCCTAGCTGTCAAATATTAGGAAAGGCATAGATAGCTGAACCTTAACAGTTTTTCTCCTAGAGGTATTCAACCCTTCCATACAATTCACCAGAGAGGCAGATGAGCCAGGGGAGAATGATTTAGCTTGTTGCACCTCAGCCCCTTTGGGCAAATGTTTCCATTTTATCATGAAGTCCAAATCATCTAGTTGAACAGCCCAAGAGGAAACATGGCATATTGCCTACCATCTAACTGTGCTGGAATACCAGTCTACCTGTAAAACAGCCTCATAGGTGTAAGTCAGCCTGGCTCCAACTCTACTTACTCGAGTGGAGAGACTTCCATTAGGTTCAGTGAGTGGCTTATGCACAGATTGCATCTGGTTGCCTCCACTTTTAGTAAAAGAGGCATGGATAGGGTAAGGAGACAAACAATACACATATCCAGGTATTCTAGCTCTAGTAAGCCTGCACAAAGAGATGTGAGGGGTGAGGAAAGGGATGAGACCCTGCAGGAAAGCTGAACAGGAAAAGAAAGATGGGAAACTAGAGGAATAAGAAAGTGAACACCATGGCGTAGGGAGAGAAAGCAATATAGACAGAAAATGGAAGTAAAAGGTAATATAAAAACTATATAAACAAATAATATGGAAAGAAAAAGAAAAGGCAAATAGCAAGGGACACAAATCGCATATTTCATTACCCAAACCAATGTTTGATTCTGCAATATGATAATACAAATCAGGTTTGATTTCATAGATAAACATGGTGTGTTCAACATCAGGAAAAAGCACGAGGGAATCAAATAAGGAAGATAAAATAAATGGTCAGTTTCCTCAAGGAAAGAAGGTTACTACTGGAGATCCACAGGAATATGGGCTGAGATCTATATTAGTACAGAAATACTCAAGATAGAAAAACTAAAACTTATGTGAAGAATTAAAAAAAACCATCCCTCTTGATACTGAGTGTCTGGGTAATAGAAGTCAGTAACTTCTAACTCAATAATGACAACTCATGTAGGGAAAACAAATCCATCTAGATGGTGATGAGCACTAAATTAGCTGTTTTGTCTCAGGAAACGCATCTTGCAGAGCCTGATAAAGATGTCAGTCCAGTGCTCAGCAGCAGCAAAACCATTTAAGAATTATTAGGAACATTCTAGAAACTATTCTGCTGGTGCACAACCTGTGGTATACAGTCACCTCATCTCAAAACCAATATAGTAAACCTAGAAAAATACACTGAAAGACAGAAAGAACGCTCAGCTGCATTGAATAGTTTCTGAATGAGGACTGTTTAAATAGAATAAGACTTCTGTGTGGACAAGAAATGACCAAGAGCTAACTTAGGGTGTTATTTCTTCATGAGACACAGAAAAGGTAAATATGAAAGATTATGAAGTATTTATCACAACACAGGAACAACTGGTCCACCACAACTTAGGGGGGGGGGCACGGGGAATGAGAGTGGTTTTTCACAGACTGAGTAGCTGAAATGTTAGACTCGTTGCCAAAAGGTGTTGCAGAAGCTTAAAATAAGTTAACTCAGAAGAGTCAGTAAATTCATGGAAGGCAAAGCCTGCCACAGCTATTGAATAGAGCATTCAGATGCAGTATCCACATATATAAAAGGAGCAAGTGATGAACTTTGGTTTTCTGGGACCAGAGTAATGAGATGTTTTGTTTTGATTTGATCCAATCTGAACAGTCTTTTTGATAGTCTATGAGATACAAACTAGAAGAGAAAGTACAGCGCTTTTATCTTTGCAGGGGATACAGAGTAGCTTTTAGAGATCAGAGCTAGGTAGGATGTTGTGGGGGAAGAAGTTTGATTCATTGTTTTTCTGAAGTGAAGGCAGCCACTTTACCTTTGGCTCTGATGTAGCTCAAGGAACCTGCTGTACCAGACCAGTCTCACATAATTTGGTGTCCTACTTTCAGAAGTCCCCTTTCCTTTGTTGGTTTAATTAACATTATGCTACTTGTAAAAAAATTCAATGTAAAATTACACACACATATACAGGATGGTTAAATAAACTCTTGTCCCTTAACTCTAGACCAACATTTTTTCCTTTGCTACTGTGTGGATCAAGCAGATCTAGAGTTTGTGAAGTGAGCATAATTTATTCCAGACTCATGCTGGAATAATTTATATTCTCAAACCTTTGCATATGTATAGTCACTGGAGGGCTGTCTGCCTACAGGAGTTTTTACACATATTTTGTCTAAATCAATGCTCCAAATGCAACATCGAAGATGCAGTGAGTTTTTGTGGATTTGTAGCACTCCCTGGAGGACTCTATGTCTAAAAACCAATAAACATTTCACAGTTCTCAGTAACTGAAGATTGACATAATTTTTGATGCATGCAATATTGACTGGGTTTCTCATTTTAATTTCAGTATTATTCCAGAGGTAATAAGTAATTGGAGAATAACTTCTTGCAAGTGAATGATAAAAGTGAAAATTAATATTTCTATACTTAGCTGCTACTGTTTATTCATTATAAACCAACGCAAAAAAACAGACATTAACTTATAAATAAAATGCATTTCATATTGATTGAAAACTACATAAAGAGCATCATATTTTATGATCAAAATAAGTAAAAAGAAGACATTAAGCAACAGTTATTTTATTTCTGTATATCATAGAATCAGAGAATGGTAGAGGTTGGAAGGGATATTTGGAGATCTTTGAGTCCAACCCCCCTGCCAGAGCAGGATCACATAGGGTAGGCCACACAGGAACAGATCCAGGTGGGTTTTGAAAGTCTCTAGAGAAGGAGACTCCACAACCTCTCTGGGCAGCCTGTTCCAGGGCTCTGCCACCCTCACAGTGAAGTTTTTCCTCACATTGAGGTGGAACTTCCTGTGTTTCATCTTGCTACCATTACCTTTCATCCTGTCACAGGGCACTACTGAAGAGAGACTGGCCCCTTCTACTTGACACCCACCCTTCAGATATTTGTGAACATTCATAGGATCCCCTCTCAGTCTTATCTTTTCCAGACTAAACAGCTCCAGGTCTCTCAGCCTTTCCTCATGAGAGATGTTCCAGTCCCTTAATCATCCTTGTAGCCTCTGTTGGACTCTCTCTAGTATTTCTGTGTCTCCCTTGAACTGGGGAGACCAGAACTGCACACCATACTCCAGATGTGGTCTCACTAGTGCAGAGCAGAGGGGGAGGAGAACCTCCCTCGACCTGCTGGACATGCTCTTCTTTATGCTCCCCAGGTATCATTGACCTTCTTGACCACAGGGGCACATTGCTGTCCCAAGGATAACTTATTGTCCCCCAGGACTTCCAGGTCCTTATCCTCAGAGCTGCTTTCCAGCAGGTCTACCCTTCCCTTTACTGGTTCATAGGGTTATTCTTCCCCAGGTGTAGGACTCTTTTTTGAGTCTTTGTTTTGCTCTTGTTGAACTTCATTTGGTTCTCCTTTGCCTGTCCAGATACATGTATTTGTGTTTGTACACCTAGTGTGAGTGCCACAGCTTCAGCTAAAACTAGCTATTTCTTCATAAAACTCATAGTTAAAACCTGTAAGCCTGTGTGGGGATTAAAATTCCTAATTATGAACTCTGAAGTCAGTTGGTATGAAGATTTGACTCCATATGTAGTCAAGACCCCAAATTCATTCCTTATTCAGCAAGATGTTTCTAGAATGAAGTAACTATGAAATGTTCCTGAAAGGCTGGTCAGAATCCATCACTGCAGATGCAGAATTGTAAACATACTGATGATGTGTGTGGCCAGTGTTTACAGAGGTCTATGAATAATAAATAATCTAGATAAATAACCATAGTTAGAGCTATGCAGACAGGTGAGCAAATAAATCAAGGCCTCATGCGTAGGTACCAAACACAGCACTTCTGCATACTTTTATCTTTGGTTTGTTTGTTTGTTTGAATAGGAGACAGTGGACACAAATGTAATCAACCAAAAATTTTTAAGTTAGTAATAAGTGTTCTGATGAAAATCCACAAAGTGGGTCAAACCCTCCATCAGAGCCTTGGTACTCACAGCCACCAGGGACAAGCAGGTTGCACCTTGCCATGTAGACTGCGTTGATTCACTTCTGCATCAGGCATAAAGCAGCAGTGTAGTCCATACAGATCATGTATGACTGCAAACATACAGTGTTGGAAGAAAAGGAGAATCAAGTGCAAAAGTGAAAAGGTCTATGTTAATTTAATTTTTTGCTCATGGGAATTAAGTTTTTTATTTTATATTAAATTGTGTGGGTAAAATCCATTCTTTTAAATTGGTACTATGTTTGATGCATTAAGAAAGAGATGACCAGTATTATGTACATTGTTTGTCTGTGTGATTGTCTATGTAAACAGAATTTCATTTAAAAAAAAGGAAATACAGGAATTACATGTCAAGTTCCTGCTTCCTTGTGTTATCCTTTCCAGCATTACTACTAGTTCTATGCTAACTGACTAGTTGGGAAATTGTTATTTCAGTGTCTGGATAAGTGAAATGTGCTTATTTAATAATTCTTCATTTTGTTTCCATTAATTTCTGCAAAATAAACCACTCAAGTTTGCTATTCAGTTTAGTTATATTTATATTTGATACTATCCTTTTGCGTCTTGTGGCTCTTTACTGCCGCACAAATATCAGTATGTGTGCAGTATGAACCAAAGACAAATATTGCAGTGTAGAATCAGTACCCCTGCTCTGCAGGGGACTCTCCACACAGTGTTTTACACCTTGGTGCAGAGAAGGACCCAGAGAAGAGAATTTCTGTGCACAATCTGGACAAAGGAAGGCAAAGGTTTAATGTATGACATGGCTTTCCTTTTTTTGTGCTGCAATTTTAAACACTGGGCAACATACGATTGCTTACTATGTAGGATTTATTAATGTATTTTTCACACCAACTAATTGAGTACTTCAGGAGTACCAATGCATTTGTTGATAAATTTACTGTCCTTTTAAATTAGAACATACAGCTGTGCAAATGTGCAGAAACAATGGTTTCAGCCTACTTCCAATTCTTACCTCCTTTTTGGTGAACAGAACTCCCTAGAACAGGCTGTCTTCCCTCCATGGCCAGTGACTGATTTATCCCACTTAGGGTATCATTGAAAGATTGGATGGTTTTTATCTTGAAGGGGCAAATACAGGATTCCTGATCTGCAGCATGGCACAAAAGAGATGAATGATGATCTTGATATAATGGAGGCTGCGCTCTGGCACCAGGACTCCCTAAGACCTGTCATTAAGCAGCCACGCAGTACCCACCACTGCCCAAAGCTTGCACTGTAAATGGGAACAATCAGTAGGGAGTTTGAGTATGTATTGTATATGTCAAAACTATGTAGTTGCTGTGGAGAAAGTATTGTATTGGAACTGCCTGGTGTCCTGGATAGGATGCATGGGGAAGATGCTCATCTCAGGTTGCCTACCACAGCTTTCCTCCCATCATCTTGCCACTAGAGAGAGTTTTCCCTTTCCCCCATTTCCCTTTTCATTTCCTTTCCCTTTCCTCTGTAACTGTTGATATGTGCCATCAGCTATAGAGCCTGCTAATAAAGTTCCATTCATCTGACTTTGTCTCATCTTCATCAAGTCAGAAAATATGACCACCACCCTTTGGACAGAAACTGAAAGAAAGTAGTAAGATTTAAATTACATTCATCTGTGTGCAGAAACACTTAGATGAAAGACAGTAGGCAGCAAAATGTCAACTGTCTCGGACCAAAGGTCTGAACCAAGCACTGAGGTTGAACATTGAGGTAGAAAAAACCTCAACCAAAACTAAGGGCTATGCAAGGTGAGGTTCCAGTGCCCAAAATGTCATTCTCTTGTCAACCTCTATGCATTTCAACCTATCACTACAAACTTTACCACTCTTGTTTCCAGTTGTTGCAGCTCTTCTCAAGGAAATACAGCACTAGGTTAGCCTTCATCAATGAAAGCGATCACTGTGCTCAAGTTGTAAGCAATGTTTAACTCAGTGTTTTCCTCAAATTAAACTTGCAAAAAGCATGATTATGACCTATTATGGCTAAACCAGTTCTTAGGAATACAAGATTTTAAAAATATTTATTTATTTATCTATTAATGGTCTTATTACTGGTACCATCAGCTCCAACTAGTTATACTCATTGCTAAGATCAAGCTTCTACCTTATCTGCATCTCTCATGTGAAATAATGACTATTGTGGAGTCTACTGAATATTTTTTACCAAATATTTTTACCCTAGTAAACCAACAGTTTGTCCCTAAGAAATCTTGGAAGTGCTAGGAGTCACAATGTTACGGAACCTTCTGCTCTTGAGCAATATCAAAAGAAGAGTTTGTATATGTCTGTAAAAAAAAGGAGTTAATGGCAAGCAATGTTGTGCCATATATGTCAAGCTAGAACACTGAAGCCCTTATTTCATTATTACATTCTGAAATTTCAGAGAAGAGTCTATTCTCATTTATTCCAGTTTTTTCAGATGTTGGAAGATTATTTAAAGTATACTCAGAAATTTTCTTGTAACCTGAAACAAAACTGTGCCCTCCTTCCACAGGAATTACTTTTATTAAATTAAATACTGGAACTGAAGAGTAGGACCCTGACTGAAATCAGGGAAGTTACATCAAGTGAAGCAGAAACAACACAATAGGGAATCAGGCCCCTGACCGTATGAAAATTCACTAGACAGCCCATCTGTTACTTCTTTTTCTACACTGTGAAACTTAGGAATGGAGTAAGAATGCAATAAGCATGAAATAAAGCTCTTCTATTTACAATTTATGTGCTGCATTTTTTAGTGGAAAGAAAAAAAAATGGAGGGAAGTTTAGAGTTTCTAGTAGTCCTGGTTCTCTGCCCATTCTGTGTGTCCTGTATGTGAAAATGTGAAGCTGTATCCTTTTAAATGGTCACATGCAGGAGCAGCTTAGACCTCACACACTGGGAGTATTTCATACACTGTGGTGTTAACTGCAATGCAAATTTTCATGACACTGTTTCTCTAAGCCCTCGCTTTGTGCATACGGTGGTTAATAAACAAACAACTGCCATTTTTTTCCTGTGTCTCTGTGGTCAATATAACTAAATTTTAAGTAAAAGCTTCTTTTATCACCTCAGTTAGCTTGTTTACATATAATAGGCACCGCTGAGTAGTACATCTGGTTAATGATCATCTTTTACATATTGATATTAGTACCTGAAGTGGGAACATCTCATTTCCTGAATATGATTACCATTTTGAAATCTTATGCACAGGGGAAAAAAACCAATTCTATAAATTAAACAAGAAGTTCTGAGAACTTATATCCCCCAGTTCACATCCAGATACTAATGCATCTCATTTACTTTGTTGCTATTCCCTGGAGTTATCTGTGTCATGCAGACCGGTCTTTCATGTCATGTTAACTATCCCCTGAAAAAAGCTAGAAGTGTACTTGTAACAGTGCCCTAAGCTAGCATACAAGGTAGGTAGAAGAACATAAAAAATTCATCACTGTTACATTTCAAGTTGCTGGGATATTTTAATTCCAATAGGACAGAACCTATGTCAGCTAAAGATGGAGCTATAATTAAACTGATATGGCATTCACAATTGCCTTGAAACCCGCTGTAGTTGTCATATGTTTCTTTTCCCCATCTTTAAACTATATGGAAATCAATTATCTCAACAAACCAGCTGTAAGGACTGTATGCCAACCACTTGCACTTGAAGTGAATAAATTATTTGAAATTCATTATTGATGTGAACTACTCTCCAAGATTTAAAGCACCAGTCCATTTTCTGTGCTGAGATTCACATGGAATTTTAACAAGTCCAGCACTATCCTCCATCATAAATTCGTATAGCAAACTGTTATGCAAATAGCTAGAGTTCAGGGATTGGCGAGCCGTGCACAGAAAATTATGCTTCAGATGACAAAGTGCCAGTGAGTTAATGGTTCTTTACATTTAGTGACAAATTTGTTCCCGATTTACCCCAGAGTGACAGACACAGGGTAAAAGGGGGACATCGGAGACTGAAAATACCATTTGTGTGTCAAGGATGTTAGCAACCTGGAGTGGTGATAGGCACTGGTGTCTACAGGATATGAAATTGAGTTGATGTGATGTCATTTTGGCTCTACTGTAACCTGGTTATCTCTTGCCAAGACTTCATGTATGATTAGTCAGCTCGGAGAGGACAGCAAGCCTTATCAGGCACACTTCCTGACATTCCTGTCAACTTAAGAAATGTGGTTAAGGAATTTAAGATGAGGTGTCACATCTTCATATCAAATCCCATTGAGTCACCACCTACAAGTTTGAAGACTCCTTCTAAAAATATTAATGAAAAGGAAAAATGAAGTTTGGGCTGGATTTGACCTTGTAATGCATTTTGCATGCTATATCCCTGTGAGTTAGTGTCCTTAATATTCATACCTTTCCTTTGTATGCACAGAAAATAATTGTTATGCAGACTGTGGAAAAATAATATTCATTAACACTAATGCAAAGGCATGTTCTGAGTTAGCTGACTTCTAGTCTGCAGAATAAGGCAACCTTTTATGTGTCTGTACAATTTTAAAAGAAACTCCCTTGTGTAGAAAGCTTGCAATCCCATATATTTAACAAGGACTATATTTGGAATGGTTAATAGACAGATGAAAATACTAAGCATAACAATATTTTTTCATGTCTTCAAAGGAAAAGCTTGTACAATGTAATATTCACACCGTATACAGACTCTTTCAAGTTTCTTTTCAAAAGCAAGTTAGCAGCATGCTATTTTTATGCCATTACATTTGTCCAACTGCACAATTTGTATTAATAAAAGCAGTTGCATTCTCTTTCTTGCAGTGGGGCTCAAAGTTAAAATTCACCGCTAAGCCAAAAAGATTCCTTATATGCTGCAGACCAAAACACTGAATAAACAAGGCACACTAAAGGGGCTGTCTATAGACTCTCATCTGGAAGACTGAACATGCATAAGTACCCAGTTTTTCAGCCATTGCCAATTTATTCTTCCAAGTATTTCAGGGGCTGGTAACCTCCAAAGAGCCTTCTCAGGCAGCATACAACTTCTTCACAACCCTTAAAGAGAAGCTTACACAGTTCCACATCCTGAAAGTTAAGGTACCTATTCCTTCAATAACAGTTTTTACAGTTAATAACCAAAAATACACCTGTACTGAATAAGCAGCCTCAGGAAAAATAATTCTACATGGCACAAATATTCATGACTCCTTCATATAGAGATGTTTCTGGTGCTTGTGATGTAGGTTCCAGATGACATGGAGACTTTGTAAGCACATCTGAGGATAGAGAAGACTGTAACCAGATCAAAGAGTCTTATTAAAAGGAACATAAAGTTATGATTATGCGATAAACTTTGCTGTTTCTGTTACCAAGTAGAGCAACAATAAATATCTTTTTACACCTTGTCTTATTTATTTTGTTTATTTCACCTTCCACAGGCAATCACTATTTGGTTGAATAGTCCTACAAGGGTTTTTTGCTCTTCCAGAACCGTTTTGTGATGTCTGAGGATAAGTCCACTGAATTTTTGCTTTCAAATTCAAATGCATTGCTTGTCTAATCTTTATATGACACAATCAGGAAGAACCAGTGGGAATACTGAACAGAGCAAATGCCTTAGACCTTTAACGCCACTACTTTTCTTGTGAGAATAAAATGCTAAAGCAAGAGTATGTCACTTATATGTTCAGCAAACTAAGCCCATGCAGTTCAGGATTCATGTCCTGTTCTTGACTTGAAGAACTGTCCCTCCAAAAAATAAATGGTAAGTTGTAGATCTTTTAATGCACAACAAGCACAAAACTATACAACCTCTTCTTTACCAAACTCTCATGATTATTTCAGAGCTTACAAAGACAAACATAAAAGAAGAAATGATTTAACACCTCAGTTATCTCAAAGTGAGTTACAGAACCTTCAGTGATTCAGCGAGAAGACATTTACTGCTAGTGTACAACCTTCAATCTGAAACAATGTAAAACTTTATTTCATTGACTCTAAAAATTATGAATCATCTTCTGAAAGTTTTCTTCTGTGGAACAAAAATTTAATTGTGTAGCTCTCCCAGTCTATAAGGAAGTACGAGAAGAGAGCAACCAATTTATGCTTTAGACTAGAACAGCATTTCTGAATTTTTCAAGCTTAATAGGTTTAAGAATACCACTAAATTTCTCATGCTTGGGTCTGACAGATGAGTTGATTTTAGCTGAAACAATCTGCTTCTTTTACCTTTTTAGATATTGGATATTTACATGTTAATATTATCCTTGAAGGTGCTACTCAACTACAACCTACCTCTATAGCTCCTTATTACCTATGACATTGGTATTTCTGTCAAGGAAATCCACGTGCACAAGACCGCTAACTGTCAATGCCTTGCAGTCCCACAGACCCTGGAGCAAGACTGGGAAATGTTTCCTCACTTGTCTTACCAGTAGGACTCCAAGCAGAACTATGCCTTCTACAGTTGTCAAGTGACCCTATCCCACACACATCTCAAAAACAGCCACCACTCTAAAATAACCCTCTGGTAAGAATATTGATCACACAGGTATAGATAGATGTGTGCTGTGTGGATGCAACTCCCATTTTTTCATGTCTAATGAAGTAATTAAACCAACAGATGATTGACTGGTAATTGACGAAGATCTTTCTTGATGAGATTGTCCCACAGAGCAAGAAGGCAAGAGTGTGGGAAGAGAAAGAGATTGTTTATGAGAAAGGAAAAATGGTATTATGGAACAGTGATTAAGACATGAAAGGTGCTGAATACAGGAGATGAAAGTTCATAATAGTGGAACTTCCATTCAGGATAAGATGTAGTTCACTTAAATGTTAATATCTAAGCATTTGATGTCAAACCTGTGCATTGTCCAGGCTGCTTCCATATTCAAGCAGGCGAGACAGGCACCCCCAAAGGGCAAAGCACCTCCTAGAAGAGAATTATCCAACATCAGGGAAGGGATTCTGTCCCAGGGATGACTATTGCTCTCCTTTGACAATGGAGCATGTTGAAAGTTGTCAGAAAAAGCTATTACCCTCTGATTTCTTGCTTTAAAATTTTGAGGGCAATTTTTGTACCTGAGCATCTGGCTTCGGCTTATGTGTAGTTTTTAAAGCAAACCCACTCATTAGACCAGAAATATTTTAATTTTTAAAAGTACATTCATAGGATAAAGAAGTAGCTGATGATCAGTGCATAATGCAAGGCTAGTATGTGTCACAGCTTTGCAGGAGACAACATTAAGAGCTTATATAGACCCTAGTTTTACTCTTATTGAGGTCAATGAAAGTTTTACTATCGATGTCAATCAAAAGAAGCTTAGGCCCAGATACAGTAGCCATCAAGTCCTTGTTGTCTCAGGGAAGAGAAAATTGCCCTGCAGCACTTCTGACCTTGCTCTCTTTTAAATTTATTTGCCTTTCTCAATGAACATTTTGTTTTCTGATTCACCTCCCAAATTATTCTGAAGTAGCCTCCTTTTCCACCATTAGACCCAATGATTGCTTATGCACTTTACTATGTCTTCAAGCAGCAGTCAAGTTCCAACAAATATATAAATAAACAAACATATAAACAACAAATACATAGGACATATCAAGCTTGATCTATAACTGGAGTAAGCCATCAGAACTTAACTGTAGTCAATGGGAAGTATCATGATAGAAGAGTTCCTGCTCCAACCGGTATTTTGTTGATGGCCAGGGACAAAGAAAATAGTTGACGGCCAGGGACAAAGAAAATAAAGTGACTTCGTTTCCAACACACTTGCTCTTCACAGTAATGAGTCAAATATGTTCACTTCATATTTCACTGAGGTGAGATTAGAAGAAGGTGCCAAGAGAGGGGGCCTTCTATATAAGACAGGTGAAAAGCAAGCAATCTGGAAGAAGAATGGAAACAAATGCAAGATTTATGGATATAAGGAGGGAGAAAATGAAATGGAATTTAAAAATATGTACATAGCATCTATCTGTGCCAAGGACACATATTAGAATATGACTTTCTAAACAGGCAGCTTCCCCCTTACCTGAATTATTTTAATCGTCAATTACCCCTTTTCAAAATGGGTGAGGGTGCCACACTTCTTCAGAAAGAAAAATAAGTTATTATACATTTTATAGTCATAAGCTGCCCTGCAAATCCCTGTAATTAAATAGAGGGCTTTGCAGACTCCAAAGGCTTTGTCGTTCTAGCTCCTGCTCTTTTCTCTGGCAATGGTAAGCCAGAGCTCTGGCAAAAGAACATTTGTTTTTTACAGATGGGAAAAAAATAGAACCTCAGGGTCCTGGCCAGATCTTATTATGCTGCTATCCATTCCCGACTCCTGATTTTCTTGAACAAGGTCTTTCAAGGGTGTTTGCACCAAATCCATCCCCTCTGGTAATGTCATTGTCATGTGTGTGTCCTGTAAAACACACTAGTTTTTCCTAAACACAGTCTAGTTCTGCTATTTTTGCTGGGCCCTTGACAATATGTCATCTTTGAAATGTCATTGCATTAACCTTTCACTGTGTTTGGGGTGCCAGTGTCAACTGCAGGCGCCTCCAGAAGGATGTGCATTTGATTGGCAAAGACAGGATGATTGACACTGGGATAGTATTCTGTCAAAGCTAAAGCGTATCATTGCGTGGCAAAGCTATTCTGCTCAATGCCACCCATCCCCAGTGTATATGCCATGTTGGTGCATTTCAAGCCACTGTCAAAGACAGCTAACAACTGGCATTGGTGATGTACAATAAAAAGCAAGCCTACCAGTAATCAGTGACGGAAATGGCTAGAGTTAGCATAGTTAGAAAAAAAAGGTATGTTAATTCTATCTATCTGCCTATCTGTATATTTATACATACATGTGTGCTCTCAACTAGTTGATTCTTCAGTAGAACTGTAAGCTTTGAATAGTTAATATGTAAGGCCTGATTCTTCAGTCTTCATTTTTCTATCTGGGAAGTTAATGGGAGTTTTCCTAGATACCAGAACTACAGATTAAGTCAAATTATCAGCACCACTGATTTGGATACCTGCAAAGTTTTAAAATGTTCTAGCTTGTCAGTCTTACACTTCACTTTCTGCTTTAAAACTAAAGATATGCCTGAGAATAATTAAGAAAGTGTTTAAAAGGGAGGATAATTATTAAAGTAATTTGTCTTTTAAAATTAACAATGTGCTCTTATCTATTGGGCTAAAAACTTATATGAAATTTTTGGTACTATTCAAAGAAGTCATTCTATCACCTTCTCAAGTGAAAGGGTTCATTTGCATTCACTGATCATCTCATTACATTTTGCCTATAGCCCTTCCTGCAATTTCAGTTGGATATGCTATTCTTCTCCACTTACTCTCTTAATGCCTTGGGTGGCAGCCAGTGGCATTAAAAAGGCACTACTTCTCAGTTGCATCTGACAGCCAGTAAAATAGTGTTTCATTTTTGAATATATGAACCCAGGATGAAAAATTTGTGGATTCCAGATTTTGTGCCTTGTAGCTCAACGTATTTTTTAGAAGATAGGAGGTTTTAGAAGCATCCCGACTTTTGCACTCAGTATGTGTGTCCATTTCCAATGAGAAGGTTTCTTCTACTTCTAATATTGTCTGGGTTTTTTCTTGCCTTTAGAAAAAACTGTTTTGTGACACTTTTTATGGGAACACATTGATTTCTTGAGAAAATGTCAAAAAGCCTTACTTGAGGTAACAGTGAAAATATCCACTTATGTAAAACACTGATATTATCTGTTCAATCAGGAGAGTTCTACTGATTTATAAAGGACGCTACATCTTCCCTGTCCCAGGGATTTCCACAGATGGAGGTTTTTACTCTGGTACAGAGTGAAACCAATAGCTAAAATCTTGTCTAATTCCTCAAAATGCAACTCTGATTTTGTACTTTTTTTACCTCTGTATGTCTTCTGCTCATGTTGTCTCCTGCTACTTCTCAGCCACCCTTGTTGCCTCCTTCCTTCCCCCAGCTTTCTGTCGACTTCCTATTGCATGCTTCCTGTCCATAGACCCATCTTTTAAATATAGTCAGTAACTAAAAGGTCATGTTCCCACTACTTGACAAAACTTTATCAAACAGCATTAAACTACTGCATCAACTTGTGCTTTAAGTCATCCCCTGAGATTCATTATTCATCTGTATATGATCTGTTTAATCTCACAGAACTCTTACCAATAAACTCACAGCTGAGCTTTTCTCGTCACTGCCCTCCATATATCTTTGGAGAGCTTCAGACATTTTCCCCACCACAAAGTCATGTCTCCCTTTGTTTTTTTGTGTCATCATTAATCAGTTCTTTTCTTATGTCTCTCTTTAGCATGACTTTTTTTCCTCAGCTACCTGTGTAATAAAATCCACTTCAGTGACAATGGCTCAGATATTTATCTCTGCTAGGTGCTATCCTCTTTTATCTCCATCCACACAATACTCTATTTTAGCCTGTCTCCAACAAAATCCAAGCCCCTCATCTTCACTTAAACATTTTTGACCTCTTCCATATTATCTGTGCCACCATTTTTACTGACATTAAGACTTATAATTTGAGGATCATCTTTGACTTCTCCAATCACATGTCCAAGCTGCATTACAATTCTGTCAGATCTGTCTCTAAACCATAGCTAAAATATCTCTATTTCTGACCAAATCTCACATAAAAAACTCTGAACCATCACCCGCTTTGTCACTCATTGCAGCTTCCTCCTCTTTAGTGTTCCTGACATTCAAATCACTACTTCTGCATCACAGAAGACAATTCTCACAGGGAAAATCCTTCTCACAGGTTGAAGTCTTTGTTTTAAATCTCTTCACCAAAGTCATCCTCCACAGTAGTATCAAATCCCAGTCATTCCAGTCCTTGTTGTCAGAGCTCAGTCAATCCCTTCTTAATTCTCCACCTGAATTTCTTCACATTGCCCACACTGTACCCTATTGACTGCCCACTGCCATTGCCTCTCCTTATTTTAGTACTACCTCCGTGCATGCCGTGGGTGCCTGAAATGCTGTTCAGTCATTACCCACTTCTGCTTGGAGCACAAAAGCAAATAATGATTTGTGGCATGGTTATTTGATACGTAGGGATAGTCTATTTACATACTGATAGATGGCTAATTGCTTTCATACTTACTGGTAATAGTTCTGTTTCACCTTATCAAATCTTTCTCTCCATTTCACCTGCTCAAAATACCTCTTCCTTGTGACACGGCCTCTGTAGACCCTGTAACTTCAGAGAGCACTTTGTAAATTTGAAGGAACTTTGTAATGTCATATTATTAGGTAATAGAAACATAATAAGTACAACTCATGATTTATCATACCCTTAATATCTTCCTACATTTGTCATCCCCTCCAAAAGTTCTCCCAAAGCATTTTGCTTTAAATAACTACTTTGTTATCTAAAAAAAAAAAAAAAAAATTTAAACAAACAAGAATAGACTAAAAATGTCTGCATTTATACTTATTAAAGATCTATAGCTTTATTACTAAGGGAATTGCAGTTACTACCCTCATTTGTATGTAGTACTTAATTTCATTATTAAAAGCATAAATACAGATTTTTTCAAAATTTGCCTTTGCAGAAAACACAGCTCATCCTATAGAAAAGCTTTTGAACTGACATTTAACAAACACTGGAGAGAAACTCTAACTCACTTTACTGTTCAAAGCAACTGTGCATGTTTAGTTCACATTTCA
Source organism: Todiramphus chloris collaris (assembly GCA_025345505.1). NCBI lineage: Eukaryota > Metazoa > Chordata > Aves > Coraciiformes > Alcedinidae > Todiramphus > Todiramphus chloris. The sequence continues at coordinate 25,933,171 of JANVCC010000020.1, forward strand.
TGATGTTTAGAGATCCCCATTGAGCACACTGTTTAACAGGGGCATCTCTGAAGGCAACTGCTGCAGTTTTGACATGGGGAATATTCTGTGGCCCACCAATTTAAATAGTTTGGAAGTAGTTAGTATGAGCAATGAAGTGCGTAATGGGAAAGACAATATCTAGATTTAACACTTTATCATTGCTAGATAATTGTTCAGGATTCAAACAGTCTGTTATAACCCAGCTAAGAAATGACTTTTTTTTACAATGGTGTTCATAAAGAGTGTACTGCTGTGGTGATGGCAAAATACACACAGACTACTAAGGACTAGTATCTATTAATAGGGGAAGATATCATCTGATGAGGAACTAATAATGATGAGCTCTGTGATAATCTGACAGACTCAAGATATCTGTGAAGACTTCCTGGAAATGAAAGGCAGATTGGATGCAGCAGAAAATAAAGTGTCTCTAAAGAGAAAAGATCTGAGATAGCCCGTAATTCTAGAGGGGAAGTTCTCTTCTTTTAGGCAAAGTTGTGGAGGGAGCCAAGAATGTGCTTCCCAGAACACTGGCAGAGGAGGGGTACTTTTTCTAAGATGTTTGATGAGTTCCTGCTGCTAGCTGAATTTACTAATAATTTTTTAGAGAGTCCACAGAACTTTCAAGTTCTCTTATTGTCCAAGTTCTCTCACAACTAACAATTCCTCCTTTTTCTCCTTCCTATTCATTATATATTTGACTGAAGGACAGTATAGTGTGTTTATACACATTTATCCTAAAATTGATTTCTTTCAAAATCCGTGATAATTAGATCTGACAGAAGGTACATTTTTGTTTTAGAACATGCTAAAAAGGCTTAAAAATCTCCTTTGTTGAATGATATGAAATGTTCTGCGCTTTAAAGTGTTTTCAGTTTCTCATGTTTTACAAGTGTCATAGTAAAAAAGCAGCCTTCATGCTATTTCAGAAAAGATTTCCATATACACTCCCACAAAAAGTTATCTGAAATATATCACGATGTTTCACAACATGGAGAACACTTGCTTTACCAATCATATGCACCAAACCCACCTTTAAAATGTGAAACACATCTGAACAGTTCCTTATCTTCCTTTAGGCTAATATTTGTGCCATCAGGAATCAAGATATGATGAAGTTTAAAGTGTAAATCACAAAATAACCAGGCAGTTAAGTGCTATGCTGTAAATTAATACAAGCTTTCACATACTTGCTACCTCTCAATGAGCAATGCACTGGCTTTTCTGTAATAAGCATCTCTTTTTTTAGCTGTTTAACCCTCTCTGGATAACTCTAATCAGCCAGTTCTAGTAAGGAGAAGAGCAGAGCATGCTTGAGAGGCAAGAAGTGGAAGTGGAATATTACAGCATAAACTTGGGTTTTGTATTCTTTTTGCCCATAGCTTTCTTTCTATAGGATGGACATCTCCATTCTGAATTGTTTGCCTCTATCACACTTCAAAGTAAATCACATTTACATTTGACAATTCATACACCGTAGGCTCATTGCCTGACTATCACTCACCTCATGACACACCTTTGTACAGTGACACTCCTTGAAAATGTTGCAACGTTGTCACTGGTGTTAAGAACTTTTGGTCTATTCATCTTTTCTCCATACCTCACCTTCCTCAGCCCTCTGCTTTCCTCTAAACAACCTGTATAGACTTGCTGTCCCATGCATATATTGTGTTCCACTCTGCTCGCCAGATCATCTCAGCTTCTAGTCTGCTGCTTTTGATTTCTTCTAGTTCCTACCTGCCTGTCAGCTCTCTCGGTGACATCCCTCCCTCCCTGATATCCCACTCTCACAGTCACTCTACAGAAAGCAGTGGATGCCCTTAGCTGCAGTTACAAGTCCCTCCACCAAGCCTTCTTATTCTATGGGACAACTCAGCCCTCACCTTCTCCCATGGTCCCTTGGCGTTTGGCTCTCAGCTGCAGCTCCAGTTACTGCATATTTCTCATCGGGGAATTAAACTCTTCAGAGGCAACCACAATTGCACATGCAAAATATTTTTCATGAATAGAGTGCTCTGTGTATATTTATGATCCTCACCAGATAAGACTATAAATACCTGAAAGACTGGACAAACCTGTGCAACCATTTTTGGATTACATAGTCTACAGGATTAGACTTCTTGCAAGATTTCCAGAACTTCCTGGTTGGCTGAGTGTAAATACTTTAAAAATAACATCTTACAGTATTTCAGTGTTTCTGTTTCCTCTATTGGTCAAAAACAGGAAATGCAGAAGCATGTGAATCTCAAGTTTTACTAAACTTCAGAAAAAAGGTTCAGAGAGAGCACTGTAAAAAAAAAAAAAAAAAGGACCAGACTAGAAGCCAGTTTCTATTTTCACCTAAACCAGTTCATCCATGTGCTTTAACCATCCTTCAAAAACAACACCGACTGGAGTATTTTGCATATTTGTAATGCCCAATGGAGATAACAAGCAAAGAGCAGGCTGGTTCCAAAATAGGCTCATGCTCCTTGTGTAACCTGGTGAGTGAACATCCTGACACGCAATTATTTGTTTTTTCTCTCCAAAACATTTGGATAGCCAGGTTTTAATTTATTTCCATTTACAATGTTACCTAAGGACATTTCTTATCTGAGAAAAGTATTACCATTCGAACAGCTTTTTTACTCTTTTAATAGCTGTTTGTTCAGTGCTAGTTACCTTATTGAATGTATAAAGTTAGGACTGTTTCTTCTCATGTGTATCACTGTACACTGATAAACTGAGTTTCATCTACCATTTTTCTTGCCACTTCCACAGCTCTAAAGAAGGAGCACCTAACCTTTACCTTACAATTTAGTTCTATGAAAATGTATCCTGTGTCTATCAGTTAACTCTTTCCCCTTGCACTATTATCATATTACAAGCTTGAGCATAGCACCATTATGGAAGAAATTTGCTCATAATATTTTATCCTGTTTTTCTAAGTAGCCTATTGAACTGTGGTTTGGTTGTTTTTTTTTTTTTTTAAAGGCTTTAGAATCAGTTCTTCCTCTCTTCATTTGCGCTTTGAAATTTTATGGCTTCTTACATTTCATAGAACTTGACTTAGGATATATCCATCCTTCCTGTTCTACTGCTCTTACTGACAGAAACCAGCCTTGGAACAAACCAGTGCAGAACAAGGACAACAGAGAAGCTCTGCAGCTGCTGTGCCCATTGTCATTTTTGTGGTTAGTACAATTTCACCTTCATCAAACCAGAAAATATTTAAGATCAGACTTAAGATCAGTATTGCTTTCCTGATGTGCTTTCTCACCTTAGAGCAACTTGCAGCTCAGCGACTTCTGAGCCGGAGGTGACACCTGTGTTTTTCAATAGCATCATGTATTGTTTGTCTATGAATTTGCCCAAATGTCTTTGAATCCATGTGACATCCACAATATGCTGTAGCTATGAGTAAGAGCAGTTTATGAACTGAGTGGAAAAATAGTTTCCTTTTACTTTCTTTGTACCCCCATTTAAATATTTCATGTGTTCCCCTTAGCTGTTGCACTATAGAAAAAAGTGAATGTGCTCCACACCACTTGTGATTTTAAAGATTTCCATCACATCCCCCTTAGTTATTTCTGAGTAGGCTGAGAAATCCCAATCTACTCCTTGATCCAGCACAAGTCTTAAATCATCCTCTCCTCACCTCATATTTTTAATACCAACTTTCCTTTAGCATTTTATTGCTGAGACATTTGGTATTGTGAACTCTTCCTGAAGCTCCTCACAGTTTGTTTTTATATTCATGAAAAACTCAAACCAATAACATGCTTTGCCATTTTAGTATTTACCTCTTTTCTAAATTGTTTACAAATACATAATAACTTTAAATAAGTCTCTGTGAGACTTCACTAGAAATATTATTCTGTTTAGAAAATGTCATTCCCACATTTTGTTTCCTACCCTTTAATCATAAGAGGTAAAACTCTTTTTCGACCTTTTATTTTGTGTCAGCTTAATTCTTTAAAAGCCTCTGTTGAGGGACACTGTTAAAAATGGAAATCCAAATTGTATCAGCATAGATGCACTTACTCAATGGCTCCTTCAAAGGACTTGAACAGATTTTTCAAAGGATGGCTTTCCGGTGATGTGTGCAGTGCATGCACAGGTCCAATTCTCACCCTATGCCTAGGGATGCTGCTCTGATGCAGCTGAAAGCAGAATCAGACCATCAGTTCAAAATGCAACAGAAGATATTTGCTATAGTGTTAAAGTAACTAGGTGTTGATATTTCATATATAAGAATACGGAGGTATTAGCAACAGTGTTGCTGTTTGAAAACTGCATTAATTGGATCACGTTGAAGAGATGTTCCCTCACAGAAACAATAGCATTGAACAATACTTAGTAGTCAAGAAATATTTACATGGAAGTGAATGCAATTTCACCAGTCGATCAGGCCTGAGTATTTTTTAAACAATTTGTTCACCACCTGGATATAAGACAAACAAAAAGAGTGAACAAATGTGTACAATATTTAAATGATTAATGAAATACCTTTAAAACACCTTTCAGAGCTTTAGCAAATGTCTTGAATATAGAAGTTCTCTGGGCAGAAACATCTGAATGTGAATTCAGAGGTTAACATATTTTTAAATGTTAAAAGCACCAGCAGGGTTTTGAATGAAATGTCTTTTCAACTATAGGCAAGGCTTTTGGGAAAAATATATAATAAATGCTCATTCTTACATAATTGATGGCAGCAGCTAATATTGGTCTCATTATTATTGTCATTTAATTATAGTGCAATTCTCTCCAATATTTTTTCAATGTAATTTAACAAGTTATGTGTCATCTGATAGTATCGCAAAATGTGCCGTTACACAAGCAATTGACAGCTATGCTGTTTTAAAAAACATTGGCTTCCCCACAGCATAATTTATACAGGTGTACAATAAAGTACTAATGCAAAATACATCTTTGCTAAATCACTGCAGTAGAGTTAAGGAAAAGAAGTTATTCACTCACAACTGTATACTGCTATAATAGCTCAGGGAAACTAGAAATTCTGAGTTTTATTTGTACTTAATGTTAAGATCAGAAGGGCCCTCATCATCATCTCATCTCATCTCACCTCATCTCCCAGTAATGCCTGCCTGCAAATGCCTTCCAGAGTCCCTCATGTGTCACCTAACACCCTACTAAAGATAGGGAGCAATATTGATAGTAAGACTACAAAAGTGTACAAAAGGTTTGTGTCTACAGCCCAAACTCCATCCAGGGGAAAGGTTTCTAGTGACTTTAGAGGACTACAGATCAGGTGTTCTTAGAAATCACAGAACATGTAAGAAACCATTTCCAGAAATGCAAGTATTTCTGAGATAGACAGAAAAACAAGTAGGTAAATTCAATCTTTACCTCCCAAATCAGCTGCAGACTTACTCAGAGGTTGTGCAAGAAGGAGCTTTAGTGACAAGAATTTCATTCTGAGCCAGGAATCAAACATGGATATTTCAAAATTTCTCACAAGAACTACTTAAAAACCACTCAGGGTCATTCATAATATCCCATTTTGATGTTAATGTTTTATTTTGTGCTGTAATATATAATCTATTGTATTAGAGAAAATATACAAATGTGAAAATCATTTCAAGTGAAAAATGAAACCTGAATAATGTTGAAATGGATTATTTTGACATTTACTCCTTGGTTTTCTTTCAAAAGAAAATTCAGGTGAAATCAAGTGGAGTGTTTGTTGTGCAATTTGATTTCAGCAGAACCATGACTTCTCAAAGAAGTAGATCCTCAAAAATCCTTCTAGCCGATTTGCAACATGAATTCCTGTGCCTCTTGGCTCACAGATGTCTCTCTGCCCTGGACCCCTCTGGACAGCAGCAGCCCTCCCAGCATGGGGCCAGTGCAACCTGCCTGCTGAGCTCACAGCGATGCAGCTCTGCTTGTCTCATCAATGTTTGTGCCTTTGGGCCACCAACAGTTGCACTCAGAAAGCCTTCTTCTCCTGAGAGCAGCACTTCATGGCAACAATATCCTTCTTCAAAAGCAAGATGTGATGAAAAATGCAATCCTGATCTTTAAGAAAAGCCTGGAGGCTTTTTTATCATTATGATGGCTTAGAACTTTAGGTAGCAGCCTCATGTTCCCATGACTAGCAGGGAAAGGCAGTAGTGTCAAACTAGTGTTACCACTAAAAATAACTGACACATGGGAAAATAAATAAACCACCACTTTGCCTGATATCTTTTAACAATGAGATGAATACTTATGCAGTAGGTGGTAAGCTGAAACACATCATATTTGATATGAGAACACTTAACTTCATGGGGACTGAGACAATAACGGTATACAATCATGTCTCTAGGGTCTAATTTGACTGTAAGATTTAAATAACAATTCTATATCCCACTTGAATGTGTTCTGCTCAGTGGGAAGGCAGCAGAAACTTCAAAGTTCAGAAAGTGTATGCAAAAGCTGCAGGCTCACTTACAAACATGGTCTGACATCTGGAAAGGTCCCTGTTAAAATATGGGGCCAGTGTAATTAGGAACAGCATTTGGTCCTTAAGTATTGTTCAGGAAATTAACTTTTCACCACTCACATTTCTGTCAGTACTGCAAATGTGCTTTTCTATATATATAAAGATAACAGATATGGGCCTGTTAATTTTGGCAATGCCAAGAAATTTAAACAAGCGTAGAGTGCACTATGGTGCAATCATCTTGCTTGTGCAGTGTATCTCCGTGACTGGATACCAGTTAAATGTTGTTCACCATCTGATGGGAAGTGGGATTCATAGCTTTTGACTAATAGCTTCCTGGGGCTGGGGGATAAATAAAACTAAGCAAACAGAGTAGCTGGGGGGGAAGGAAAAAAAAAAAAGGGGGGGGGGGAGAAATATTTTAAGCATTTACTTATACAAGGAGAGTTGTCTTTTCTCCCCTTCTGTTAACCTTCCACAAACATCTGAATGAAAAGAAACTGTGAACACCGAGTGAGGTAAGAGCACACAGTTGCACATACATTTGAACTGGTTAATGTGAAATTTTCAAGTCAGAAAAAGAACTAAGGTGATTTAAGATCTCAGGGTTAGTGCTTATTTTCTGTCATCTATTTCTTAGTATCTTACTTTTTTTGCCTATTGTAAAGATGAACTCCCACCAGAGTGGGCGTTCAGCAAATTATATTACTGCTTTGCTTTGGTTAAAACCTTGAACAATTCCATAAAGTATCAACTTGAAAATGTTCTCCCCAGCTTCAATTTTCTTCAGTTTTCCTAGCAATAGATCCAATCTCAAACCTAGGCTCCATTTCCTTTACAGTTGGACCTCCACTGTACTTGTATTTCTCAACTAAAGTTATCTGGATCCATTTGATATCACTTAGGAAGGATGAAGGGAAAATAAATTTCCTCTCCATCTCAATGCAAGACTCAGCACCATCATCAAAATCACTATGGGCCAATGGAAAATCTGATTATGACAGACAAAAATGGGTAATTTCAATTAAATGATAGACCTTTGAAAAACATTGCAACTAATATTTATTTATTACTAGAGAACAAACGTTAACAAACTAACACAATTGGTTGCTAAGATCATGTGGAATGATGAACTCAGCTACTTGAACTAGAATTAGACCTAGGATTTCTTGAAGTCAAAGGGGCTAAAAACTTGAGAAAGTTTGTCTTTCAAGCCAAAAGATGAATAAAGAAAAAGATAGTGCCATATGAGTGGAGAACTGAACATATACTAAATAAAAGGGAAAAAAAGGGGAAATTTGGGCACATACTAGTTCATTAACCTAACCTCTAAAGTATGCAGGGTTTTAGCACAGGTTTTGAAGGAACAGATAAATAAAGACATGGAGGGGAAGGAAATATTGGATACAGTGCAGTAGGAAATACAATAAAAAAAAGGGAGATCCAGGTGGACTAACTTAATAGCTTCCTTTGATAAGATAGTTGATTTTCTAGACAAAGGAAGTGGAGTCAATCTCATCTATCTAGACCAGTAAAGAATATGGTATGGTGCCACATGGGAAATTATTTGTTAAGATGGAGAAGATGGGGATTAGCAGAGGAATTGAAAGATAGGTAAAAGACTGTCTTAAGGAATGACAGCAAAAGATAGTGTTGAAAGGAAAAGTATCGGGAGATACTCCAGTTAGCAGTGGCATTCTATATGGATCAGTCTTGGGTCTGATCTCATTTCAATTAAGACTATGACACAAATATTAGGAATGTGGTAATACTACATAGGTTGGCACTATCAATACACAGGAGAGAAGGATATCATGCAGAAAAAGGATAGATGACAGTAAGGATAGATGTAATAGGCATGGGATGAGAAGCAGTATTTTGAAGATAATGAAGTTAGTCACTTATACCCAAATGAAGATAATGCATTTGGAAACTAATAACAAAAATTAGGAATCAGTTAGAAAAGACTGAGATAGAGGGGGACCTTGGGTTAGTTGTCAGCCACAGCACAGCTGAGAGCGACCAGTGAAATACTGCAGTGAAACAGGGCACAAGAGGAATGCATCCAGAGGGATAGTTTAGGTGAATAGAGGAGGACTAGCTCCATTATGAAAGTCTCTGGTCACACCTCACCATAAATGCTGGTACAGTCTTGTTATATAGTCTCATGTAAGATAAATTAAAAATGGACCAGGTGCAGTGCAGGGCTGTCACAGTCACACACCTGTTTTGGCCAAGACCAACATTTCATGCAAACCACATCTCATTCCCCACACAAAATGTCAGTTTTATACTTACTGATATTATAAGCTCCTACGTGTCTCAGAGTGGTACAAAGATGTCATATTATCTAAACAATATGATTAATCTTTTCCATAGTCCAGACATGCATAGTGATGTCATAGACGGTTCATTATTAAAAGAGCCTGGTTGGCATTTTGGGAGCATGTCAGCAAGGTTTCAAGCCTCAAAATATGATCTATTACTTTGTAATGAACATCTGTAGCCTTGCTTCTGAAGAAAAGTTCTGCCAACTTTAAAAAAAAAGAAAGAGTGGTGTGAGAATGACCCCGAAGGAACCTTCCATAAAGTTAGTGAAACAAACCCCTTTTTGCCATGCTTTGAAAGATATACTACAAAATTCTACCTGGGGATAGAATTAGCATTTCAGGTCCCCAGGCTCTACAGACGATGAATACCTATTCCTACCAGCTGTAACACCTGGCAATTCTGGTCCATATTCTGCTCTAGATTTTCATCTGTTTTCTTTGATATGGGAAGTTCGACATAAAAATTGCTGGTGTGATATATCCCTCAGTCCATTGCACAGAAATGGATGAAAGCAGGTTTGGTGGAATATGACTGAGTCTAGTGTTTACTTACATGGACAGTTTTCCATTTTAGGACAAGTACCCCAAATGTCTGTGTCACTCAGAGGGCAGGTCACCACTGAAATAAACTAGTCACATTTAAGTATATCATTTCCATTCAATCACTGTAAGCAGAAATCCTGTGATCCAGCTTTTTTTTCCCTGCCATTCACTTGGCAGTGTTTTCTTTTGCAGTTTAAGAAATCATACAGAGATAATTAACAGGCTACAAAAATCCAGGGACTTAGGTTATCATCTCCCTTGTTTTAAAGATAAGCCATTGCAAAGGAAAGGACGGGAGTGCAAAGACAGCATTCTCAAGAGAAGTGAACCGAAATGACATCCTGTGGGGGGAAAAAAAAAAGATGCCTTTTGGGTATGCTCTCAGTTAAACACTCCTTTTGAGTCATTTTGTTAGAATACAAGACTTTACAGTAAAATAAAATTGGACAACAATAATTTGTCATCATTCAAGGAAACAAGCCAGGAAAGAGAGGAGTTCCAATATCTATCCAAAGAGACAGCTGTAGTCAACGGATTTATTTATAATAATATTATTTGGTAGCAAGGAACTTACCATGGCTGAATGTAAAAAAGTATTTTTTGATGAGTTAAAGAGATTAAGAAAAATCAGGCAGATTTTGACAGAGAATGGTGTGTAAATGAGAGGTGTTATCAGTCTGAATCTGGCAGCTCCATTTTTGTTATGGTGAAAAATATCAGTATTATTTACTAAGAAGATTAGGGCTGAATTGGAAGAGAGGCTGGTTGTTGTGTGGAGATTGAGATAAGATAAAGGATTTTACCTTCTATGCACAAGCCAAATGCAATACACACAGGACTGTTATCTCTAGCTCAGGCCTAGCAGAGGTATATTAAGATGTACATTGTAATTACCAGTGGCAGGAGTAGATTTCATAAAGACTATTTTAAACCCTAATAAAATGCTGGCCTTTAATTATACAGCTTTGAAATATTTTTCTTAGTTAATTGCAACAGAAAAAAAATAAAAACCCACCTAATATTTGAAACTGATTCTTGCAGAGAAAGCACAAGCGGAGCAGGCAGTCTGCCTGATCTGCACTTGTTTTGCTGTCTGGCTTCATTCTGTGATTTGAATCACAGAGACAACTGAGACTGCTAAACACCTTCCTCATTTTCCCCCTGTTATCCAGAAAGCAAGATTAGCAAGGATTGGGGAAGGTGGGGGCTGGAAGGGGGGGGAAGAATAAATCTCCTTTCCATGACATAATTAATTAGTTCCAAAAATGAGCTGTGCACTCACAAATCACTCATGGTTGTCAGTGACAGTTCCAGCTCCCCAGTATGCAATGGTTTCTGTGGAGCTGTGAGGGGCAATATTATTTTTACTACTGAGAAGTCACTGAAAGAGAAGAAACCACATAAGTTATATGTTTAGCACAAGGCTAGTTTAGGCCTGGATCAGAACACATGAGACTGCAGTTGTCAATAAGTGGAAACCAATCTGGTAGGGTTTTTTAAAAACAAACAAACAAACAAACAACAAACTCCCTCTTTTCTTGACAACAAACTCCCTCTCTTCTTGATTATTATTATACATCCCACAATTAGCAGCATACCCCACAACAATCCTCTTTGGTTCTTAAGGTCGTACTGTTAAGAAGCGAGGACAGGAAGGAACGTCAGCCTGCCCAGGAATTGCCATGAGGCACTGTCACAGTGCATGTCCCCTCTGTGCCTCCATTTCTGCTCCTGCTATGGGGAATATTACTGCCCTGCTTCAGTTCTTACAGTACAATCACTTGCTTTCTCACTTCCTGACTATGGGCAACATGCCTATGTGTAAAAATCTTGCAAAAACACTTCCATGGGGTGAAAGCCTAAAGTTGTTTTGTGATTTCCATTTCCACAACACGAAAAAGCCTACATTATGTCCACATCTCTGTTTCTATTTCATAACACAACATTCCAAGTGTACGTAATATAACAAATGTCTGTGGTCAATAGCCCATCTTCTGTGCAGTTTACTACTCATATGTTACTAAAGGCAAATAAACGCCCTTAGAATTCACAATCCTGAAGAATATATTTGGGTGTGTTTTGGTGTTACACTTCTGCTGGAAATTGTGAAGACTGCATTTACACAGCTGGATTTTCATGCTATGACTGCTATAAGCAGCTAATTAAATTACTACTGAGTCTCTACTGCTCAGTGGGCTGCTTTTGGTAGCACTGCTTCATATGACCCTCAGTTTTGCTGTTTCTACAAGGCTGCACAATCTTGCCCAACTAGACTGGTCCAATTCCTTGTGACGGTGGCAGAAAATATGGTGAAATATTAATGAATTAATAATTGTACCAGAAAAGAAAAAATCTTGTGCAAAACTAAAGTATTTTTCATGAAGACACAATCCAGGTACAGTCCTTCTAAACACTATGCATAATTCACTAGCTTTCTAAGGTACGTTTCTCCCTACATGTAGGGGAGTCTCTTCCAGTGTACATATCAAAGTATCTGGCATCTCAGAAATAAGTTGCTAGGAAAGGTGAGGATGGGCACTGCTATGGATCTTGTATAATCCTGGGGCTTCCTTTCTTTGATCTGCGATGTTCTGTTTCTCCGTATTTGGGGGAAGACGTCCTAAAATATATAAAATCACACAACTGAGTTTTCCCTTGTTTAGAATTAAAAACACATTGCCATTAAAATCAAGACAACAGTTACTAATGACTTGGACACATTGATCAAATCCAAGCAATTTACCAGTGCAAATGGAGTAGGATAATTTTTGTGCAACTGTTCCCCGAAGGAAGCTTGACTTTGGACCTTTGCTTACAATAGCAATGTTTGGATGCCTCGTGTCTCCACTGCTGTGAGCTACTAATCTCACATGTAGAGATAATTTGTAGGCAGAGGCTATGAGTTATAGTCACTTGGCTGTGGCAGGAATTGCACCAAAGACTAATTTTGGTCTATATGATGCTACATTCAGCATATTATGGGTTACGTGAATCTAGTCTATGTCTTGGTGTAAGTGTTAAGTCACACTTGTTTCAGTCTATGTTAACAGTAAAATAAATCCAACACCAGTGGTAGGCTGTATTGGATCACTGCAGGCAAATGCTTTTTTTTAGTGGGTAATTTTGTTATTAGAAATACAACTTGTGCATCAAACCAGTCAAACTGTACTCTAAGTCCTGGTCGTACCCCAGAGGCAGTGCAGCTACTTCCCCCCTCTCCCCTTGGCTAAGCAGCAATGTTCTTAGAAACGAGGTTTTGAAAATCTGTCCCTGAATCGGTTTAGCAAGAATTGTATTTAAACAGAAGTGGCAAATAATTCTTTCAGCTTCATAAATGCCTGGAACAGATAAGGCCCAGATTCTGGGCTGCAAGAGGTCACTCAAATCAACAATGTAATGCTCTTTTCCTGAGCTTCCAGCCAGTTTATTCTGAAATAAAACTACAGTTTACTAATAGACTAGGATCCATTAGAATCATTCACAGTTCATCTTCTTGCTTAGTCATCGGTAGCCAGTCAGTGTAGAAAATCCATTGCCTGTACAGTAAATACTATATTCTGTTGTAGAAGAGTCATCCATCCATAAACATAATGCTAAACACAGAAATGATACAGTGTTTTGGTAAACTGGATAAACTGCACTTTAATGTACTTTCTGGAAAATGATTATTTAGAAACAAATGCATTTGTTTGTTCCATGATCAGAAGCAAGTACCTATAGACCTCTTGTAATGTAGAATATGTTCAGCTCACCTTTAAAAGCAGAACTAAACCACAGCACTTCACATTAAAGTTAGATCCATGAGCAAGAAAATATGGTGAAACCAAAGGCATATTTCTATCTCCTAGCTGTGTTTGCTTTTTTAAAATAAAATTGACAAAAATTCCAAATTTTTTCAACCAAAAAAAACAACCCCCAAACCTTCCCAAACCATGTTGTCTAGTAACTTTGGTGCTTTAAGGTAAAAGAAAGCTGTTGATAGAAGGGTAAATGAATAACTAACTATTCCTTGGGCAAAGCCTTCTTGTCATTTCATGTTACAGTATTTCTCTACAGAGATTTCTACAATACATGTTAACAAGCTGCATATGAGCACATACCCTGCCAGGACACCAGCACTTCTTCAGGACAAGTAGAATTCATATGACCTAGAAGTTTTTCCCCCTGAAATTTTCTTCCTCAAGTGCCATCCCTACCCCCAATCAGTTTGAAGAGCGCAGTTTCTTGCTGTGTCTCAGGACCAGCATTCAGTGCAAGTAAGAAGGCCTTATCAAGGGTTTTGAAGCAGTCCAGACTAGTTTTTGAGAAAGCCCTTTTCCAGAGATCACTAGAGCATCTATTTAACTCTGAGTGTTAGAAGTGATGAAAATCAACATAATCACAGAACCACTCAGGTTGGAAAAGACCCTTGGGATCATCGTGTCCAACTATTAGCCCTACTCTACAAGTTCACCCCTAGATCATGTCCCCCAGCACCACATCCAAGCGATGTTTAAACACATCCAGGGATGGTGACTCAACCACCTCCCTGGGCAGCCCATTCCAATACTTCACTACCCTTTCAGTGAAGAATTTTGCTAGTATATTCTTGTATATTCCTATTCCTTGTATATTCCTATTCCTTGTATATTCTTGTATATTCCTAGTATATTCTTGATGGGTAGTTGACATCAAAATTAAAAGCTTTGCAGGTCAGTGAAAACTCCAAAACTGACCCAAAGTGATATTCCTTATGACTGAGGATCCTTCTTTGGTTACCTTCCCCATCTGAGAAACTGCAGCTACAGTAAGGGCTTATACATCTGGTGGTTTGCAAATAGCACATTACCTTGTTGGATCACCTTCAAGGAGCCTGGGTCCAATTCAAAGCTTAGTGAAGTCACTGGGAGCTCTTTCCCTTTGATTTCACTCACTTGGCCTTTAAGCAAGGGTGCTGTCAAGAACTGCCCACTTTCTGTGCGGCGCTGAACGCTCATTGCAGATTTTATGGTGCTTGCAGCGTTCAGTATCTCATAAGATAGGGTCTTCAAAAGATAGTTACTTTGCTTTCTTTGAAACAGAACTTTACTGTTAAAAACACATCTGGTATGTTTATACAAGAATTACACAGTGAATTCTGAATAAACTATATATAGTCAGATAACTTGGTTAAAGCATTTAAATCTTTTTAGTATAGTAAATACATTAAGAGTGATTAAATCCATAATCCTCAGTATAGGAAGATTTGGAAAAAACAGGATGAACAATTGTATAGACCTAGGAATACTTAAACATAATTTAAGCTTACTTTTTCCTGTTTGGGAATTTTTAGTGACTTGCAAAGCGTGCAGTTTTAACCTTAGCTACGCAAGTTATTTAGTATGCTAAGGTTGTCTCAAAAATTTCCTGCCTGCACATACAAAAAAAAAAAAAAAAAAAAAGAAAGAAGATATCTCAAAGGCCATAAGGCAGAAATCTTGCTTCTAACTTTGGCTGAGAGTGACAATGTTGGTTGTGCCTTTGTGGGCTCAATGTACTGTTTGGTTGTTGCAGAAAAAGAGGATTCCTTACTGTTCCAGCTATGATTACGTGCTCAGATACTATCTTGATGGCTTTAGGAGACATCCATGTGTGCAGTGGGGTGCGACTGGTTGACACAAAATAATTTTTTTTCCAATTTGTTCCATGGTGACAGTAATTCAGACAAGATGATGATTTGGCATTCTACTGTAACCTTCTACCTGGACAATAATTCTAAGATAATACAAAGGATATTTACAAGGACTTTTCTTCGTGTGTGTATATATATATATGTATTTATAAACTCTGTAAGTGAGACATAATTGCTTATATTAACAGATGCTGTTGTGCATAAAATTGTTTATTTTACTCTGCGAAAATTATAAATCTCTGCCAAGTTGTTGTCTTACATATTTATGTGCACATGAACTATACTGCAAATTGGTCACTTGTTATATTTCATGTACATGCGTGTCATTTCTTAAGTACTGTGTTTTTTCCTATAAATATGAGATGTGATCTTGGCATATGCTGAGGACCTCTGACAGCTAGTTCTTGGCAGAGGGCGCTCAGAAAAACCTTAATGACTCAACATGTATCTAGGTTGGCTATACACCTTTATCTTTTGCACCAGAGAAATATGTGTGTCTTGAAAGGACAGAACAGATCAAATAATTCTTAATTTAAGTTACTGAATTACCTGACACCATCCCCAGTTTTGGTAAACTGCAACAAGATTTCTGGGGAAAGCAACGTTCCCAAAGAATCATGAAATAAAAAAGATGTATCTTTTCCTACTTCTGTGGTTTGATTCAGCTAAGAGCTGAGAACATTCTAAAGGGTGTTCAGTGTTTTCAGATCCTTGTAGGTTTTAAACATTTAATCATTTATCGGCTAATGGCTATTACACATGGCCTGGAAAGCACTTACTTAAAGATTGCAAGTGAATTGGAACTAAAAATCTCAAATCTTGATTTGAATTTTAGGGTTTCTGTGCAAATTTTTTGCCCAAGGACTGCTGGTTATCAAATATAAGCAGGGGATATTTACAGCATGTTGTCTTCCTGGAGCATGTCATAATTGCTAGTGCTTCACTAACATTAACCAAGGTAACAAATAGCAAGTACAGATTAGCAAGTGTTTGTAATAGTTGAGATAATAAATAAGATTGATTCCAGCAGACTGTCAAATTTCAACTTCGTATTTTGCAGACATCTCTAGTAATATTGCTTAGGAAATAGTTGCACCACAAAAATTCTAAACTCCAAACTCAGATATCAATGATATTTTAAAGCAAATGTTGCTAGGGATTTTTTATTGCATGACAGAAAAACATTTCATATTTTCAGCCTGGTGGGGTCCTTGCATCCTTGCACCTTACAAATATGAGTAATAAACAAACAAATGCACTCAGTCAAGTGGAATGATATAACTGCAGTCAGCTCTTCCAATTGTTTCCCTCAAGTTATGGTCGTTATATCACATTTATCAGAATGACTCATCTCTAATCCAGACTTTTTAGGCTGTGAAGAGACCTTCAGCCACATTCTTTGGATACCTGAAGTCATATGATAAAGTTTGATCAGCACATTGAAAGATTTTTCATTTAATTTTCCTTTTTCTAATGGCCTTACATAGATTTTAAATAAAACCCTTTGCTATCCCACTCATGTAAAATATCTCAAGAAAGGGAAGTTATTTATCCAAGATTACCTTTTGCCGGATGTTGAAGAGAAAGAACTGCGATTCTGCACACCTGCACTCAGCAATACCTCATGACCCCTCAGTAATGAAAACAGCCATGAGATCTAATTTTATTCCAGCAGAGGGGACATGGATGGCCAGGGAAATAACATCTTCCTTAGGCTACATCCAGGTAACCACCCTGAAAGACAAAGTTCAGGGAATACTGAGGAATCAAAGTGTTCGAGATATTCTGCTCACTTACCGTACTTCTCCTTTCACATTCCATCCCCAAAGTAGACAGACAGATATTTGTAATAGTAGTGACATCCTACTAGAATAGGCACCAAATACTCCTCTTTTAAAGCAAGCAGCAGAAAGCTATTTGAAGAGCCTGTATCAAAGTGAAAATCTCAGCAGTCTTAACCACCTAGAAGAGCATGAATCTGTCCTATCTGTCACGGCATAGAATTTTCTCCTGTACCCAGAGCATCAGGAATAGACAACAGCTGAGAAGTGCTCAGGAAGCACCTCGCATGTGTTCTCCAAACAACATCCTGGCTGCCTTCCACACGTATGGAGAGCTCAGTCAAATCTCATTGGTTTTAGCTAACAGCTAACAAGAAATTTCCTCACAATGTGAGGAATTCACATCAGCGGCCAAGTGAAGACAGCTAGGATTAACCAGATGTCCACCAACCCAAATAAATCCACTCATCAGGATTTTGCAGAGGGCATAGACGCTTTAATTTGCCTATTCAACAAATTGTGCCTTTATGATATAACTAGTTTCCACAGACTAATTCTATCAACAGTGCTCTCTATTGTTGTAAATAATATAAACACTTATTGCATAAATTACTGATTGTCATTTTGCAAACAAAACCTTGGAAGACGTGTTTAGGAATCACCTTGCAGCCGAGGACAAAAGATCGCTATTAAGATGTACTAAACCAGCAAGAAAGCAGGCTGCTGGCAACAAGTTTATTTTACCTCAAGGCGTTTTGGACAACTCAGTGTTCTATTAAACACTGAGTATGAACCGTCAAAACAGATGCTGTCTGGCAGATATGTCTCACACTAGTATTGTGCCAAGTCTTACCTATTTAATCAGCATCTTCTAGCAGACTGGGTTTTTTGAGCTGGTAACCAACTCCATTTTAAACAAGATGAAAGCCAAAGACTTAATCCACACATCAATGCCAGTAGAACCCTCTCATGCACATTGTGCTCTTACATTGTATTAATTACACCAAAACAAATCCTTCCATCTCACCTAAATGTCTCAGCTATGCAGTTCCAACCTTGTTCCATAACAAATGCTAGATCATTTTCCATCAGTAACCAAAGATCTTGAACTCAACTACATGCATTGAGAACTTATATTCTCACTTAATACTCTTAAATTGCACAGCAGAGTATAAAAAGCTCTGAAGATGTCTGCATTTCTTTATCAATCATTTCTGTTTTCTCATTTTACCTACCTTGTTAACGAATTAGTTCTTGCATTCTTCTATCACCACTTCCACTGCGACTATTTTTATCATGATTATGAAGAAGATCTGGCCAGGACTAGGGCACATTTCACAAGCCCAAACACTATCTTTGCCTCAGTCTTCAACACAAAAAATAGATTATCCTCAAGACAATCAGGCTTCTGAGTTGGTAGGCAGGGATGGGGAGCAGAATATCCCTCTTGTAATCCAGGAGGAGGTAGTTAGGGACCTGCTGTGCCACTTAAATCCTCACAAATCTATGGGTCTGGATGGGATTCACCCTAGGGTCCTTAGACACTGGAATGGCCTGCCCAGGGAGGTGGTGGAGTCGCCCTCCCTCGTGGTGTTTAAGGAAAGATTGGATGTGGCACTTAGTGCCATGGTCTAGCTAGGTGGCGTGGTGTCAGGTCCTAGGCTGGACTTGATGATTTCAAAGGTCTATTCCAGCCTCAACGACAATTCTGTGTGTAATTCTGTGTGTGTTTATTTGAGTGAGTCTGTCAACTCAGACAACTTATGAACCAACTAAAGTGCACTTCAGAAGGTATTCATAGAACGGGCAATGTCTAGATGTAGCCCTGTTGTTCATTGGGAATAAAGAGATGTTGAGATCCATTGCTGCTGTACCAAGGTGCTAGGCTTAAGAAGAGCGTTATTTCAGCAGGCAGTGAGAGGCTAGCCACCATCATCTTGCTGACTTGATGTGTACTGGGCGATGAAAAAGAAGTGACGTCTGTGTTCACTTTCTTTCATTTGAAAAGATGCTCTCCAGAAGGCAAGTAGAGGCCATAAATTATCTTTTTCCTTAGTTTTCCCTGTGTGGCCGCCATGCTCCTACAAGTGCTGCTGTGACAGTCCCGAAGTTGACACAGTGTCATCTTGATGAGGATAAGATGAATCCCTGTAGAGTCCAGGACGGCTGTGTGCAATTACATTTGATGGGTTTCCTGAGGTGAGGTTTTGGTGTTGGACACTCTGATATGGTACTGACACAACTACCTTCAGCACATGGAGGGTGTGCAGCTTTCGGGACAGCAGGAACAGTGGTCTGAAACATACTTGCTGAAAACTTCACGAAAGAGGACATGATAGAAATGTTCAACACTGTCCCTGGTGACTGGGCAATGGTGTTTATGTCATCCTCAATTCAGTCAAAATCAAAACACTGACTGGTCTACAGCCCTTTCTCCCACAAAACAAGTTCAAATCACTGTGCTGTTCTTCTTGCAGTTTCTCATGATAGGCAATTTAACATTCAGAACAGTGATATACAAAAATAGATTTTATAGCATAACCAGAGGTGAAAAACCCTCAGCTCAGGCATTGTCTTTCATATGGAATAAAACAACCCCGTGATAATTCTGACTGAGTGACTGATTGAATGATTACTTTATAATGATATATGCTGTGCTTGTTGATCTAACAACTTGTTTACAATAGGCATTTATAGGTAATACTATAAATAAATAATGCATCAAAAGTAATTGTGTTTTGTCACCTAATGCAGAGAGGAATAGTGTACTGCCAGAATGGTTAGTTACGTGTATTTTATTGGGTTACCATTTCACTAACTGGATGAGACCTGGTCACTTGGACGTAAGAGCTTGCACTTATTACACTAACCATGGCACCCAAAAGAACAAAGTTCACTGTAAGCTAAACAGAGCCATGTCCTTAAATCTTGGCTCTCTTGCATATATTCACTTGTGCTCCAGCACATTTTTGTTGCTGGAGGTGTATCTTCTCTGATAATGGTGATAATAGGAGCCAGTTAGGACTAGCAAAGCTATTTTGCTTGATGTATTAGCACTTCCATTTTAGAATAATCCTACTAGCATGATTCTGTAGTATTTACAATTTTTATAAGTACCGATTATATTTTCAAAGTCAAAGTGGGATAAAATTAGTGCATTGTACCCCATTGTTGCTGCTTTCTATAGTAGTCAGCCATACATATTGAACAATGCCATATGAATGTAATTTTGAGAGGTAAGAGCTTGATTCTTTAAAAAAAACACTTACATGGGCAGTATGAGCTCTTGCTGAGGATCTTCACCATGTGAATATTGTGCAAACAGTCTAGTTAATAAAGAAAACCTGAGTTCCATGGATACACAGGGACATGTAGGTGGAATTCTGGCAAATGAGAATTTTCTTCATTTCTGAAGTCCATTTAGCAGCCAAGAAAACCGTATCTTATCATACCATTTGCACACTCCACTTCTTCTCAGGGAATAATATCTGTATATCTAATCTGCAAATGTCAATAGGAGAGTACCTTTGGCCACTGGCAAGGAGTGGAATTTGGGAAGAGAGGTTTCTGTAAGGCTTGCAGGTCCATCTGGGGAAGATGGATGACTTTCAGCAGAAAAGATTTTCTAACAAATGACATTCCAAACCAGAGTCTTACAAAGTACTCATAGCTAATGTCAATAATTCTCTCTTTGCCAGTTTAAATATTCTTCTGAGTCTCTCACACCCTCACTGGTACAGTGCACTGGCAAAATTAGCAAGCTAATGTCACCACTCCTAGTAGATAAATACATGTGTAAAGTGTCAGGCATAAGGAGGAGATTACAGAACACATATTTCTAAGCACCACTTATGAATACAACACATGTAGCTCATGGAAATGTTGACATCATCTAAAGAGGAAAGCAAGACTTGCAACCACAGTGGATTATATCATTAGCCAAACTGGAAAGTAATCATTCCTTACAGCTGCCAGAGTCTGTCTCTGCCCTGGAGCTCCTCTTTTCCTGAGGAAAAATATATCACTAAATTAAGATAAACATCACGGCTATGAAAGTTCCACAAAATGTATGTGACATACACATAAGCTTTTTGCAGGTTGATGCATTTAATGGAGGCCCTCATTTTGTGCTTTCTTGAGAAAGATATATCATTAAGTATGGGGAAGAGAGTGAGCAGTATGGATACAAACACAGCAGATTTCCAGAATGCGCACCACTGTGAAGGAGGGTATGACCCAGTGAGGTTGCTGCAGTGACACACAGAGGCTTTGGCTGGGATTAGGAGCCCACAAAGGTGGTGCTGCACACAGCTCAAGGCAGTACATCCCTGCCCAGGTTGCTTATAGTCAAATAATTCATGCAATATACACAAGTTGTAAAACAAAAATTATAAAATCAGAAAGATGTGTCCCTGCTCTCACTGGAGGTACCTACATATCTTCCTGATCCCCTCCCTTCTCCTAATAGAAATAAAACCTTATGCTCCAGCTATTATACCAGGATGTTTTCACCAGTCACTGCTGCAGCAGATGTGTCTGAAGAATAAGAGAGCCTCACAAATGAGTCCACTGAGTGTTATTTGTGTTAAAAAGAAATGGTGATGTCCATACAAGCTAATAAACAGGAACAGGGTGCAGGCTGGTGACAGCTAGGAGTCAAGGTGGATGCTTGGTAGACTGGAAGGTGAGAGCAATAGGAAGGCATAAGAGAGAAGGAATGAACAGGACTGAATACTTGGAGTAACAAACATGACTAGGACTGGGTTTCTGTGTGTATCAAAGAGAGGGTGTACATTTAAGAAGAAGAAAGACCACAAAGAAAGCGATGCAAGAAAACAAACAAAGGTTTAGATAAGAGATTTCCTTGCTTTACTACCAAAAGAAATATGAGCTTGGCCACTACCTTGGAGGGACAAAATGGCAGGTTAATAGGTCTGAGTGATAATAATGTTGGTCAGTGTAACCAAGAACAGGAGTCAAAAGTAGAGTCAGAGTACAGAAGTGAAGCAGAAGAGGTCTCTTTTGGCCATGCAATATCAAAGCTGAAGGTAAAGTATCTTCAAAAGAGATGACAGGCAGATAAGCTGAAATGCAGCAACAACTGAAGGAAATATGCCAGGAATGGAAAAGTAAATTTGCAATTTTCTAGCATTAAAATATTTCAGATGGAGCTGTCTACATTTTTTTTCCTCCAGATTTGGTTTGATTATTCTTTTTCCTTGAGGTAAAAAACCTATTTTTGCTTAAAGCTGTTAACAAGATGAGGTGCTTGTCATAGAGGGGAATGTAGAAAGTAAGAGGTCAGAGAGGAGCAGTGCTTTGTGGGAAAGGGTAAAGGATGTAACCTTTGTAGGGATTAGGAGAGTTGATCCAGGGTTTGCTAAAGGCAGAGAAAAAAAGCCAACCAGCTGTTTTGCTGCATGCCTTTGCAGCTGAGTCAGGCTAAAGCAATGAAGAAGGAAAAGCATTCATAGAGGAGGGAGCAGTTGCACAAATTGCATCTCTGTAGGTGACTGGTTGTGCAAGACAAATATCGGGAAAGGATGTGCATGGAAGTTGTGAGCATCAGTGACACTCTTTTAAGTTGTGTCTTCAGTATGCACACAGGACCTAGAATAGAAACACAAAGACTGAGCTTTGAGTGGTTCTCTCTAGTGGAGAGAATGAAATGATGCAGTTGGGGGCAAGGAAGGCAAGTGAGAGAAGAAGGTAGCAGGGATGTAAAGTAACACCCAAAGGATGCAGTGATCGAGCAGGACGAGGTGAGAATCCACAATGAGACAACATGATGACAAATATGCCAACTTGCAAGAGCAGAGACTTGGCACCCATATCCTACAGTGTATTAAACCCAGTACATGTGCAACACTAGTGCAAAAAAAACATGGCACAAGGCATTTAAACAGGTCTAGATCACAGCAACAACCAACACTTGTTACAAAGAGGATAGTCACTCAGAGCTCTGGTAACAGTAATCTGCAGGTTTTTGAGTGCAACAGAGGTCAGTAAAACCTATTGGTGATCTTCCGCAAAATATTCAGCACCTTGACACATCAGACACTGGATCAAAGTTCAAAGTACACCTCTCAACTTCACTCAGGAGCTTGAAGAACTGGCATCCAATTCACTATTTCTTGGACAGTGTCAGACAGGAAACGGTGGAGCAAAACTGCAGTTCCCCTTTCTAAGCTTTCTCTTTCAGACTTTTCCTTCTGCAGGTTTGTACTCTCTGTAAGATCAGTACTTATGTAGCTAATACTGAAAGACCTCTTCAAAAGTAGCAAACAGCCTCTGCCATCAATGGGCACTGAACAGTCCTAGAAGTGAGTATTTTGTTTTTCCTATTTGTGTTAGAAGTTACACTTTCCCAGTTCATTGTTTCTGCCTAACTTTTAGCACGCAAAGAAGAAAACTACCTGAAATATCTGAGGTCAGCTATTAACTGTCGGTACACCTGTCCCTATGTCTTACCAGAGAGAACAATGTAATTTAGTCTGTCAATACGTTCCTTATAAAACCCAAATGAAACATGTCAAACCCCTTTTTTTATAGAACGAAGTACGCTCTGTATCAACTTCATTTGAAACGCTTTACTGGCTACCAGTGGAACAATACTTTCACTGAAAAAAATTGGGTACTTCGAGTCTGACTCACAATCAAAATCTTATTAAATGTCACAGGATGTTCAGACCAAGTGTTCGCATTTACTGTGCTTGATTACAGATCAGTAGGAGATAAAACATTACTGCGAGTACTTGTACACAAACCATACTTCTCTTTGTAAGATAGATGTTCACAGATGAGAACACAGGTGAGATGTTCTCATAAAAATGGAAGGGGCAGCACATAGCTGGTATGACAGCAACTTAACCCTTTTACCCTTTAACTTAAAGGCATACTGAAAATACATTTTGACTCGAGTAATTTGACAGATGTAAGCAAAAACATTTAATGCCAAGAAAATTTGGGTTGATGCAAAGACATATTTTTGAGTTTACACCTATATTTAACCTTGTCTAAATACAGACTTCTGTGTTTAGTAATTATCCACACATCTCCCAAAGGTTCCCAGTCCTTTCATAAAATAATAAACATAAGTTGGCAGAAATAATCTCCTGCTTACACTGTAGGTATAGCCAACACAGCTTTGTGTTTGGTTTGGGACATTCTCAGCTTTAAAATACTTTCTATCTCCTGCAGGATCCACTACAAAAAAAAAACTGCATATGAAAGCTCCTCCCTCTTT
Source organism: Todiramphus chloris collaris (assembly GCA_025345505.1). Lineage (NCBI taxonomy): Eukaryota > Metazoa > Chordata > Aves > Coraciiformes > Alcedinidae > Todiramphus > Todiramphus chloris. Next base: position 25,957,169 of record JANVCC010000020.1, read on the forward strand.
GGTTTTTGGAAGCTTCATGCAAACACCACTGTAATCTGCATAAAACCTTCATCATCATACTGTAGCATTTATAGAAAACATCTTTTTGTGCATCTCTTGACACATAGTCTAGACATATAGTCTTGACATCACTCTTTTTAAAAGCAACTAAATGATCTGGAAGCCCAAAGTACATTTAAAAAACAAAACAAAACAAAAAAAATAGGCAGGCAAAGACACAGCTTATCTGTCACTGAGTCAGACTTGACCTGTCTTTACGTTGCCCTTCAAACTAGCGCAATGGGTTGGAGTGGTAGAACATCACGTTTCATACTGTATTTTCAGCTGCAGCTCTTTGAAGCTTCCCAGTGAGGCTAGCAATGCTGCACATGGTAGTGGTTTGCAGCGTGCAGGTGAAGTGGCCAAACATGCGTGCCGAATACAATTCATATGTGCAGTTTCTCTCACTTAAGTCATCACATGTGAGTGATTAATTTCCCGACAACCATTATACTTACCAAGTAAAGAGACCTATTTTCCTTCTGCAGCATGGGAATATCAGCATTTTTGGGATCCTTGGCAGCTAAAAAAGCTATAGCTTTACTGGGATGAATACAATTCAACAGTTCTCAGATTGTTCTCCTAATTCAGGAGGGGGTTTTACACAAATAATAAAACTGTAGTGTAAGATAGATATTTTTTTGTTAATTGTTTTCCTGGCCATGGTTATTTATAATTAGGAAAAATTTAGAGAAGGAAAGACAATTTAAATTGTGACTTTCCACAGCTTTATGGAAAATGCTTCGTTTTTGCTGTGACATATAAGTTTAACAGAATATCATCCAGAAGGAACCAAAGAGCATGTCATAAGTGACAAGTATTAACATGGTAAATTGCGTATTTAAAATTACTATGGAAATTTACCAAATAAAACTACTCTAGAAAAATAAACAATCACATAAGAAAAGGTTAATCAACAAAACATGACTGAGTGATATGCGATTTCTACATGGGAATTTGTTAATATTTTACAAATATATCGATGTAAGCCATCACTACTATTTAATTCCTGTATCCCGGAATGATGGTACAGAAGTTCTGCCTACGTTTGGTTTTGGTTAGAAAAATTTAATTTTGCGTATAAGCAATATATATTTCAAAGTATGTCAATTATACTTAAGACACATTAATGCATTTTTAGAGCAATTTCTGTGTCAGTGAAATTATTGCCTGCTCCCCCCTTCCCCCCCATTGCTGTCACATAGAACTATAACCAGTGCATATATAGAAAAGTAATATTAGGAAACACATTAAAGATGATTTATCAGCTGGAAATAGGAAAGAGAGCCAAGAGCAGGTGATGAACTCTTCAGAACCATTGCATTAAGCTGAGACAGAAAAGGCTGTTCCATTATTTCAACTGACCTGAAATATATAATCAATTGGGACCAAGTTCCATTCTCATTCACTCTAGTCTAATTATATATTATTTAAATAGCATTACTCCTGATTTCTACTTACAGAAGTGATCATCAGAATTTGGCTTTTATTTGGTCCGACAGAAAACATGATAGAAACCACAGCTTGCTAAAGCTCCAGGTATGCACTACTTACTCTCTTTCAGAGGTAAGGTTTTAATTTACAGGCTACACTTCTCGCAAAAGGAGCAATCTGTTCTTCAGCTGAGCTGCTCACTCAAACAGGTAGGATTTAGAGCTAGAAGGTAAAATAAAACCCCCAAATCCTAAATCTCCAACATTTAAAAATCAGCCTAGGGACCAGTAAACAAACTGTACAAGTTGGTCAGGGCTGCTTTAATATGCTCAAGGAAAAGATGCTGCTTAACGAAAGTAGTCTGACAAATCCTGTATCAGCTGCAGTTTCCAGATAGAAGTAAAGCGCAGTCCCATGTCGAGCACATTATGGTATCTAATCTGGCAGTGACAATAGGTGACTGATGCAAGATTCTCTCCCAGCAGAAAAAGTATTTGACACAGGAGGTTACTTAGCAACATTTAGACATAGGGCTAAAATGACAATAGGATGGAAGTTTAGTAAGGGAGTACACGAGGACCAAAATTCAAGACTGACCACAAAAATAGGAAGGGGTGTCTTCTATGCAAATGGTATCTTTCCACAGGGTATTTACTCATGGGAAGGATAGCCCAAATCTCTTCTTTGAACTCTGAATTTGGTCAGCAGTGACTTTGATGGGAACCTGCAACACTCTCTTCAGCCTAGCTATTCTAGTGAGTCATCTCCATCAATCTTTTCATCCATTTTCAGGTCATCCTTGAGGCTGGTGGCAAAGGCAACCTGTGCTTTCCCTGCACCATGACAAAAACCCTTATCTCTAATAGATTTTCCTTTCCTGGGAGTCTAGTGGTTAGGCTTATCCTAGTGCTCAAGCTACCACTTTCCTTGTCTGTAACCTGTAGCTCAGCAATATATGCAAACGTTCCTTCACACAGTGATTAACCCTGGAAAGGAGAGAATAGCAACAAGAATATCTTTTAATAATTTCCTTCATTAGAAAAGAAACCTGAGGATTCCTCTGCTGCATTCTGTGGCAAATCTGATGAGTGAAGCATGCCTTTCATGCTCTGGAATTCACAGAGCCTAGTCTCATCTCAGTTACAAGGATGCCAGAAGACCAGAATGACATTACAATCCATTATTTAAAAAGGAGATAAAACACAAGTCTGTGAGGCTGTGGACTTTTGCACCGTATGTCGTGCAGCACTGCAATAGCTCATGTCACTTAACGGTCATTCATCCTTTTGGTAGAAAAATACAAAATGGCTTACCAAAGTTAACAAAGCATGACCTCAAGAAAAGATTTTCCAAAGCCCACAAGAAATAAACAGATCTACTCTCAGGGTTAATGCTTGCTGTTAGAAAGCTAAGAGCTGGTGAGGAATACTGCATCTCTTACTAATGCATGTTTCCTACACAGTAAACAAATTTTACATGCAAACTTTTAACTGAGGCCTCAGCTTCCAGAATTTAAATAGCCAGTTTAAAAATCTGCTTTGCTTACTTGATGTGTTTGGACAATCACACTGAAAAAATCCCTTTCGCTTGACTAAGCAGCCGATCATTTTTCTGAAGTAAATATAGAAGGAACTTGAACTCAAAAGGAGCCGTATGTGGTAATCAGCGCATTACTCAGTGTAATGAGAAAATCATCTCTGTTTTCTAGAAGCATTAGACGCTTGCATGATAGTGGCATTATACTTTATCAGCACTAATACTTCAACTGTGTAAGTGTACTCAGGAACACAAAAGTTGCTCCTGTAAAAACATGGGCAGTGCCCGGAATTCCAGGGCTGTTTACCCTCCTGAAATATCTCACGAGTCAATTTGCCAGTCTCGTTTTTCCGATGATGCCACTATTTATCTCACATGACTAGGTCTATAGAAAGGTCCCCGAAGAGGAGAGGCGGCCGTGCCGCCTGCCGTGCGTGGGGCCAGCTCCCCACAACTGCGCCCTCGCTGCCGCCGCAACTCTGCCGAGCTGCCGGACAAGCCTTGACTGAAAAGGTCTGCTTTACCTAGGGGACCGGCTCCTCCTCCTCCCCAGTTTTATACTACTGTGGGGTTAATAGCTATGTCCTGTGGGGTCAGGGAAGACATCTGTGTCTCAGATAATATGCTTACGGTGATTACCACACATAATTGACTGACCTTCCCTCATTCTTTTCCTGCTGCAGGCCATGGCTGATAGGGTGAGATGCTCTAGAGGAGTTTATTTTCCATCACACACTATTGTGCTGCTGAGCAAATATTTTAGCAAGCTTTGAATGAATCACCTTTCAGGCTTTGGGTTTGACAGTTAAAATATGAAGGCTGTGACCAATCTAATAATATTAGATTTTAAATCAGCTTTAGGAAAAAACATGGGAAAATCCTACTTAAAATCCATTTATAGATACCTAATAAAATCCTGGTTTGAGTGCTGAAGTCAACATAAATTTTTGAGAATTCTTGTTCTTTCTTTTGCCCTCTCTGCAGGCTTCATCTCCCCACCTTGCTTGGAACATTTTAAGCTCTTGAGTGGGTTTGTCTCAAAAAGTATCTGCAAGCCAGGGTGTAATAAACAAATGTAAGTGCATTGCAAGAGCCAAGCTTCCAAGCAGGAAATGCTGAGGTCTAATTTAAGGTCCTTCCTTCTAGAGAGAGCATTAGAAACCCTTTCTGGTTCATGGGACTATGTGATAGGAACATATGACTGTGCTGAACTACTCTGCATAAACATGTATTTCATTTTATAGTTGACAGGAAATAATAAAAAAAACCCCAACCCTCATCACTCAATAGCAAAGCAATGTTTTTCTCCTTTTATATTGCCTAAATAAATAAATAATTCCCAATATACACTTACAAAAGGAATGGAATAAATATAAGAGGAGATTTTTCTTTTAAAATACTGCCAAAGGAAAGCTTAATTTGTAACATTAAGATTTTAACTTTCTAATACTGTTTTACTCTAACTCTGTTTTATCTATCTAGCAATTAGTCTATCAATCCGTACATAATATACTCCCACAGGAAGCAGTCTTTTTATATATATACATACATATATGTCGCAGGTTAGACTGTGAGTGATTAAAGCTTTGTACCAGGAATATTCATGTCTATTAGGGAAACAAGTTGATATATAGAGCTGTCTGTACACACACACGCATGCACACCTACTTTCTCCCTCCTTTTAAAACTCTTTTGTCACATGGAAAATAATCTTTACCACGCACCACCAGTGAGTATTTATGGCCTGTATTCAGAATTTCAAACTGCAGCAATTTCACTGGGACCTAATGGGCGGAATGATATGATACATTGAACAAATACATCTGTTCTCACTCCTGTGGCTGAAAGCTAACATTCGTGCAAATGAATGTTCTAGCACTGCAGCCAAAAAGTGTTTCCAACCCCAGTAGTTCCTCCACTTTAATTTGTCCAACAACATAATCTACATTCCTAGCTGCCATTTATAGAAATCCATTTGGAACTGCCATCATCCTTCAAAGACTGAATATAATTCATCCTCCCCCCAAAATGTAGCAACTGCTTAACAAGGAAAAATATACATATTCTAAATGTATGGGTGATCTTTAGACAAATCTCAGCATCACTTCATAATTATATACTACAAGTTTTAATTAACTAAAGCTCTGAAAATCATAATGCCTTATTAAAATGCAATTAATCCTTTGATTAAAAAACAAAAAGCACAAGTATTTACAACAAAAACACAAGTAGAATAATTACAAATATCATGTACCCATTTCTTTTATTTGGGTGTCACTTATGATGTCTCACGTTCCCTTCATTAATTCAAATACACACATTATCTCAAATCCACAGCAGACTGAGTGACAGTGGCCACCAAACACACAGCACTATATCCTATTGATTTCTGCAAATCCTGAACAATGCCATTTGCATGCTTGTTTCTGTAATAATAAAGATATGCCATTCAGAATTAAAGCACCGGCCAGACTAGTGGCAACTAATTGTGTTGTGTGTAATGAGTGCAATTTCAATTTGATATAACCCTCAGCTTTTCTTACAGCACTCGCTAAGTACTTTCAAGTCTTTGTGGGGAAATAATTGATTTTTTTGTGCTGTGGGCACAAGAAAATTATTATGATCTTTTGAATAATGCCAAAGAAAGGACCATGAATGATTTAAATTGGTATATGAAGAAGGCTTCACTGTGGATTGCAGTTTGACTGACATCCTACTAATGTAGTATCTAGATTAGCAATTTTTAAGGAGGCAGCTAATATAAAACTGGTAAAACGGAAAACATTGCTAACAGGGATTTTGTATTTGTTATTCAGTGAGAAATAACAATATGGGGATTTAAGGCACGTCAGACAAACACTATACTATTACATAATTGCCCTTGTTCTTTTATTTTATGGCACATGTATTGAAGGGTATGTTTCAATTGATAAATTACACATTTAAAATATGTAGATACAATGGTACAGAGCTAGGTTATCACAGCAGCTAAAGTCCATTGGATATGTCGGTCTGTAACCACTGTGTACAAAACCTTTTGTTTTGCCTGATTGTGACAGGAAGGTTAGTAAACTTCCAAAAATCACTCTCCCAAAGAATCGAGATAATCGCCTTTCCTTTCAAAGGAAGGAAATCTTTTTCCGAAACTGCTGCCCATACCGGAGCACCATTCTGCCCATTTTACCCCCTGCACCCTAAGTTTTATTTAAGAAGGAAAAGTCAGAAACAGGTCTCAGCCATCTAAAGCAGCAACCCAAGCCAAATTTAACCAAATCACCTCCTGTCCATAACTAATTGTAGATTGTTTCAATCTGAAATTAATATCCCTCTCTCCTTTCTTTTCCTTCTTAAATGACAAATACGTTTTATGTAGCAAAAGTGGTGAATAAATAAGGACATTATCCACATTCCACCTTAAAATGCATACCTTCCAAATCTTATTCTTCAGAGGAGGGAATGTTGTTAATTTAGTTGGTCATAACTAAATAGTTTCTAATCTGGAGCAGGAGTCTGCTGAGAATATTGGACAGTTTAAAGGTTAATCACCATCGCCTGGTTACACAAGTGAGGCAGAACTAATTCCTCCAAAGGCAAATGGCTTGCAGTTTTATCAGCAGTGCAGATTAGAAGTGTTAATATACAGAATAGAATGGATGCTCAAGGGCCAGTTTTCCCTTATCGGCAAACTTTGCAACAGAACTCAGCTACTGCACAACCTCTGCACTTTCTATAATAAGGCCCCTCATTTTGCCTCTCGAGCAGAACTATCAAACAATCCTCCCCAAACCACTGCCACCAAAATCAGGGTATTACAGACCACAGCTAATTGGAAGATCACTATAATGAAGTAAAAGATAAAATACTTTGGCTGCTGGCCTAAAATGTGGATCAGCACAACATAGGAAGCTATCTGGCTATGTCACATTCTGAGAGATTTACATAAACAATAAACTCAAACCAACTGCCCCCCAAAATACATCTTTGTTTACAGTAAATGCAACCTAAAGCACTGGTTATAAAAAGTGGGGGGATTTACATATTCAGTATTATTACTAACGGAGCAGACTGTGCTGCCACTATACCAGACATATGTAACTTGATGTGCGCATTTTAAGCTTACGGTCTGCAAGAGAAAGAAAAAAAGAAAAAAAGAAACTGTAGGATATGTAAGTACACATGCTGCAGACTGTTACATATTTGTACTGCTTGGTGTACACTAGAATGTGTTTACTACTGCAGCATATCACGGCACACAGGCTCTTGACTTTTCCAAGGCTGCTCTATGCTGCAGGTATTTTCCACCAGAAGAAAATAATAAAGGAGAAGATCCATCAGTATCCATCCCATGCTATTTCCCAAATAAAACATGCTGACAGAAAATTCTGCCTAAAAGGACATGAAAAAGAAAAGCTACTCTGTGTAAATGCATCAAGGAGAAAAAACTGAGCAATTCTGCTCAACAAATAAAAGGGATAGTTCAGAGAAAAGTCCTATAAAATATTACTGGAATCATCTTTGAGTAAGTAAACTTGTGTTACTGAACCTACATTTTACAAAAACTATGCCTCAGCCTGCTCCTCGGAACTTCTGCCACCGACAGCAGTGTGCTCTGTATAGGATCCATAGGTTATCTTGGAGCTCCAATAAAATTATCCAGGCTGCCATTAAACATTAAACATTAAACCTTTGCCCCATCAATCCTGTTACTCCACCCCACCTGGGCTCTAACTGAGGAAAATGTTTCCTTTCAGAACATGAAGTACCTAAGTTCCATTCATGTCTAAGTTCAGTTTACCAGGAAAAAAGCAGAACATCCTTAATTGAGCTGTTTTCTTAAATTAAAGGGCTGATATTTTTAATGTGAGACTTGTAGCTCTTTAATTAATCATAGCAAATCTGATTCCTTCTGAGACTGCCACAGAGGAAGAAGTTTTTTTATAGAGAAACAACTTTTCCTTGTCCATGAGACCTTGGAGACTATACACCACATATCTCTCTCATGCTTTGTCAGGGAAGCAGTGAAAAGAACACAAAAGAGATGCAGAAAGTAGACCACTCAGTCTTACATATTACCTGCTATAATAAATATGTATGAAACTGGAATTGGAGAACTACAAAATCTTGCCATCTAGCAACAGAAAACACCATCTTTTACACACATTCCTCTTGTATTTCTTTAGGAATAACTTATTTACCTTTATGAAAGTATAATCTCGAGCATGCTAGGTATAACACAGGTAGAATAGAGAAATTGGCTTTCAAGAAGGATTTATGGTTGGGCAGAGACTGCCTCTCACTTATTATTTCAGAATATAAAAATACACCTATCTAGACTCATATTCAGTCATCACTGACCATCATCAGAGCAAAGATAGTCTCATATTCTTACAGTTCAAAACATAAAAATGCCTTGTTGTCATCACACCCTATTGGCATCTCCCCCTTCCCAAAGCACAGGTAAACTTGAGCTCTACAGTGTTACCTGAGAGCCTACAGCTCTGCAGAGACTATAAAATGCAAAGCCAAGGAGCCATCTATCAAGAGTCAAGGTTGACACATTCCTGATCCTCAAGGCACATCAGCTCATCTTCACCGACACAGAATCACACAAAAATGGAGATGGTTTCTATAGCAAGGATCATAACTCTTTTAAGAGGAAATCCACAGTAAAAAAAATCTTTTAAAGTAATAGAGTGGAGACATTGCAGGCTGCTCATAAAACACCCTTTCTCAAATAAACCACAGCTGAAGTTTGGCTCTGGTCTTGTCATGTAACTGGATGTAGGTGCATTGCAGAGATCTAATCATGAGATGAAATTGAATACAGCTTCATCACCAAGTAGATTAGATAAAAACATTCATAGCTACTGCCGTGGGCATAGGCAGAAACCATTAAGGACTCTAAAGGACTTGCAGATCGAGAATGTCGATACTAAAAGCTTGGAAAATTTCATTAAAAGTGAACACTAAGGACTAGCACTGACAATCCCCTTCCCTCCTGTGGGTCTCACCCCATCAGAAGATTTTAGCAACTACAGAGGGGGACCAGTACCCTCTTACAGGTTGGTACAAGAATTTCTCAAGCACGTTTGACACTTGGTTCAGATAACAAAGATGTTTACTATTACTCCAAAAAAAGAAATACTCTATTGCCCCCAGAAATTAAGATTATAGACCTCACCCTTCCTGAAACAATTTTATTAAAACTTCTAATTGGAAAAATAGCCAGCTGTGTGATCAGATGATGTCAGTGTGGATTCATGAGTTATCAGGCACCAGGAGCAATCTGTTGATCGGATAAGACACCCTTTGAGGGACACATCAAATATACTAATAGGTATCAGAGCATCTCCCACCCTACAAAATCCAGACATGCACTTATGGAAGAAAAAAACCACAACACAATAGAGAAAACATGCAGATGTCTGAGAGGCATTTGTTTGTGGTTACCTTAGACTGCTCTTCACTAATATGGTGAAACCAACACAGTTCATCAATTCAGCTGTTTGGATTCTCTTGGAGCTTTCAAGCAAGCCTTCCTTTTCCTATCTTTCCGATGTGAGGAATAAAATTAAAGACAATACAGAATAAAAGCACAGGCTACAGAGGAAGGTATAGTTGACTACATTCACCAGTATCTTTCTTCTCATCTATGTTTATGAACAACATTGCCTCATTTGTGGATAGTGTTGCTGTTCATCAAACACTAACATGGCTCCTTCATAACATGGAGGGAATAATCATGTCCTGGCAGGAGGCTGTCCAAAATGACCCATTAGAGTTTTTGTGTCTTCAGTATTTCCAACTACAGGATTCTTGGAAGAAGCCAATGATTTGAACCTAGTGATTCAGAACAGCAGGAGATACCGCTGGTTACAGTAGGCACAGAAAATAAAAGATTCTCTTTGCCTAGCCACTTAGGTTCTTATACAAGACCTGTCATCAGAATATTCAAGTGCCTTTGTTGTTTGCAAGCACTTGAGGTCAGGAAGATTTGTTCATTTTTCATATTCAACAAATATGAAGAAATGTAAATGAGTGGCTTGATCCCTGAAAGTTAATCTATATAATTATAAACAACAGATAAATTTCACCGAAAAAAAAAAAAAGGAAAAGGAAATGTTTGAAAAATTGAGGAAGACATATGCAAGAATCTATGCAATCTGGTCTGAGAGCAATATAACCGGAATTTGCCACTGAATGGTCATGTATCATTTCATGTTCACCTACTCCTCAGCAAGGTTGAATAATGTCCATGGGCATCTGCCAGTTATTCTCCTGTTATTCAGAACTGTATAATTTAAAGATAATCACCTATTTCTTTGCCTCCAGCACCCTGCCTGAACAGTTTGAGTATCTCCTCATTCAGCCCACAGGCCACTCTTTTATCAACAGTTTATTAGTGTCCTACTCTGCCGAAACCCACACTTTTTTTTTTTTTGGTCTCAGATCACAATGCCTGCATAGATATTTTAAAGAAAACATAGTAATACTTTGAACACATCCTCACTTCTTCTCATCATATATCTGTAAATCACCAGCTTTGTTCTAGAACTATTGTGTTAAAGAAGATATAGAGAAAGTATTATCACTAAATCCTTAATTACATTAATCACTTTTTGACACAAAATCCAGGTGCCCAAGTTCCATCCACCATCAGTTAGTAGATACTCTAAGTTTACATAGCCTGAAGGGGAGACTGGGTAAGATAACAGAACAGAAATGTATAGAGTGTTTTTAAATACTTCAGAACTACACCCATTTCAGGAAGTTCTTCAGCCACGAGTAGCTGAGACCTGGGAGAATACTTAGGGGGAGGCATCAGATATGTGAGGCCAGTTCTCTACTCTTCCCTGCATACCCACTTACATCTATTGTTGGAGTCAGGATATTGGGCTACACTGACCTTTGTTCTGAACCAGTATGCCTCTTATGTTCTTATTATGTTCTTATGTTAAGCAGGAAAAGAATTTAGCCTCTGGATAACACCCGGTTGAGCTTGAATTCAGCAGCAAAATTACTTTTCTCTTTATTGTTTCAGATTTGGAAAATTAATTGCGGGAAGGGGGGGAGTGTGAGCACTGGTATATGAAGTTGTGCTGGCACCAGACAGATGATTCATTTTGCTATCATTAAGAACTTCGCAGGATCTCTTTATCTACACGGATAGGGATTTCTTTTCATCCTGAAAAAACATGTTAGCTAGCCAGTGCTGCAGAGTCCAGTAATTTATACCATTTTGAAGGCATTTGAAACAAGTCTCTGCACTATTCCCCAAAAGAACAATTCAAGAGCAAGAATTCCTGAGTCTAAAGTCCTGAGAGATTTTAGGCAGAATAGTTCATAGCCTTGCAAGCTTCACCCAAATACCTATGATTTCTAAGGTATTTAGATCCCAACTCTGGGCTCCTTGAGACATTGGGAATTTTATTTCAGTTCTTACAGAGGAATTGATACTTTATAAAATCACATCATTCAAAGAAATATTATAATGACATGATTTTAATACCATCCATGCAGATGGAGCTTCAGCTCCCTTCCTCGGTGAAATCCTTTGGAGAAGCATAATGAGTTATGGAAATACTTTGAATATCTCAGTGATTATCAAGTTTGACTTCCTCACTACTTACAGCAAATTCTGTTTCACAGATTCTACATGAAAAGATAAGAATTTATGTATCTCTGGAAGCCCAGATGCTGAACAGCAAAAAATTAAGAAAGGAGCTGCATAAACACTGTGAAGAAATAGTGGGGTATGTTGAAGACAATAATTTGCTGAAAGAGGTCAAGATGCCTTACAGAAGGTTTTACAAAGATACGGAAAGGGGGAGACAGGAACTACACACATCTAATTGTAAGATTGGGATTTCTGGGTCATAAATTTCCAATCATATCTTAAAATGGACATGCAGACATCATCTTTTACCAGAAATACATCAGGAATTTTATTCCCCCCCCATCACAGTTTGAAGATGGAAAGCAATCATGCACAGTTGCTTATTTAGCTGGAACTGTACAAGCTGAGGTGAAATCAGACAAAACCATATGTAACAGCAGCAAAGGAGAAGAGTCTTAATTCTAAGTGCTTCAGAGCTTGGCAGAGGAATAAGGAAATTAGAACATGATGAATATTAACATTTAGATCGCCTATGCATCAAGAGGTAAAACATCTCAGAAAAGCTACCTCTGCTGTGCATATCAACCTTTTATTCTTTGATATTTTAAGTTATACAAACAGTAGTCAGATAAATATACACATGGAGCTCAAAAAGCTACAGTATTTTACAATGTCACATCTAGTGAGGGATTCTTTTGATTTCTTTTTCCAGACCTGTTCTTGTGCACAATTTCTTTATGCCTCATTTGCTATAAAAATATTGGTCAATGAACAATGAATAACTAGACATTTTTCATTGTATTGTGAACTGTCTTTTTAGGTTTGTTTTCATTTCCCATGTATGTTAACTTTCATAATACCTGCTTACATCAATACCGTATATTTATTTACTGAATTGTATTTGCATAATTATTTATTCATACTTTAATCATTAGAAAACCAGAAATTTACTATAGTTAAATTTAAGAGGAAAGTTTCACAGAAACTTCAAATGTGAATAAGTGTCATGTGCTCTGTTTTGAGACATGTCTAACTTCAACCACCCCAGCAGGACTTCTGCTCTTCTCACATTTACCTAGAGCACCTTCTGAACTGGAGATGTAAATGTGTGAGATGCTGGTGGAGACTAAGTTTTTGAAAGTCCAATATATCTGTCACATCTTCCTCGAGAGGCTTAATACAACATGTAAAGTTTATGTGAACAAATTTAACTGATTTATGGAAAACCCATGGAAAGAACACACAAAAATAATCTGCAGTTCACAACAGGTAATTTGTACAGTTTTGGAAGGAATTACAATGTGTAAAAAGCCTGTATCTAGCTACATTATTCTTGTTAAGGTCATCCCATTAAACAACTCCCTAAAGAGAATTATAAGTATTATCTGGTACTATAAACTAGCAAAAATAATCAGAATGGGAATGACCTTTTTATATGACAGAGAAGATAGAGTGATACCAAATGGTGGCTCCTGTTATTGACAAAGGCAGCAGGTAAAGCCTACTAGTGAGTTAAATGCCTGTAAGGAGGAGGTGGCATTTACATTCATGGTGGATATGATGGCAAAGTAAAATAATCTGTCTATTTCTTGGAAAATTGTAATGAAAATGAGAAGGCCCATTCACCAGACATTCCTGGTGAATGTCACTAAGGTACTGTTTGGAACAATATCTCATTTTATATCAATATATCAACAATATCTCATTTAGGAATTCTCACAGGCATTATAAAAGTACTTGCCCCATATTTGAGATCTAATAGGCAACAGGGAAATACACAATTTCTTGAAGCACTTCTCATGTCCAGCTCCATTTTCATTCTGGTTGAAGAAGTGGAATACTTTACTTGGCACCCAGAAGAGGATTGCACATGCATAACAGCTCACTAGCTGAATTTTGTGTAGGTGAGGAAGAGTTAGATATTATGGAAGGCAGTGAAAAGTACAGCTTAGCTTATGCTTTGTCAAGTAAGATGGGCCCTTTGATACTTGTGTTGGCAACCTGGCTGCATGGTTAGGTTTTAAACTAGTATAAAACTGGGAGGGAGCAAAGGAAAGCTGAACAATATCTTTGTTCCCAGTCTTAAAATAAAAGTACCTCTCTTCTTAGCCCTGTAGTACATGCTCTTCTCTCAAGCATGAACTTCATTACCATTGTGTATGCCTTCATCATCTCTAATTCAGAGTAGCCTACCAGGTCAGAAACTGAAATTGTTGCAGTATGACAGATTTGCAAAACAGTTTGTCTCTCTGAGATCTATGCTGACCACCAGCCGGTTTCCTGATGGCATTTAAGGTTGTTGACTTAAAGCTGTGCTGGCAATTTATCAGTGGGGGAAGGAGTTGAGTGGGAGGTAACTTTCTTCCCCCCTGTTAATAAGGTTCAGGACAGAGCATGCTCAATAACTTGTGAAAGGGTAACTTGGTGCTGCCCACGCTGCCTCTCATCAACACAGCGACAGCATCCACCCTAAGAGCCCTAAATGACATTCAGCTTGTGAAGAGGTTGCCTCCCTCCTGTTTAAATGGAGCAGTGGTAATCAGTGAGGGTGCTTAAGCTGAAGGAGGATATGAGATCAGGAACTTGGACTCAAAAATTCCTGTTACAGTTGCCCAGAGATAATAAAAGCCACAGAGAAAATGAAAAATACATTTTGCAAAGATTTTAGAGGTCTCATATTATGAGGGCTTTTAAAGCTTCAACTAAGAGCAGAATGACCAAATTTTTTTTTAGTGCTTCAAATCTTAAAAATAAAGTTTTACTTTGAGTTAGTTGTTTCATTAAACATTAACTTTTAATTTTTCAATCATGCTACGTACAGTACCTAAGACGATCTTTAAAGACATTTGAAGTTAAAAGGCTTGGACAGAAGAAAGTGAAAAGACTGTTTTGTTTTTTTTTTTTTAAAGACATCAAAACAAGATGTTTTGACAATGTCAGGACATTTTAACAAAAAAATTTCTCCCAAATTATGTTTCAAGGAATTTACATGATTTCATAAAGCATCTTCATTTTCACTAATTGCATTTACTTTCATAATACAAAGAATGGACAGAAGGAGGGAACAATGAATATCTATCCAGTAAAACATTGGTTTATTTTAACCTATTCCGTTAAGAACAGCTCATCTCTAGACAAGAAAGCATTTTGCCGAAATAGTCAGTGGAAGAAAGTGTCAGCGGTGGGCTATATAACTATACAGCTGTTTAGGTTTCTCTAGTGTGAAAAGCTGAAGAGTTTGGCTAATATCTACACAAGCACATTGAAATTAACATGTAAGCATCAAAAGGCATTGCAGTCAGATTTGTAACCAAAAAAATTTCTTACCAAAGCTGGCACTGTCAAGCTATGAAAGGTCCATCAGCCTTGACACCCCCTTCCAAAGATTTTCACTTCACCATTCCCTCCTTGCCATTTCTCTTTCTAGTTTCTTCTGCATAGCATTAGTACATTGGAGGGGTTGGGGATTCTCCCAGTGGCTGGGACCAGAGTTTTTCCACGAGCAGACCTAACACCTACAAGCTAGCCAGCATATGAAAGAGACACTAAGGGAGGACAAATGATTTGAAAAGCAAAACAAATCTGACCTGCAAACTGAGTATTTCCATGGAAGTGTTGTTTCTCCCTGGTATCAGACATGGGAAGTAAGGGCTGTGGTGACTTCTTCAGAGTACTTCAAGAGTTCTTGAATTCCTGAGAACAGAAGTGAATGAAAATTGTAAAAGCAAGCTAGAACAAAGAGATTTGTATATATGAAATATTAAAATCAAGCATCTAGCAAAAGAATATAAGGAAAAACATCAGGAGGAGGGAGAAGTAGAGAAATTAGAGGGAGGCAAAGGAAGCCACAGCAATGTGTCACTAAGTGTTTGGCATCTCTATGCTCAGACTAGCATGGTATAATTAAAGTTTATTAAAGGCCTTTATATTTCTATCCCAGCAGTGCAAAATGGAAAACAATAAACTGCTCTTTCATAGCACCAAACTACCTTTCCCACTCTTCTTATTTCCACCTCTGAAATTCTGCTTGAGTTCATCTTTACCTTGACCTTGCTTCTGCTGAAATCCTTGTTCATGTTTTAATCACTTCGCATCTTGAATAGTGCAATTCCTTATATGGTTTGTCTAAATCCCAACTCTCTCTAAATGTCAAGAGGTCCAGAATGGTGCAGGCAGATTATTTTCTTGCTCCATGCATGGATAAACAATATGATAGAAGATGTATTTATGTAGTAAAATTGAGAAACTGCAATAGGAGAAGAGTGAGGTGATTGTATATAGACAGGAATGGCAGACAACAGACTAAAAGCAGCTAAAAACTGGCTAATATTCTCAGACGCTATTGTGACAGCTGAACACCCACACATCAACAATAAAATATTTGTTTACTAGAAAATAAATAGCACCAAGATCAAGAAACCTGGAAACCTCAGGCTTCTCTATCATTGCAGAAAACAGATATCTACTGAGCACCTCTGCCTCACAAAACAACACTGCATACTTGGTGTCAAAATAGACTCAGATCTTCAAAAGCACAACATGACTGCCATATAGGAAAAGGCTCTCTGCCATCAAGGAGACAGCCACCTCTTCAGGCTTCCTGTTCAGCCATAAGACACCACAGTGCATTCTTATCTATGAAGAACTTGCATAAAGAAATTACTTGCCAGCAGAAGCTCAGGCACAGGTGCCCTCCATCAGAACATTTTGTTTCACAGTGAAGCAGGATCCTAAAAATCAGTCACTTCAGCAAGACTTGCTTTTCAAGTCTTCTTTCTTTTTCTGGGAATTGTGCGAGTTGTTCAGTACTAAAACAAAGAAATCAAGTATATATAGGTTAAGAAAATCCAGATGCTTGTAGCCTTGCTTGAAATTAAGGAGACACTGTGGATACTTGATTTCTCTGGAAATCAGGGAAAACAGCTGTCTAATATTGCCTAGAATGCCTACAGTAGAAGAGGTTTTTATCCCATATTTATCATTATACACCCAACAGCAAAACTACTATGACAGAAGTGTGACACTAGCCTTCTTTTCTTAAGTCATCCTGACTCTTACAATGCATCTGACAACATCTTCTAGTAATTTTAACCAAAGAAATGTATCCTGACTACATAAAAATTCCTCCAAATGGATGATTTAATTTATGAATGTAAAAGACCATTTCAGAGGCCTCATCTGTTGTTTCTATATACTTCAGAATCATGTTCAGCTTTTAAGAAAGTATTTTTCTCACCTGGATGGTAATTAGAAAATTTAAAAGTAATAAATAAATATCTCCCTGAAATAAGAACACATTTCAAAAATGCTTGCAAACCAAAACAGCATGGCTTGGATGATTAAAATATTTCATTTCAGTAGTTTTGATAATTGAAAAAATTATCAAAACAAAATTATCCATGTTATTGTCTCAAATCAGTGAACAAAGATTCATTATGAATCAAGAAGCAGAAAATGCCAGAGGAACATTTCTAAGAGTTAGCTTCACATTCAAAAATTGCTGAAACCTACTCTTCTTGAAAAAGCACCTGTTCCCAACTCTGCCTTTCAGTTTGCTTAAAAAGAGAATAATCTCAACCAGCTGTAGCTATTTCTGCAAAACCAGTTAGCAAATCAGCTTCTGCCCACCTGTAGCTGGTCCTTCAGACAACACGCACAGGTCTGGAACTGGGTGGTGACCTTGCTCCTGAATATGAAGCTGAGTGCCCTAGAGCTGGTTTCAGACCAGTTACATTCCCATCCAAGACAATTTTCAATTATTTCAGGTGCAAGTTTTAACACATGCAGAAGCCCTCCCACTTTGTTTCCTCTCCTCATTACCATATAAAGACTTGCATTAGATGCCCACAGGCATATTGCAAAAGCAAGGATTTTCAATTACACATCCTTCTGACAGGCATTGAATTCTCTTTGTACAGCAGCTTTATATTTTTGAATGGGGGCTTGTGCGTTGTTGCTGCCAGCAATGAGTAAGCGTAATAGCTGTCCCTCTCCTGCTGAATGCTGATCAGCATCTACCCCTGAGTCAGCCCTGATTTTCCTCCACAAATACTGCTGGATCTCTCTGTGGTTCCAACTGTGGACAGGTAGTTTTTCAACAGCATTCTGCATCAGTTAGGATGCATTCCATTGGTGCTGTTCCTATGTATGCAAAAGGGAAACCTAACTACAGAGCCAATAATATGTGAGGGATTAATATGACTTCTCATTCATGAGAACTCTGTAGCCTTTGGTGTGGGATATATTTAGCCTGTTTGTTCTCCCTTTTTTTTTTTTTTTTTTTTATTTGGTGAAGTATATTCTGCAACATGCTGTGATTTCTGGCCTATTGATTAATGGGTCTTTCCACCACAAGCAATCTTAATCTTTCTTAATTGCCTTAATGGCTTCATGGCCTCTCTTTTATACTTGCTGCCCACTATGTTGTTGTTGCAAATGCTTTTGTATCTTAACTTCATGACTATACTAAGGACTTAAAGGAGACTGACTGTGAAGTCTATTGTTGGTCTTGTTCTTTCCATTCTTTAAATTCCTGTTTCAGGCTCCTAATTTATGTAGGTAATTTTTGGATGTAATTGTGCAAATGTGCATAGCTTAAAAAACAACTGGCTGAAAATTATCAATAAAGGTGTTGATTTTCTTAAAATTCATACTATAGTTCTTTTAGTTTCAGAGATCTGCAGCACAGACTAACAGATTTATGTAGCTTGTTATTCAAAAGTGGTTGTGAGAATCTCAGTCTAGAGTTTGTCAAAGACTTGGGTAAGTCTGCCCTGGAAGTCTTTGTTATGATACATAGAATAAAAAATGGGGACTTCACAAATAGATCTCTAGTTTGCATCTCTGGTGTTTCCCAGGGATTTATTTTGAAACAGAAGATGAGACAAGGAGCTATTACTTTTTTTTTTTTTTTACAGTACATGTCACTGAAATTGCACAATGTCTACGTCTGTAATGTTTGTTGACCAATGTGTTTTATTTCTGGTGTTAAGCAGAAAGCCAGAAGACGGACCAAGTAAATGTTGAACTTAGACTTGACTAATCAGCTTACAAACTTCATTTTAAACCTACTCTTTCTCTACATGAAGAGGTGGAATGCCAGTAGAACTATATGGACCCAATGTATCATCACCAGCCCATGGGCTAAATACAGCATCATCACACAAGGTTGCACTTACACAGGGCAGAGTCTTGCAAGAAAGGTGCCTAGGCAAGAGAATAATTGTGATGAGAGATGTCATTAATGTCCATAAGTGACCTTGGGCACAAAAATATTTGCCTACAAACTCTGCCTAGGGTACAACCTTTTGCAATTGCTTTCAGGCAAGAAGGAAAAAGTTTAGGAAAGATTTGCAATGGCAGCAGCTAAGTCTGAAGTTATTTATTTGCCCCGCACTAAGTTATTGCCAGCTACTTCCAAATCTAGATCTAGTCTAGAGCCAATTGTGCAAAATCAAAGGCAAAACTGTGAAGGCAGGAACATCTAGGGAAATAATTTCATTCCTCTCAGAAGGGAGAAGGTAATGCACAGTAATTGCAATACCCACAAACAGCAAATCTTTAAAACTGTCAGTAGTCCAGAAATGTGTCACTTAGACCACTGTAATTATTGGAGAAAAGGTGACATTCAGGGCTGGAAAAAGAAACATGCTTGTGGTAGAGTCTTTTTATAGGAAAATGTCACCTGTTTAAAAGCCGTTCAGAATTTTGGCAAGTTAGAAATAATCATGGCTGACATTACTTGGCAAAGAGCAGATGAAAAGATCAAAACTGGATAACAGATAAAAGCAATCTGGCCAATGGTTCCATCTTTCAATTTACAATGGCAGCAGCAACGTCAAACACTCCAAATACTGACAATCAACATAGTATGAGCAGGTATGAAAACAGAGGGAATGCACCCAAGGTCAATAACAAAACAAAGAAGAGAGAAATGCCTTGTAGCTGGTCAGAAATATAAGTACATACACATAAATAATATATTATTTACTAAGTTTTGGTGGAACATTAAATGTTAGCAGCTAAGATTTACTAAGATCTACTAAGGTTTATGGTTACCTCTGCAATGTTACTCTTCATCCTTTCTTCTATCATGAATGCATCACATAAATGGAAGCAAGCTTTGATCCTGTGAAAAACAACTAAATCAGGGCATCATAAAGCTTGCCTAACATAGAGCCCAAATTTAAGCTGGAAGTTTTACTAAAAAAAAAAAAATGTTCAGATTTCTATCTAAATAACAGGTTTTTAATAGACTTTTCTGTATGCACTTCCCTGGGATGACTCTTGTTGATTTTGGTGGGCAGGGTCAAGGGAAATATTCTTAAAGGAGTTCTGATCCACACAACTCACTTTGTATTGCCATCAGGGTTAGGCTGTGAATATTTAGCATTGACACTGAAGTAAGCAGTTCAGAGCTCTAGTAGCCAAAGTCAGGAAAAGGCAATTTTTCCCACTGATGAAGATTGACAGTCAGAAGGAAGCCAAAGAGACAAGGTATTTTAATGAGGGCTCACTTATGCTTCTACCACTTTTTTTTTTGCACTCAGTCCTGCTATTTTGCTTTTAGATACTCAGCAATGTCACTTAGGATGTTTTTGCCACAGTACCAAGTTCAAAATTGGTATACAGAGACTCAGATGACTCCGAGAGTCTGCTTATTGGCTTTGCGGGTATAATTAATACTAATTTACCAATAATGCAAAAATAATCAGAATATATGACTACAGATATACAGACACCAGCTCTGGCAGGGGAAAAGTTTTGTTTCTTATCTTTTCTATTTGAAGTATTTCTAAAACATTTCAAATACCTTTCCATAGCAGTCTACTGATACACTATGGGAACAGCAGAAATTTGAGGTCTGACTTTTGTCTTTTATTTTTCCTGGCTTGTCAGAAACTTACTCATTTTAAGGTAGGAAAACATGGGAGTAGCTTATCCACCCTACAAAAAGTGATTCAGAAAGGAGCTACAAAATATAAAATGGTTGTTTATGCCTACACATACCTTTCTCTGTCAAATAGAAAGGGTCAGCCTCGTATAAAACATGCTGGGAAAAAAGCCCCTGTGAAAAGGGAGCCCTGGCTAGGTGGAAGCTGGGATGCAGGAAATCAGGAGATTAAGGAATGTGTAGTGTTCAGTGCTCTTACTAAATCAGGCTGAAATGTGATGGGTTTTTTTAAATTTTATTTTAAATTGAGGACATTTTCAGGAAAAAAAAAAAAAAAAGTCTACAATTTTTGACCAGCTTTGGCATTTGTATTAATTTGCCTTCCTGGGGCTTGGGTAAGGGCTGGCATTTTCTTTAACAACAGCTCAGCACCATCTTATTGACTCTCTCAGTTAAATTTTCAGATGCAGAACAGAGCTCTCTCATTATATTGCCATGTAAATCTACGACGTAGCCAGAGGAGTGCAAGCTTTTGATCTGTGGCCACTCTGGTGATGGAAACACGTGTCTGAAAGCTTTTCAAAAAGCCTCTTCCACAGAGGAAGCACATTTATAAGGAAGACCATAACTACAGTAAAAATTGGACACTGATAGTAAAGACCTGGCCTTACTGAAGTCAATCAATATTTTCCATAGATTTTATTGTGCCTCGAGTATAGCTGGAATCTCAGGGATCTGAAGTTTCACCTAGCAATAGCATCTCTTTGTCAATCGATCTGCTTCATGAGCCAAAGGTAACAGTTTTAAAGAAAGTAAAAAATAAAAATAATAAAAAAGAAAGATTTATCCAACAACCACAGCTGTGGTTACATCAAACACTTGCCAGCATCTACTGAGCTAGTAAACCAGGAGGGTTTCTTGGGAAGGAAAGGGCTCCATGACAATAGAAGGAACATCTTTTAATACCATCACAAACATCACACACATCACACTTGAACAGCATTGCTAGAAACCATCTTACTTGAACTCTTAACTCCTCTCACAAGCACAGAATGATATATGAAGAAGGAAAAGGAGACAGCAAAAGCAAAGCGATGTCACCATGAGAACCAAGGGGCTATAGAGATAGTAGGAACTCAGTAGTAAAGTCTGGAACCAGAAAATGTGAGTATTCTCATTACATTAATAATTGAAGATTTATAATACAACCGGTACTCAAAAACTTGCTCCACAACCTCAAGATATTACTACAGCATTTGTTCCACTTCTAGGTCTTTGCCCATGTTCTGATTCCTCAAACACTTATTGAAGCGCTTAACTTTACTAATGCAAAGAATCTTGGTAGATCAACCACTGACATCTCAAGGGAGTGGAGGCACGTGTTTGTGTTAGGACTTTAAGCTTTTGTCTTTAGGTACACTCCACTTTTGTATGTGAAGCAGCAACTACATGTTTGGTGCACAGCAAATACAGCGATTGTAACAGGATAGAAGTGGAAGGGTAGAATAAGAGAGATATTCATCATATGCTATGAAAAGGAAAATGAAGAATTTAAAATGAGTTTGCTTGCTGTCTGTGGGATGCCTTTTCAACAGGAAGAATTAAAAAAGATCTAGAACTACAGCCCCACCAAGATCTGTCCCTGGACTGTACGCTTGAATATTATGCTGCACACACAAACCTACCAGTGCCAAAAGACTGCTCTCTGTTCAAGAGTCCTTCAAATAAACTTGAAACAGTGCAAGTGATTACTGAAAGAGTTGTATATTTCAGGTGAAAAACTGCACATCCTCAGAGCTGGAACTTAGGAGACCAGAAGCTTTGAGTTAATGATGAATGTCATCAGTCCAATGTAAAAGTAATAGAGAGGGTGTGGAACAAAAGTTGGTAGGAAGCTCTGGAACATAAAGAGAAATATGTTACCTTTAGCACTCAGTTTGCATTAGTCTTTTTCTGTTTGCTGGACAGGTATCTTGCTTATTGTAACCTTTTCTTGCCCGACTCCACCCTCACTCAAATCTGTGTAAAGGCTATTGTTAAAAGCTCCAGTTTAGCAGGGTGCATGGGTGCATGCATGGCTTTCAGTACCTACAAGTCATCCACTTGATTTCTGTGAAGCTGTTCAGGTACTTGCACTCTAGTGTATTCTTAAAAACATTCTGAATTGACTCCTTACTCCCTCTTCCAACCAACATAATGGACATTTTTTTATTCCTTCCTTTGGCTCCCTGTGTCTTATCATATGCCCTTTAAACTCATCATCCCAGTCTGTAGTGTTCTAAAATTTCTCCATACTCACCAGCATTTCTCCTCTCATTTTCTTCCACTTATTCTGTCTGAATCCCCTCTCTAGTATAATGTAATACAGTTCCCTTGACTTGTTTCTCCTACTCTGGACCTTAAGTAGCATCTGAAGATTTCTTTCCTACTTTAGAAACAGTGTCCCTGGCCTCTGCCTTCACTCAATAGCCTCTGAGTCCCTTTTGACCATCATCATTATTTTCCACACTCCAGTTATTTATAAAAAGGAAAGAAAAAGGAGGAACAACATGATACAGGAGTGTATCAGAAGAGCTGAGACTCTTCAGAAAATTAAATGATAATAACTCTATACTTAGAATTAATCAGTGTACTCAAATCATCAGTATTTTTCAGGGTCTATTTAGAATTACAGTTTGATAACATAGATCGTGAGACAGCAAATAGCAGCACACTTGAAGACTAACAGCATTCATTCTGTGCATTGCCCGATTCCAAGAATTGTAGTCTGACTTCTCCTCAGAATGGACCCTATAACCACAGAACCTAAATATATGTCATGAAGTGCAGCAAAAAGAGGCAAAAGAAGAGAGAAGAGAGCTTCTTCAAGACAGGCTTCTTTCATTTTTGGCTGCATGACGGCTCTTTGTCTAAGGCTCTGTCTGTACTGAAGACTGCAGTGCTGTGGAGCAACATGTTGTCTTAGCCCATGGAAGTGGTCTTGCTCAAGGAGATCGAAGTTCCAACTGGGGCAGATTGTTGTTCTCAGTTAACTGTTGATACAGTTGTGTTGTATCAGAGCTGTTTGCTTTGAAGTTTCAGACCCCGAGGAGCAGACATATACCATGGAGGGACAAATACTTTTGATCTGGTAGTAATTGATTGGTACAATGATAGTAAATAAAATAAGCAACTTCTCCTATTTTTGATAATTCATGGATTGCACAGAAAGAAACTGTTACAAATGATTTTGAAGCCAAGTACATGGAGCAAAGAAGGGCTTGGCTGTACTTTTGTGATCGATTAGGCATGTAATCTGCTAGGCTCATTTAAATCTCTGTCTCCTGCATCTTTGATAAAAGAAGTGACTGTAGCCTGTTCAGTTGCCTACCTGTGCTTACCCAGGAGCCTCCAGAGGATTTCACAAGAGGACTTCCCAAATGACCACCTCTGTGCACAAGCTGACTGCGTCCCTCAGTTGATGCCTGCAAGCTTTTGTGCCCAGGAATTTATGGTCATTTATATATAAAGAAAAAAACCCAAGTTGTATCATTAACTTTGCAGGAAATAACTTGTAGGAAACATGACTTGCACTGGAGTCTAACCATGATTGCTAATTTGTGTACCAGTGACAGTATGGAGCTCAAGGAAGGCTAATTTCTCTTGCCAAAAAAAGTACGAATGCTTAGTGGCAGCCTTTCTAGACCATACAAGATTCTTCAGAAATGTCAGCCTAATCCTTTAAAAAAAAAATAAAAAATCTCACAACAATAAAAAAGCTCTGAGCATTTTACTTCCAGCAGGACAGTAACATGTCATGTGAAAACCACGTACTGAACCTGTCTATCTCTTTCCTCGGCAAAACATTTGCTAATCATGCTGTTAAAGGGGGTGACCATATTTTAGAATATTAAAATTTGATATAATAATGATGAATTTTAATATTAAAACACATATAATGACTCTTAGATTAAGCTTTTCTGATATACTTAATACCCAAGCTAAATAACTAATCCACAGAGAACAGGAGGCGGACTCAGCAGCTGAGTAAGATTACAATTTTAGGACATACTGTAGAGGACACAGGGAAATGGAATCTCATAGATTTCTTAATAATATTCACCATCTATTGGTTAGTCAAAACCACCTGGCATATAAACCAGGAAAGAAACATGCTGCGTTCACACTGAAATCTTCTCATAAGCCCTAGATGTGTCAAGCACAGAACTGCAGCTGTGTAGTTCTATCCTCAGCAAGTATGAAAAGCAGAAACTACTGTGTGAACAGTATTTCATTCAAACAGTATTTCATTCAATGGTTTGTTTAGCAAAACATGGGTACTGTTCAAATTCAATATATATTCCTGAGGGAAGAATGGTGGGCAGTCGCAGAACAAGTGGAACACAGTAATCATTAATCACAGGTGAAAATTCAGTGCAGAATTCCTAAGACAAAAGATTTGGCAAGGGTTTCTGAAAATTTTCTACTGTTTTCATGGCAGCATGGTGGCAAAGCAGCAAAACTGGAAATAGCACTACAGAAAGTCTTTTATCTCAGAGTAATTTTTTAATTATTACTGAATCTGTTATACTTTTGTGCTGAGCAGGAAAGACTGTAATGAACAGTTCATTTGGCACATGATATATATCATGCAACATGAATTTGCCAAAGTGTTCTAATTAATATATATGCATATGCATACACCTATATAGAAATTGTATTCATATACACACGGTTATGTTCATCCATATCCACATTCACATACTGTGGGCATTCATCAAGGCTTGTAATATAGTTGTGCATACACACATTACAGAGAGAAACACATTCACAGATGCAGTGTGAACTATTTCAGGGAGAAAACTCCTCTTGAAAACAATCTGAGAGATGCTATTTTTCAAATATAATACTGTAATGCCTCTATCCTGTACACATGCAAACATAGATGGAGAAACACAGCTGAAGTGGCAATTTTCTTCACTTTCTTTTACCCACTTCAACAAAATGTCTTTTTTTTTTTGGCTGTGATCTATTTAATAAATATGGGAAGTTCTTGTCTTTCCTCAGCCACATTTACATGCAGGAAAACAAAGCTAATTTAATTTGTCCTTAATGATTTGTAGGCAGATTATTTCATGAACTGTTCAGTTATATTTTACAAGTATTTTTCAATAGCCTATGAAAAAACCACTAAAATAGAAGAGGCTCTCAGGTTTTTTTAAGGATTTCTTTTTTTTTTCATAAATTGTTTTTCATGGGCTTCATTAAAAATAATTCTCTTATCTGAGAATGGTTTAAGTTATTTTGGTAATAAACAGCTCTTTATAGAAAAACATACTAAGATTTAAAAAAAAAAAAAAAAATCAAACCCATTTTACCTCATTAAAAATCACCATTCTAATGACTGTTCTAGCTATGACCAAAATATAAAATGAGACTCAAGAACACTTGAGAAGATGCCTGTAACTTTCTTTGTAATTATCAGACGGTTCAAATGATGCAATATTATGTTAGCTGTACTATATTCCAGATATGTAACAGGTTTTTCTCCTGAGCCAGCAAACAGAATTCATTATCTATGCCACAAGAGTAAACCCAGACACTAAATTTTAAAGAAATCATATAGAGGTTGCATGTTACTTGGATGACTTGCTTTCTAAAAAACCTGATATGCCATTTATATTCTCCAGGAGAAGAAAAAGAGAATTTGTGTACAAACAGATGTCTCTGTAAAAGACATTTGGGTTTACAGTATTTAGCATATATATAGCTCAGCACATTTTTAACCTGAACTACTATTTATTTCCTTAGGCACCTATATGGGGAGAACAGATTAAAGCAGGCAGGAAATAATGGAACCGGTTCCTTAATGTGAGCAGGATCGGGCCCAACGTATTGTTAGCTTGAAAAAAAAGACACCTGGTATTTTTCATGCGCCTGTCAATACAGACATCTCTTCAGCTTTGCAGAAAAGATGTCTTTGAGGAATTTCTGTCATCATTATTTTTCATGTATTTTTTCATGAAGGGGCACAGAAGCTCTTGGCTTACCAAAGTAGAGTGGGACAGAAAATTAAATTCTGTGCGCAGACATGAGGCTGTATGATTTCTGATTCCTAAAAAATTGTTACCGTCCACTTGTTGACACTGACCTGCATAAAATCTGTGGAAGCAAATATATTCGAGAGATGATGTGTGTCCTAACCACAGAGTGCTATCGCAAACCACTTTGCACTGTGAAGCACGCAGGAGATAGCATTGAGGAACAGCATCGTAGCAGGGGAAAAACAGCAGTGAATCAAATTGTGCTCATTCACAGGAGGCCCTGCAAGGCATAGTTTTTGAGCACCAGGTTTGGAAACAACTCTGCTCCTCAGCTGACTCCTTGCTGCATGTGTTGTGCTTGTGGTGGTCTGAGTGGGATGCTGGGCTGGGCAATGGCTGTGCAAGAGAAAGTAAACTGGCAAAAGTGGATGGCCAGGCTCCTTAGGGCAAGTCTCTGCTTTATGTTTATTTTAATGAAATAAAAAGGAAACTGTATTGCAGTGGTTCTAATCACTTGAAATTATCATTCTTCTTCGTCACTGAAATAGCACAATAGATAATTGATTTGCTGCACCAAAACAGCACAACTCCCAGCAGTGTGTTTGTACTAATTCATGAGGGCTTTTTAAAATGAATTTGGGAAACTATCTATATACCTACGCAAAGGTCTTATTTTATTATTAACTGCAGTAATTTCGTACTGGAACCCTAATATTATAGTGCAATTTAGTTGAAACTGTTGAACTTGTGAACTGTTAACAATACAAATAACACAATAATAGTGAAGAATCCAAACACTTAGAGGCAGCAAACTAATAATCAGTAACACTTTTACGCCAAATAAGCTACAACCAGGGAATTAATAATTCCCCCTCCCTCACAACAACACCATGGGTATTTCAAGGTGTTTCTCTTTCAAGGAAAGAAGCCAACTAGTTCCCTGGCCCGGAACCAGGGTGGGTTTCTTCTCTGGGCAAAGGTATGTGTCTTGGAGCCCCAAAGCATTTTCTGCCCTCCTCCCCCTCCTGATGGGGCTGTTGTGCACAAAGCCTGCGGGTCAGGTCGCCAGCCAGCCCCGTCCCAGGCTAAGCAAGCAACAAGCATTTCCAGCGCCTCTCCCTCACAGGCTGATTTGCCTCGCAAGAAGCCAGGAGGTAAATAAATAGGTCCGGCAAGCCAGGCCTTGCCTGTATACACCTGTATCAACAAGGATGCAAGCGCAATTATCTTACCTTAATGAACTTAATCTTTAATTTCACAGCTTGGCCCTTGTGCTCAGCCTCTTAACAAAGGAGCTGAACTGTTTTAGTCCATATGACCACCCTTCCTCCAACAGCTGTGGAAACTTAAAGCCACGACAAGGATTTTTGCCCCTTGTGAAACTGTCAAAAGCAATAAATATTTTTCTTTTTTTCCATCATTAGACCCTGCTAAGAAAGCCTGCCCATTGTCCACTGTAATTCCCAGCACTCACGGGGCAGGAGCTTTATTTTCCCAAATGAATCCTGAAGTGTGAACAATGCGGGGGAAAGCGGCCACCCTTTTCGGGAGGGTGTAGCCGTGAGGAATGCGGCGCTTCCCCACGGACGGCTCCACCAAAAGAGCACTTGTGTTTTTTAACACTGGCCTTTCAGGAGGATGCTCGAGTTAAGGCATTGTGGCCCACTGTAAATAGATGCACTCGCCAGAATGGGGCTTCGTCATCCCTAATTAGGGAAGTAACTCTGGAGAGACAGCATGTCACTTGCAAGACTGGGCTCATTGTTGGGTTTGTGCGCGTCCCCACAATGTGAGGTAATTGGAGTTGTACCTTTTAGAAAGCTGCTAATTTCACATAGGAAGTGCTAACAAGACCTTTGTGTGCCATGTTTTCCTTCGTCCTTTCTAAGGAAGTTACAGAGCTCGAGTACTGGGAATGGCTGGGCCAAGGCCTGCCGGAGGAGGCTGCGGTAATGAACCACTTCAGCCCCCCGCCAGAAAAAGGAGGCCTAATTTTCGGGCCTGAGAAGACTAGGCCGGACAAAAGGTTCTGTTTAAGCTTATTATACGGGACATTCTCAGTGCCTACACAGCTTTCCTCGAAATGACCCTCTCAAAATAAGTGCATCAAGTTTGAGCAAATAGAAACATGCAACTTTCGAGGCTGGGGGTTATAGTTTTCTTTACAAAGCCATTTATATAATGTAAGCTGCAATTAGCGCAGAACGGAGCAACAAGATCTAGCGAGGAAAGTTCCCCTGACAAAGGACAGAAATTAGGGGAATAAGTAACAGTTAAATATTGGCTTCAGATAACTGTCTGAAAAGGCCTTTCAAATCAACGACGGATGTAGAAAAATAAAATAATTTTGCTCCGAGTCCCTTTTGCTGCAAAGTTTGGCTTTTAAATGGTCGACTGATTAATTCCACTAATTTTAAATCATCCAGATAGAATGCATCTGGGCTTAAAAAAAAAAAAAAAAAAAAGGAAATAACTGAAAAGCCTCTTGGCTTTTAAGCCTGACAATATCATCAAAATGTCCATAGGAATTACATATAAAAATTCAAACAGTAATGAAACAAATTACTACTTACAGTATGAAAAGTCTGCAAAAGCTTTTTATAGACTTGAATTGCAGAAGTTATATAAACTACTCGGCGAAAAGAATTAGAAAATGACCTTTGCAGATCGGGGGCAAAAATGAACAGTCTTCAGGGGAAAAAAAAATTCACTGTTAACAATGGCTTTTAATGCCATTTTGCTTCCCTCATTTATCTAATAATCGTGGCAAGGTTAGGGTAAACAATGAACAGTCTGTTTTCACATATTCCACCTTTAGTGTCCTCCATATGAATTTCTAAAACACTTAAGAGAATAGATACATAAACCTGTGACCTTCAAATGAGCTTTTTGCTACTTCCAACATTTTGAATAAAAAAGGTCAGAAAATTGAACTGCTTTTGCGCAGTAATGAATTCCATTCTGTTGGGTAAACAAAGCTAAATTTTAAAACACGGACCTGACATCTCTATAGCTCAAGAAGCCTTTCTTCAGGCGTGCAGGGGGGAAGGGTGAGGAATGTGAGCACTCCACCAGCCACCCCCTAAATCACCGCAGCATCCGTCAAGGGGAGGAGGAGAAGGAGACAAAAATATTTGGTTTTATTCAGCGAACAGCCATGATTTCCAAGGCCAGTGTGACACAAATGTTCAATTTTTAAGACTTTTTTTTTTTCCTACCCCCCCCCCCCTTCCATGTCTCATCCCCTTAGCGAATAATTGATCCGGTCCACACAAAAAGAAGGCAGCGCTACCCTCGTCGAGCTAGCTCTTACTGCCGAGGGCCTCCAAAAGTTACTTCAATTTCCGCCGTGCTTTTGTCCACGAGTTGTCCTTGGCTGAAAGGCCTGGTTAGGTATTGTTGCAAAAAAAGTCTGTGCCCACGTTTATTCCCCCCCTCTAATTCATACTCTGCATTGTGGGGTTTTGCTATTCAGGGACTGATTGGACAACAGCCCAAAGAATGGCCCCAGTGATTAGGCTCTCAGCATGGGTCTGGATTGTGGGTATAAACCCAGAGCCGAGGCTTGAATTCACGGCGGCTTTCTGCTTCCTCCTAGTGCCTCCCTCACCCAATATTTTATGCATCCTTTGCTGCAGGTAATGCATTCCTTCATACCAGGAAACGGAACCTGTATAATTAGCTGGCACAGTAGTGCACGAGCCCTTGAAAATCCAGGGGTTGTGCCCCAGGAAGCAATTGCGCTTTGGTATTGATAGGAACTCGCGGGGTTTTGGTCAGGGTGGGATAACACAAAACCCCAAGTATTGTCATGACACGGTATTCATTCTGCTCAACAAAAGCAACTTTTCTAGCGTCTCCCCCCAGCCCTTGCCCCCCAACCCCATCCCGGGGGCACACAGGGTCGATGCTGGATGCAGATTTGTTTGTTTAGAAGCGGAGGTGCAGTTTGCCTGGCCCACTGCAATTCCCAAACACTGGTCCTGACCCCATCTCCTGCCTCCCGCTCCGCTGTGCCATGCCGCTTCCCCCATCGCTTTACGTTTTAAAGTATGGCAGCTGCGCAAGTCATGAAGTGTACAGATGTCACTCTGCGTCTTACATGTCAGTAACTGGAATTAATTTACATTTATTTGCCTATTGTTTTATATCATTTTATGACAATGTGCCGCATAATATAGTTTAAATCTTTAATGTACAACTAATTCTCTACCATTAATTTGTCAACATGATTACTGGATATGCCACCAGGAAAAGCTGGATGACTTGAAATATGTATAAGGCATTCCTGTAGCTTTAAAAGAGGTTTGCATCTGAAATGACAAAGGTTTACAGAACTTTTTTTGGTCTGTCTGTAATTTTATGAAAACTACAATTTTGATGTAATTTCACAAACTGAACTATTCCAAATCTCAGTCTAAAATAAAATAAAATGTCTAATATATTAATTAGCCCAGGGAGAGAGTCCCAACTGTATTGTAAGAAGCAAAATGATAGTTTGATTTCTGAGAAATGCAGCTTTCATCATGACAAATCCTGGCTGATAGGAGTTTAAACTGTCTCCCTGCCAATATTATTTTATTTTGGGCAGAGCGGTAATCTTTTTAGCTATGCACTGGAATTGAAAAGCAGCTCATAACAAGAGCAGGTTGTGAATTTTTTGACAGAAAATGATGATTTGTTGAAACTGAAACTTGTCCTGGGAGCGTACAGCAGGAGCTACAGCAGGGAAGGTTTCTCAGGGTAGAACTGCTGATTAAAAAATGAAGAGGGAGCGGGAGAGAGGGAGAGAGGGCAAGAGGGAGAGGGTTTTTCTCTGCCTTGCAGCCCTCCCCCCCCCAGCTGCCTGTAGGTAGGAGGTCAGGGCACTCTCCAGGGATGTGGGAGAGCCAGTTTCAATTAGCTCAGCAATGTGCTTGCGAGGGGGAATTCAGAGCACATTGCCTCTTTGCTTTCAGGAGGGGTCCAGTCCCTATTTTTCCTGCAGCTCCAAAGCACTCTCGTGCCTATTTGCCATTTCTCCTTCTATACCAAAAAATTAATATGTATGTGCCTTCCTTAAAAAAACAAAGCCAAAAACTGTATTGAAGTGGAGGCCCTGACCTTGCAGCACCCATGTCTGGTGCTTCTCACCAGAGCTGGGACTAGAGATGGCAACCCACCCTACTGATGTGGCTGGGAGGTGTCTGCAAACAGCATCTGCAAAGCAACACCAGGAGCCGGGCCCGTGGGCTTTGCCTGTCTGGTTTCCCCAGTGATCTCCTTGCAGTCTCTGGGGATGTCTGCAGACAGTACTGGACTCTCTGTCACAGTCCTGCAAGGTTACTCATATGCTCACTTCTATATTGCACAGAGCAGTCAGGTCTTATAGCTGATCCTTAGACCGTCAGCTCCTCAGTACAGTAATTGAGCTTCTCTTTTTGACACTATTTTGCAACTATTACATTCAGGTGGGTTCCCTGCAGTCATATGGTCTCTGAATGGACAAAAGCCTGCACTCACATCACTGTTGGTCCAGGATCAGGGTACAGACCCCAGATAAAAACGCTGGGGAAATGATTAATAATCAAAGTGGATGGAAATACAGCAATTAGTTTCCAGGGAACAATTTGCTAGCAGAACATTTCATCTTCTTACAATGTTTTTTTTTAAAGCTCAGCTCCATGCTCATTCCTCTCTACCTTTTGGAGATCTCACAGAGGCTGTATGAATCACCAGAATACTGGAAAAATCTAGCAATTTCTTTCCTTAAAAAAAAAAAAAAAAGACAAAAAAGAAAAGAAAAAAAAAAGAGACAGCTTGATTAAAAATTAAAATAGAAAAAAAAAAAAAGATATTCTCTGAAAAAGAAGTGTTTAGACAAAGCCTGTCTGCTTCAATTTCCCAGCTATGTAAGCTCCCTTGCCCTGAGAGTGACAGTAGATTCCATAAATTAACTGAAAATCCCTCTTCTCAAGAGCCTAAGTTATCTCTTCTTTGCCTGCAGCTCTGATTTAGAATAGGCTCTCGTTTGTTTACTGTTTTAATTAATGCTCTTTTTCAGTGTGGAATAAGGGAAGGGAAATGAACTGACTTGATAAACAGGTGTAGCTGTTATGTGTTATATTTGGGATCATTCAGGACTTGCAACAGATTAATCAGGCTTGACTGGATGTGAACCTCCTAGCAGAAAAGGTAGATCAACTCTGCTGGATGCCCAGTAGGTGAGTATTATTTTAACTGCTAGCCTGTGATAGGAAAGGCTTAGAAGGACAGTCATCAGTGGAGAATATCTCTGTTTTCACCCAGGAAAGCAGTCTGATTCTTTCCCCCACTGCTTAACAGTTAAGGAGACCTTGACAATATAAGCCACTTTTCATGCCCCCTCTGCTTCCCCTTCTAACCTCGCTGCCTCATATTCAAGGGGAAAGAAACAAATCATCCCATTATTTTAAAAACATTTAAGTGTCACATTGGGGAAAATGCTCTCCTAGGTTAACTATGAATGATTGAAGATTTTTTTTCTAAATGCAATATAAGTGTAATAACAGTTTAAGTGTCATGCTACACTGTGTATTGCCTCTGCACCCTGTGTAATACCTAGCACATTCAGAACAGAAAATGATCCAAAATCAGCCTTTTCTCAAACAGAGTTTGAATTCTTTGCCTCAAAGGAGAAAAACAGTTGAGCTTAGGTTTCTTCATTATGAGGGAGCAAGGAAATTACGTGATTTAACCATATCATGGCAGAAAAGCAACATTCAGCTCATGAATATCAAGTCCCAGAAGAGACTGCATCTCCTGCTTTCCAAATAAAGCAACATTTAAAAATATATTCCTTTACTCCACATTTTGTCTTAGCCTATGCAATTAATACATGTACAGAAAGCAATGTCACATTAAAGATAAGTGAAAAGGAATCAGAGAGTATCCATTTATATTATCCAGCTGACCTTGCCCGGCAGAGGCAACATGCAGACCTTGCACAACAAATCAGGCAAGTGCTTTAATTTTAACTGCATCACATTAAACTACCTAGAGTTTACGGCTGTCAAATGGGACCCTGCTCACTAGTATCTCTTGCCAGCAGACTGGCTGAAACCCAGCTTTGGTGTCAGCTGCGAAGACAGATGCTCACTCACCTTCCTGGAAAGAGATACCGTGAATGGAAGTGTTGTATGTGCTCACTGCAGACCGTAAGTATAGGTCTGGATCTGTCTTTACACTGTCCTGTCATGAGAATAGGTCCTGGAGTCAAAGATATTTGGAATGAAATGCAGGCTATGTTATGTTATGCATGGACTCTGACTTTAACCTTCATCACCAATTTACC
The DNA here is from genome assembly GCA_025345505.1 of Todiramphus chloris collaris. Classification (NCBI taxonomy): domain Eukaryota; kingdom Metazoa; phylum Chordata; class Aves; order Coraciiformes; family Alcedinidae; genus Todiramphus; species Todiramphus chloris. The sequence goes on from JANVCC010000020.1 coordinate 25,991,023, forward strand.
AGACTGCTGGAAAGGAGGGTGATTAGACATGGGAATGGAAGGAAAGGAAGGATCGCAGTCCAGCTGAAATATTCTTAGCATTTTACTCACCCCCAAATATTCCCAGACATGCAGGGAGCTTTGATATATTTTAAAATCTGAGATAAATGTCCTTTTTAAAGATAGTCCCTAGTATCTTGCTGCAACCATCAGCTTGGACTCCATGATGGCAGCTGATAGCCTAGCAATACCTACCATGCCACAATAAATCATTTATCTTATCTTGTTCATAGAAGTCTAAATGCTCCCCTACCAGGGAAAAAACCAGCTTGACAAGGCCTGCAAGAAAACTGTTTTGGAGTTACTGCTGTATTCTCCTCTCAGGAGATTTGAAGCCTTGTGAAGGGGGAGCCTTCAGTCCTCCAAACAGCATGGAGGCTCGCAATAGCATTTATTCATGTGCCTGGTTAAGGAAGGCTCTGTCAGAGCCAAACCTAAAAGTCTGCAAGAAAATAAACAATCCAGCATATGGATCTTGAGGAAGCCATGTTGAAAACTTGACTGGAAGATGCCTTGCTTTCCTAATAGAGGTACCACACCTAGTTGCCAACGTGTACATTTGGGACCAGTCAAATGCACCTGCCAAAATGGGTGTTAGACTTGGGGGAACTTTGGAAGGACACAGACTCCAAAGCCAGCAGTAAGAAACAATCATATTTATGAAGAAAAGACCACTACCAGCTGCAATGCATCACCCTGGGTAGAATCTGGAGCAGGAATATGTCACAGTGCATTTCTACTCTTCTGACTCCCCCTGAACACTCAGTGGGAAATTGTCAGTGGGCAAACTTGCCTGTTATCTGAATTAATGCTGTTCTGGACATTTCTCTTCTCCTGAGCATCCTCTGACAAAACACAGACTCATCACATATGGAAGCATCCATTCCATGATTATAAGCCAAGAAATGACAACCATAATCCTGGTCTTCAGTTTTAAGTCACAACTGACTTGTATGTGAAACAAATTACTTACTAATGAAACATAGGGCTGTGAAAATTAAGAGTTAAGAAAAGACATTGCAGAAATGGAAAATTATTCTAACAAGTTCAGTGGATTGTTCCAAAATGATAATGAGAACTGTATTTTACCAGTTATATAAATTTGCAGTACAAGAAATAGCAAGTGCTTGAAGCTTGTGACAGAAAAGCAAGAACTCCTAAGCCAACCTGCTCCAACACATGGTATCTCTCAATCCCCTGTTTTGCATGCAAAACCAAAATTTTTCTCCCAGGTCTTTCTTTTATCTCATGAAATACCATAGGACAGCAGGTAAAAGAGGTTTAAATGGCTTATTTTAAGAAGAATTTGCATCATCTTTCTGGCCTTTGCCCAGGACAGCTGCACGAGGGTGAGTACCTGCATCAGCCTCCCGAAACTCCTCAGGTCTCCTGCTGAAATCCTCCTGGCCCTCCACAGCAAGACAACGTCTTCAGCTGCGTGTGAAAGCAGGCGCAAGGCTTTCTCTTTTTTTTTGGGGGGGAGGTGGGGGGGGATTTGCTCTGTTAAAACGTGTTTCATTACACAGCAAGAATGACATGCAAGGCTGTGGAGTGTTACAGCTTTTGCCAGTATTTGAATGCTTCCTACCTTTTCACCAGGAATTTACTCCACTATTAGTGTTTATTGTGAACTTATCTTTTGTGACTGAAGTTTGGAAATTGCCCAAAACCTGCAGCGCCCAAAAACCGGAAGAAAAGAAGGAAGGCAGAGGGGTGGAGGGAAGTGTCAAGGGAGTTTTGCAAAGCAAATAGAGTATTATCCTTTTGTTTAAGATGCCATGAAGGCTTTTTATCTGCTATGTGATACTTTGCTTGGCGGACCAGTGCATACGAAGAGCTTTCCTGTGCTCCCCACCCGCCTTGATTGCTTTACTGTTCTCAGTGCAGATTTATTAAATTTTGAATTAACATGTGTTAAGGAGGTTGATTTTGTTTGCTCTGCCACATAACTTACTTTTCTAAACACTTAGTAATAGCAGCAGTTAATCTATTGACCAATGGCTTAAGCAGCAGGTGGCTTTAAGACCAATGGGCCAGCCCTGACAAGGCCCACAGAAATTCCTAAGGCCTCTTTGTTACCTGGGCTGGAATAGAGAAACTACTTGTTTGGAAAATGTTTCTCCTCCCACAAAACATCTTCAGTATTAAGGGTCTTTTGTTAGCAGAAGGCTGAAGAGGGGGATTATGAAGGATAGTCTGTCACACAAATTGTTTCTTCTTAGACATATAATACAACCTGCATTAAAAGTTTACAAACTAATCTAATGAAATTATCATTCAAACGAAGCATGTCTCCGAACACTAAATTGATGCCTCGACCTGCTGTGCAATTTCTGCATTGGAAATCGCCAGACTGCAATGCCTCTACTGTTGCTATTTTAGAGTAAACCAAGGGTTTTTTTTCTAAAGACCCCACAAACCTCAGCAGCATTCTGTTTGAAACGGGAACACAGATAATCTGCAAGAGCTCATTTTCTTAGGAAACCCAGGCACAAAAACATTAACAATTAAATTAGTTCCCTTGTGTTAAGGAATCCTGAGTTACAGTTAACTGTGTGTCATCTGAGCCCTTATACCCTCTCCATGTTATAGCGTGCAAATTCACATCAGAAAAGGAAAGGTAGGGTTTTTTAATTAATTCAGATTGGTTTAGTAGAATTCAGCAGCAACTGCAGCAGCTGAAACTTGCAGTTCTCTATCCTCAGAGACAAAGCTGTATTGACGTAGCTGAGAGCAATATTCAGCTACGACTTTCCTAAAGGCAGATTTTACAGTGCAAGGTGGGGAGAGACACTGCTCTCCAAAACGTGACGATGCATGCACAGAGAGGACAGTAGCAGTTTCACTTGCAGTGAAGAGATGGTGCTTGGTGAGTAAATGGAGCTTTTGAGGGTAGTATTTATTCTGTCTTCAGCCAAGCTTTCTGTGTCGTCCTGATCCAAGTTAGGAGAAAAATGTGAGTGTGCATGCCTGTGTGCGTGCCTATACACAGATATATGTACGTGTATCTGAGTATGTACACGCATATATACATTCCAACTCTCGCACTACAACTACAGTCCTGTATTCTCCACGCCATAACAATTGCAAACAGCTGCACTGCAGCAACATGAAAAAATTGGAACAAGGGAAGCCAAGTTACAAAATATTCTGTAGACGGATTTCCTTTTGCTGGGGTTTTTTCATCACTTGAATTGTGTGTCTATCTATATGTTATTTACACATGCCTATACATGTATGTTCTATATGTATGCACATGAATGCACTTATATGCAACTTCTATATGTTTAGGGGACCCTGATCTCATCTGGGGATGAGATCCAGTAGCACCACTAGGTGCTACTGTAATACAACTAATTAATATTATTTTTACTACTAATAGTAACAGCAGTGTTTACTTTTAGCATGTCTCACTCTTGCCAACATATGTTTTTATATTCTTTAATTTTCTTGTTCTTTGCAGCACAAATGCTTAGAGGGATCCTAATTAACTGCTCAACAATGACGCACTTGCATTTAGTTTTTCTCTCAAACTTATTTATTAGGCTTTGTTTATCAGTGGGAGAGTTTCTAGCACTGAGACTGCCAGGATTTACTCTAAGCTTCTTAGTCTGGTGTTTCCATGGCCCTGTCTCTCTCTGTAGGAGAAGCTAAGAAAACCATACATACAGGTTTTGCGCCCCTTTACCTCAAGTAATCTAGAGCAGATGTTCCCCCCGCTTTGTTTTTTTGTTTTGGCGGGGTGGGGAGGAGGGCAATGGCACCTGATTATTAAATACACTGAGGAAAATGCAGATTTTTGTCCAGGGCTGGTGGAGCACTAGTGAAGATATTTTTTGTTTGTCTGAAACTGTGTAACTGGATTTCAACATATTTTCAGGGTATTTTTCTGAACCAGTGAATTCCCGTGAGTAACAACAGGAACACCTTTGTCTGATTTCTCCAGTAAAGGCTTCCCCAGAGACCTACAGCCAAAGCAAACTGGAAAATGTAAGAAGGCATTTGCTCTGTGGCTGCCCCCTAGACCCCTGGTGCTACTCCAGTGCTCAGACCTTAGACCTGTATAAAACAACCTCTTCTGTCCTGCACCTGCAAGGAAAAGGATTGTTCCTAGCCTTTCTCCTGGTTACAGTTATAAAGTGCTCAGGGTTTCCTTTTTTCTTTTTCAGAGTACATCAATTTCTTCTTTTTTTTTTTTTTTTTTCCCCTCTCTTTCTGCCTGCCTTCTTTCTTCCCTCCTTTTTTTTCTTTCTCTGATTTTTCTAAAAGGTGAGGTCTCACCTCACTAACTCGCCACCTAATTAGAGTGGTGAGAATTAGCCACATTCACCCTGGCTTTACTCCTGGCAAGAGTGTTAGAGAATCGGCCCACTTTTCAAGGTGCCAAATTGGAGGCTGAATCCAGGTGTGGTTGGAGGCAAGGGATTATTTTCCTCCCATGGGGTGCAAACAAAAGCCTGTGCTAGGGGTGGGGACAATGTTGCCTGCAGGAGGGCTAAACACTCCTCCTGACATCTGAGCCCTCACCACAGCACTGGTCTGTGTCAGGTTTCGCAGGCTGAGGAGCCCTATTGTAGGGACCACAGGGAGAGAGGGCTCTCTGTCCTACAGTAAGGATGGAAAGCGTGGTGCCTCTCCAGTTCTCCGCAAGGTACAAAGTCTAGATAAACAGAACAGGCATTTGGGGAAATATATGTGATATGCTCATCTGCTGTGGGCCATAGGACACAGATTTCAACTCCTAGTGTGTGGCAGCTGGTGTCACTCCTGTGTCTACAGGGACACAGTGCAGAGCCCTGACAGGACTGGAGCACACTGTGCAAACCTGTGTGGTTGACGAGGCACTGAGCCAGAAACTCCTCAGGTCTTCTCAATGACTTGACAACATGGGGCAAATTATGTAAGAAAGAAACTTCTTCCTGTCCAATTAATATGGTTACTCACGTGACTTGGGAGGCCCTCTGAGAACTGGCTGGCTAGTGTTAACGCAGTATTTTCCAGAGGAGGGCTCTGTATCCACATCTGGTATTGCAGTGAGCCTGAGACATGCCCTTTTTTCAGGCTAGGCCTTTCTTCAGTAGAGTGGAGAATCTTAAAGCTATGGCAGGTCCCCAGGAGAGTGTGGGTACTGTATCAATACTGCACAGGAGTTCACGTAAGAGGACAAGTGAAGTAGCTGGTGACAGTAAACATCTTGTTACTGAAGATTTTTCACATAGGGGCCCATTGGGTTTGGGAAACAAAACCACAGTGTTTCTGCAGGTTTTCCATACTCACCAGCAGTATCATCCTGTTGTGCTCCAAAGTCTTTAAATTATCCAGCTAAGGACGGGTGAACAGTAGGAGAGTAAAACAAATCATGCTTCATCTGACAGAGTAAAGCTTGCTAGTTGACTGAAAAGTCAGAAGGGGCAGGTCAGTGTGGATAACCTTGCATCTATTATCCTATTAAAGGAGAAGATGCAACTTTCCTCACTACCCTTGAAGAGTGCAAGCATTGACTGAGGAGGCAGCAAAGAACCTCTGACAATCTCTGTAAGTTGATGACTTTACTTCTTTGAGTAGAGCTTTAGCACAAAGTTCTGTAAATTGGTCTTGCCTGTTTACCATCATCCTGCATCCCTAGAAACCACTCTTTTGTCTCCTCCTGTTGATGGAGAGCAAAAGTGCACATCATCCTCAAGGAATGCAAAGCACTAGGAAACAGAGGTGGATCAGACCATCTGAAAGCCAAACTATCTCAACTATAACCAGAAAGAAGAAGGAGGGGAAATGCAGCATCTGATACTTTTCTGCTCTGATCTTTCTTGGGCCCTGACAAAACCCTAGAAACCTGAACAGTGATGTCAGGCATGTCAGACCATGGCCTGGACTTGGGAGCTTCAGACTTTCCTAGATCCTTTGGATAAAAAGAGAAAACCAGATATTTTTTAATGATAGAAGGAAAGAAACATCCAGCATCATTTTTATTGTTGCTGGTTTACTTTCCCTGATGCAATAAAACTACTGAAATTTCAGAAAGGACAGGTCTGTGTGGAATGCCTCACTTCAATTATCCTACAGAAGACAGTGTGTATATACTGTCTTCACTGACACACATCTTTTATTGATATTTCTTTGGGGCAGGCTATATATGAAATAGTAACAAACAAGCCTTTGTCCTTCCATCCAGACCCTCCAAATTTGTCTATGCTTTCCAGTGCATCTTTGCAGGAAAGGAAAAAAAAAAAAGAAGAGTTATAGTTGTAGGCAACTCCCTTCTGAGAGGAACAGAGGATCCAATATGCTGGGTAGACCTTCCTCACAGGGAAGTCTGCTGTCTCCTCGGAGCCTGGGTTAAGGATGTCACTAGGAAACTTCCTAGCTTGGTATGGTCCTCAGACTATTACCCATTACTGATCTTCTATATAGGTGGTAAGCATGCTGAGACTGGTAGTACAAGAACAATCCAGAGAGACTTTAGAGCCTTGGGACAGGTGGTGAGGCAATCTGGAGCACAAATTATCTTTTCTTCTCTTCTTCCAGTCAAAGGCAGCAACACTGGAATAAACTGATGAATCCAGTCTATTAATACATGGCTCTGTAGCTGATGTCACTGCAACAATTTTGTCTTTTTTGACAGTGGGATGACCAGCACCAGGCCAGCTGGTGTCAAATGGGAGAAACTTTTCTCAGAGGGGGAAGAGAGACTTCACACAAGAGATTGCCAGGCTGATTGTCAGGGCTTTAAACTATATTTGAAAGGGCAGAGAGATGTATCTGGGCTTGCTAAAGAGGCTGCTGGGTGTCATAGCGCAGCACTTACGGGACAGTAATTTTTGAGAACCAGAAGGTTTTCTTCTCCTTGAGGGTGAAAACTATGACCCCACGCCCTCTCTGAAATGCTTATATAACAATGCACACAGCATGGGGAATAAGCAGGAGGAATTGGAGATCTGTGTTCAGTTGCACGGCCATGATCTCATTGCAGTTACCAAGACATGGTGGGATAGCTCACATGACTGGAATGTTGTCATGGGTGGCTATATACTTTTTAGGAAAGACAGACCAACAAGGTGAGGTGGTGGAATTGCTCACTGTGTGTGAGAGCAACTGGAATGCACTGAGCTCTACCCAGGGGGTGATGAAAAACATGTTGAAAGTTTATGGGTAAGAATTAAGGTTCATGCAAATATGAGTGAAATTATTGTGGGTGTCTATTATAGACCACCAAACCATCAAGAAGATGTTGATAAGGCTTCTACAGACACTGTAAATAGCCTCAAGATCACATGCTCTGGTGCTCATAGGTGACTTCAATCACCCTGATATTTGTTGGAAAGGCCACACAGTGAGGCATACTCAGTCTAGAAGGCTCTTGCAGTGCATTGACAAGAACTTTCTGATGCTAGTGGTAGAAGAGCCAACAAGGAGAAGTGTGCTGCTGGACTCCGTACTAATAAAGAAAGAAGGTCTGGTCAGGAGAATAAAGGTTGGGGGAAGCCTTGGAAATAATGATCATGACATGGTAGAGTTTAGTATCATACCAGGAAGAAGAAGGGCAAAAAGTAGGATTGCAACCCTGAACTTCAGGAGGGCTAACTTTGTCCTCTTCAAAGACCTACTTGGAGGAATCCCTTGAGCTAAGACTCTAGAAGATAGAGGGGCCCAAGGGAGCTGGTTAATATTCAAACATCACTTCCTCCAAGCTCAAGACAGGTGCATTCCTTTGAGTAAAAAATCAAGTAGAGGAGACAGGAGACCAGCATGGATGAGCAAGGAGCTGCTGGAAAAACTCATGTGGAAGAAAGAAGTAAGTGGAAGAAGGGACCAGTCTCTTGGGGGAATTATAGGAACATTGTCAGGGTACGTAGGGATGCAACAAGGAAGGCCAAGGCCCCCTTGGAATTAACTCTGTCAAAAGAAGTAAAAGAGAACAAGAAGGGCTTCTTCAAATACATCAGTGGTAAAAGGAAGACTATGGAAAATGTGGGCACACTGCTGAACGAGGTGGGAGCCTTAGTGACAGAAGATGGAGAGAAGGCAGAGCTACTAAATGCATTTTTTGCTTCACTCTTCACTGCTAAGACCAGGAGAATCCCAAACCCTGGAAGTAAGAAACCAAGGCTGGAGGGAGGAAGACTCACCACTGGTTGGTTAGGATTGGGTTAGAAATCACTTGGGTAAACTTAGCATGCACAAACCTATGGGCCCCGATGGGCTGCACCCTCGAGTGCTGAGGGAGCTGGCTGATGTTGCTTTACCACTTTCCATCATTTTTGAAAGATCATGGAGAACAGGAGAGGTTCCTGAGGGCTGGAGGAAAGCCAATGTCACTCTGGTCTTCAAAAAGGGCAAGAAGGAAGACCCTGGAAATTACAGACCAGTCAGCCTCACCTCCATCCCTGGAAAAGTAGAGATCATCTCTAAGCACACGGAAGAACAGGTTATCAAGAGTAGACATCATGGATTTACAAAACTGGGAAGAGAGGCTGACACACCAGAAGGCTGTGATACCATTCAGCAAGGTCTGGACAGACTGGAGAGCTGGGCAAAGGGGAACCAAATGAAGTTCAACAAGGGCAAGTGGAGTCCTACACCTGGGGAGGAATAACCCTATGCACCAGTACACGGAGAGGTAGACCTGCTGGAAAGCAGCTGTGAGGAGAGGGACCTGAGAGTCCTGGGGGACAATAAGTTATCCATGGGACAGCAATGTGCCCTTGTGGCCAGGAAGGCCAGTGGTACCTGGGGTGCATAAAGAAGAGCATGTCCAGCAGGTCAAGGGAAATTCTTCTCCCCCTCTGCTCTGCCCTAGTGAGACCACATCTGGAGTATGGTGTGCAGTTCTGGTCTCCCCAGTTCAAGAGGGACAGGGAAATACTAGAGAGAGTCCAATGGAGAGATACGAGGATGATTAAGGGACTGGAACATCCCTTTTATGAGGAAGGGCTGAGAGACCTGAGGCTGTTTAGCCTGGAGAAGACTGAGAGGGGATCTTATTAATGTTTACAAATATCTGAAGGGTGAGTGTCAAGTAGAAGGGGCCAGTCTCTTTTCAGTGGTGCCCTGTGATAAGATGAGGGCCAGTGGTCACAAACTGGAACACAGGAAGTTCCACCTTAACATGAGGAGAAATTTCTTTACTCTGAAGGTGACAGAGCCTGGAACAGGCTGTCCAGGGAGGCTGTGGAGTCTCCTTCTCTGGAGACTTCCAAAACCTGCCCGAATATCTTCCCTGTGTGGCCTGCCCTGTGTGATCCTGCTCTAGGAGAGGGGTTGGACTCAAGATCCCTTCCAACCTCTACCATTTATGATTCTATTAAAGCTCTACTGCCACTATAGTCCTTTAAAAGGATCATAGTGAATCACAGCAAAGTGGTATACAAAGGTAAAGATATCAAGTGAGTTATGTTAACAGAAAAAGACACACAGTAGGTCAAGGTTTGGCCAACAGCAGGAATATTTTTGTTAAGATAACGTTAGTCAACAGTGGTGGTGGCTTCTTTTGTAATCCATAGCTGCCCAGAGAGAATTGGCTCTATTCTCATGGAATCAGAGGGCTGTATAGGAAGGTCCTATGGGGTCTAAATGAGATAGATACTGCAATTGCTTGTACAAATAAACTTTTACTATATAAGCAGCATGAATGGGCTCTGGTGCAATGCCTTCTAACAGTTCACATTTTCAGGTTGGTTTTAAGACAATTATCAGAGCAGCTTTTAAGAGCTAAATGGTGATTTGTCCAGTTGTGTTTTCCTTTAGGAGGTGTAATTACCTTTCACTGTACCAGTACAGGGCAGAGGTTTCTGAGTTACATCCCAGCTAAACTAGCAGAAAAAAATGACAGGTCCGGCACAGGAGAATCTGCAGGAGACTACCTAGTCTATATTTCACACAAACTCAAGCCCAAGCCCGCCTTGGGAGGATGTATGCCAAATGCAGGCTAGAAGCAACCTTCAGGGAACATTAATGGAGAAGGCGCAGGCTGATGGTACTCCTTAGCACAAGTCCATGACATGGAAGAACTGTCTCATTGCCTTGCACATGTCCTATCTAAGCATGTAGCAACGCAACCTCCTCATCAGGTCCTGAAGCTGAAAGGACTGGAAGATTTTTATTTATAAGCAGCCTACACTTAGGCTACTCCTCCCTGCAAAGGAAAGCTCATATAGGCCAAGACAGGACTTTTTCAGCCAAACCACAGGACTTTTACTGGCCATAATACAGACGGCCAGAGCCAGGGCAGGAAGCATGAATAGCCAGAGTGCATTCCTTGGCTTAGCACGCTGAGGTCAACACAGATGCAGCCACATTGTGCCTAAGCTTACAGGCAGCTTGTGGCTTAAAGCACTACAGACGTCCCTCAAGGAAGCACAAGTGTTTTGAACTATCACTGCAGGGCTATCTGCTTTTGGAAGTCAGCTTGTAAAAGAAATCTGGGAATATACCAATGACTCTGCTTCAGCATAAAAAATGCATTGTAGAGCACCACATTGCTACATCAATATTTTTAAAATGTTTAAAGTGAAATTTCTTTCCTCATTTGAAAGAGCTTTTTCAACACTTTGGGAAAAGCTGTCCTCCAGCTCACAGATTTCTGAATATTCTGATTTCTCTCCATACTCCCTACACTGAAAATAACCCCAGATCCACCATTAAGTATTCAATTTATTCTTCTTTCTATGCTATGAAAAGGTAAGAAATCAGCAAAGGGGAATAGTAACAACAATGTAGATGTGGAGCACTTATGTGTATGAGGTTTTTTTAAAATACTTCTCCCCCCTCCTCCAGTTCCGGTACATATGGATTCATTTTAAGCCATAACTGTCCTTCGTATAGCTCATAAAATGTGCATTACATCGCCTTTTAGATAGAAGTCAGCAGGAACAAAGCTACTGGAACGGATGAATAAACAAATTATTGTTAAGGCTACACACATTAGCCTCTACATAGTATGAAAATGTGCAGTGCTTCTGCAACTCAACTATCTGTTTGTACAATGATTTGAACTGTTCATGCAAGTGTTCATTTCAGCTTGACCCTGTCTGGCACAGGTGGGAAGCTCTGTGTGTTGGAGTACCAGGTAAAATGGATGGTGGCTTTCGGACAGGGGAATCCCATCCAGCAACAATAAGAGCATGGCTGTATGGCCACAAAATGTCCCCTGCCTGCTGGCAAGAGTGGTTGCCTAGGGAAAACACATTCCTAATCACCTCATTAGCACAAGGTAGATTGCTCTGAAGGCAAAACCATACGTCACGTACAATCATGCCCTGCCTTTACACTATGCTCCTGAGTCCAGGCAAGCAAACATTCTGCAAGGCTGAGATTCCCCAGCACTCAGTGTGTCCTGTGCTCTTTCAGTTTTTACCTTTCCTGGTGAGTGCACACATGGCACAGTCCCATGGCTGAACTGCTGTACAAGCAGGGGGTCACCAACGTACACTGATCTGCAGTCTGCAGGTTCCTGTGCCTGTGATTATCTGGGACAGGAAAATTTCAAAACTGTACAGATTATGTTCACTCTGGAGAAGTTTTTAAGCCATTCAGTCTTACCTGCACTCCTCGCCACATCTGTCTTGCTCCTCTGCAAGGTCTATCTTCTGCCTTTCTGACTGCTGGTGTGCTGTCTCACCAATCTTCATGCCTGCTAGGATTATGCGTCATCCCTCTTCTGTGATGAACCTAACTGGAACTGATTTGCTCCCACTCATAATTTTGGGGCACAAATAGGGCCTTCTGAATGCTATGACCCAAGATAGGATGTGCCTCCCCTGTGCTATTAAGCAGCCTGTACTCAGCCCTCAGAGGCAAGCCTCCAAGTCTGGCTGCCCTGGTGTGGAGGACCAGGATGGGATGCTGCCCGTGCTTTGCAGTCATTATTGCTATAATGGGGCCTTACAACAGAGAAAAGAGCAGGCCGAAAGTGATCTGAAATGGGCTGGGGTTCAGCAGTAGGCATCCTTTTCACAGGTCATTGTTTGGCAGCAATTTCTACCCAGTGGCAATATTCCTCTGCTTTGCTCGCAGCTGAAAATAACTCTGAAAGTGCTCCGAAAGGGCTGCCTTTTAACTGAGCTGAACACCTTTCCATATGATTCTTGTCATGGTGAGTATCTCTTCCTCCAACAAGGAGAATTCGGTCTTTTCCCTCCCATTTCTTCCTTGCACAGCCTATAAACCACTGTGAAATATGGCTCACTGTTTCCGTGCTCTCTCATGCCCTTTATTTCCATAATGGACTCTTTGCCCACATTTGCTAATATTCTACCTCACTACATAAGCTGGCAGATACCCAGAGTGTTGGTGCCTGTCACACGATTCCCTTTTGTTCCCCATGCGGTTATCTGGCAGTACCTTGACTGCAGGGTGGGCACGGAAAAGCACAGATGCACCTAACCCAGTGCAAGCTGTTGTAGAGTAGTGGCAAAAACATCTGCCCACTCTGCAGTAATCTGTTGAGATGTCGGTGTTCCCTGTACTGGGAACAGAAGGTTAAATCATCACTTTGCTTCCTGTTGTGTCATCATTTTACCTGTTTGCATCAATTATTGAATATGCTTACACAGTACTAATGCCTTTACTATGATTCACACGGACCTTTGGAAATTAATGCTGCAAAATGCTTTAAGTGTGGTCCTCATCCCTAAAGCTTTTTGTAGCAAAGTAACTGCCTGCAGACTTGTGGAAGTATCTGTCTCAAAAAACGGCCAAAACCACTTCTGTAGGTATCTGATGAGATAGGAAAGAGTTAATCTAGAGCCACCACTGCTAAGAGCCCACAACACCCCTGAAAAGCAGCATAGCAGTAGGAACAGTAAATTAGTATGAAGTTGTAGGAACAATCATCAGTGCCCCCCCAACTCCAAACAAGCAAACAAACAGCCTCTTTTTCCTGTAGAAATATGACAAGGTTCTACATATTTTCTTCAGTGCTCTTACCCATCCCTTGAAAACGAGA
>JANVCC010000020.1:26009004-26014004 GCA_025345505.1 Todiramphus chloris collaris
GAAAAGACAGGAACCTGGTTATTCCCCTGTTGCACGAGGGAGAGCGGGTAAAAGATGGTAATAAAACGCTTCTCTATTAGACTTGAAATGTGTTGCTGCCTTTTTCCTCTTCCCTCTGCCATATCAGCTGTGCCACCTGCCATATCAAGAGGTGGATCAAAAGCTCCACCCACTGCATCCTCTTTTGTTCAGGGAACAGTGATGGAGAGTTGTAATGGAGATATAACACTTGATAAACCATATGCAGCCGTGCTCAAGATGCAAGGATGCTTTTCATAGGAGGAACGATTTTAAGCCTGCTTCTGTCCTCACGCAAACGTGTAGATGTTAAACCAGAGGCAAAATGTGAATGACTTGTCTAAGAAGAATTTTGCAGCTGGACTGGTATCTCGGTTAGTTAAGTTCTCCTGCCTCATCTCACATTCTTAAGACATTTTTCATTTTGAATCAAACTTATTTCACAAAAAAGAAAGATTTATCCCATTGTTCCGGAACGTTATCAGATAGGGCTACTTTGTAAGTTTTAAGAAAGCCTTTGCCAGAACTCACAGCAGGAAATGGAATATTTTTTCTTGGTGTTTTATATGCTGAAGATCACAACACACTGCCAGTGGCACCAGCTGCATTAGGGCTGTGCCCAGGGGTATGGATGTCCACAAGAGGATCATTTCTTTCTGAGAAAGAAGGAAAACACAACATCGCTCTAAAAACTACCAACATAAGTGAAGGAAAACTTGCATCAGCCTAATATTTCCTTTCTCGGTGAAGACAGCATAGGTCTTGCATGGTGTCATTCATCTTCAAAGTGCTTTGCAAACACAAAGTAATTAAGCCCAACATTCTGTTAAATACACCAAGTATCACAGAATAGTTAAAGCACATCACATGAAGGGTTCTGATACATTTTATAAACATGATCTGATAAACTGCCAAACTTTTTCTTAGCAAAGATATTTGATGTAGTAACTATTACTGTATTTTTAACAAAATTTAAGAGCTCAGAAACAATTAAAGTCCCCACTAACATGAGGGACTCTGAGAGACGGCACTGAAAAAGAACACTTTTAGTGCCTCATATACAATAAATCCTACATCTGTGACTTTTTAATACACGTTTTAAAACAAAAAAAAAAAACCCCAAACCCCAAAAATCAAGAAGACAGCCTCTTTATATACTCTAAAAACTACCTACATGGACCAAACCTGCAAGCACTTATGTAGATGAGTAACTTTACTGCCTGTGGAGCTCCAATGTGAGTTTGCAGGATGAAGCCTAAATGCATCTTTGGTAAACAAGCCATCAATTACACACTTTAGGGATGGCAGCACCTGTGCAAAGCCTTCAACTCAAACGACAGACACGAAAGAAACAGAAAGCAATTATCAGCTACTAATTTGAGTAAAACCGTTTTCTTAGAGCTAAAAACACATTTTTCAGTGACACTGGTTCTATTTTCAGCAACTAACAATCTTTATTTGATTATTGTACAGCAGACATTCATGCCCTCTCAAAAATAAAAGGTTCACAAAATTTAATATTTCACACTCCTTTGTTGATTATAAATATTTCCTTGTACATGTTCTTAGAGAAAACAAAGGCACTGCTGTGTGGGACAAACAAAACAAAACTAATTAAACTAAAGCCACTTTCACATCAATTTTAAATTACTCCTAAATGCTTTTGATTTCTTACTAGACATGTATCTTCCAACAAGAGTTTGAATATGAAACTCATACCAGCTATAGGGGAGACATACTACTCAGTTCTGGGATAAATGGCTGGTTTGCATTGCCCCTGGTCTTTATCTAACACTGAGAATAGGCTGCTTTTTATCAAAAGAGGAATAAATTGCTGTTATTGTGATGTTAGCCCATCACTTGGCATTGCAATTCAAGTTTTTGTGAGAAAGAAATGTATGATCTAACTGCGACTTGACCTATGCCTTCTGAGATCCATCTAGGTGCTCTAATGGAGCATAAAAAGTATTGAATACAAGGACATGCAAACTGGTAGTGAAGAAATTTGTTTGAGAAGAAGAGAGGAGAAAGGGACTTTCATGAGCTCGTGGTTTACATGCTACCCAATTTGTTAAATATGGAAGAAGGCTTACTGATGAACTGTGGTTCTTTTAACTAATGCATTTCATCATGATCCCCTGCACTTCCTTGCATCTAGTACCTCCCTCTCAGTCATGGTCTCTGCCTCTCTCTCTTTTTTCATCTTTTCGAAAGCGCTGTGGTGTAAGAGACTGTACAGGATTCTTTAATGATCCAGGTTGTTTTTCTGAGAAGTCATTAAAATGTTCTATTCAACTGTTAAGAAAATGAGAGAATGCTCCTGTTTCTTTGTAGGATTTTCATCTTCCCCTGTACAAGAAAAGTCAGACTGTTTATCAAATACTTGGCCCAAAATGTATCACATTATAAACTAATTCGAGGGGGAGAGTTTGACTACACTAAAATATCTTTTAGTTATAGTGTTTCTTGGAATTTATCAGAAAAGCATGTATTTTTTTAAAAGCAATTTCGAGGACAGTAGCATTTAGATTTTAGTCCTGATAAAGGCTCACTTTCCATTCATAGTCAGAACCTAAATGTGCTCTTCTTGTACCTAAACAGATAATAAGCACTCAGCACACTCCCCCTTCTTGACACAACACACTGAGACTAATCACACATAATTGGAGAGGAGGAGCAGAGGGGCTGGGCAGGCTATTGTGTCCAAAGGACAAATGGTCAGTTTATGAGGCTTTTGTCTGATGCATAATTCCTTATACCTCTACAGGAGGAAAAGTCCTGCTGAAAAAAAAACATATATACACACACACATATATATATATATATATAAACCAGCCTTCAACACTGAAGCAAATGAGGACATTTCAATCATGGATAGAAAAATCAACAGAGGAATTTAAAAGAAAAAAAAAAAAAAAAGGCAGAAAACATCAGAGCATTCAATAGGTGCACTTTTAAAAGATCTTAAGACAAACTATTTCCTTACTAAATAAATGTGACTGCAATTACTACTTTATAACCAGTTGTATAAGCCCACAAAGTATATTATTCACATATTTTCAAATACATCCCAAGAAAAACATTTAAAGAGATTAACAAAGTACATGCAAGTTTGAAGGCACAAAAAAGAAGAAAGCCACCTTTACAACTTTGTTAATGCGTACATGTGAAGTCTGACTGGTTTTAGGCTGGAATATAATTGGAAAAATAAGTTCTGAAATGATACAAAAAAGATATCTTCATGTTTACACACTGAAATAAGCCCCAATATCTTCCTCAGCATTTACATTAGAAATAGTTCTCTAATGATGACTCAGGAACAAAATGGGGGGAACTGAACTCTCCCCACTCCCTGATCATCCACATACATTTTCAGTAGTCCACCTTAAAACAAGCAAAAAATATAATCTTCTATCTGTGTTTGGTTAAAACAAGAAGAAAAGGGTAATGGAGGTTTTCCTCATATGTATCTTTTTCTTCATTTTTCAACTGCAAATAAGAAATGGATAAAGTGAGCAAACTGTATGAAAGCATTTTTAAAATACTGACAGTCCTTGCTTAACTATATTCCTTAGTGCAAATGATACTACTGAAGATTAAACATTTCATAACGACAAAAATGAATCTTAAGGTCAAATACCATCACAGGTATGGATCAGCATGTCAAATAATATCAGGAGTTGGTCAGAGTTTATAGACAAAATAATTTACATAATAAATAGCTGAACACTACTTATAAAAAACTGAGGTGCTCAATTGCTGTGTTAAATAAATTCTATTCAAGTGAAATTTAAGCCCTGAATTAAATCCACTAATCAAGAAACTTCAGAATAAAGGCTAAAAGTTTATCCCTAATCAGCCTAACTATTGCTATATATTTGGTATTTAAGATCAACAACTGTTTCAGACCTCTGAAATACCATAATCTTACCTGAAGGTTTACATAATTGCAAGCCACTTCCAAGACTGTAATGCAGTTCTTGATGGGCTTATTTATTAATTCTGTTTAATTTAAAATTTCTTATTGTAAGACAGAATTATAATCTGATAATTGAGTAGTACAATTCCAATTGCTAGCTATAATGTTACATGTGCTCTTCTGATCTACAGGAAAAGAAAATATTTCTTAAAATATAATGAATGTTTATTTTCTCAGGTCATCTGGTTAAATACAATTTAAAATGCATATATATATTAAACTGAAGTATGTGAAAACCACTCATACATATTACATTTTGCAATCATCTCACATAAAAATATTTGCATATTTATAATAAAAGCCCAAGGAAGTAATGTAAAAAAAAAAAAAAAAAAATCCTTTAGCCATGCCTGACACAAATGATCCCCCTGTCTGAAATACTATATTTAAAACCTGAACTCTTCTTATCCCATATTGCTTTGCCTTTACTTTCCTTGCTGCGCATTAAGGATTTTAGTTGTTCCATGTTACAACACTATTGCTGTTATTTAAACAAAGATCTTTTCCATATCATATTCTTCAACTGTGAAGCGCCTCTGTGTAAGCTACTGTTCATGAGCCATTAACACACTTTTCCTTTTTCATAGTGAAACATAAAGCTGATCTATTATTTAAATTCTAATCCACTTTACTAAGAAGTGTTTGTGTACAATTATTAAAGTAACGACAATCTGCTTCCCAAGATCTCTAACTTTATCACAGGTGGTTCACTTTGCACAGGGTTGCCCATCAGTTTCGTGCTATCCTGGCAATTTCTGCATGAAGAAAGACTGTATTTTATATGTACCTTAAAGTTTTATCACCTTTCCAACCTCAATGAGCCATATATCTACCAAAAGAAGAATTGAAAGAGTTTGGAAAACTGGGACGGTGCATGTCCAACTGTATTTTCCTCCTCTTATTCACTTGTTGGATTCCACTTGTTGGAGTGGAAAACCAGAGCCTAATTATGAACTTTGAATGCAAAGAGGTAGCCCAGCTGAAGAGTCTGGAGAACAGAAAA
>JANVCC010000020.1:26019004-26073093 GCA_025345505.1 Todiramphus chloris collaris
GCATCTCTTGAAATCTTATTTGCAAAATTAATTCTAATTGGCTGAATACCGTGTTCTGTCACATGGAATGAAAACTGGTTGAAGAGCTGTAAACAAAGGTTAATACAAGCCAACAGCATATCACACCGAGGGGAGCCACAAAGTTTACTGTGAGTTCTTGTATTTAATTTCTATATTAATGAGAGCAAGACTAATTTGTGAGGTGCTGTAATCAACCGAAGAGACAAAAAAAGTATTTTTATGGACTTGAAGAAATTATAAGATTATTTGACACTGTAGAAGAACATTTGGCTTGAGAAAATGCAATCTTGTATACCACAGGAAAAAAAGTGATCAGAAGAGAGGGATTTTAATGGGAGCTCTGGAAAGTTTCAATGCTGACACAGCTACAGTGAGGAGAATAAGGAACAAATCTGTGTCACAGCTCATGCACACATATGCTGAGACAATGCGCAGTGAGGCAGCACTAAAAACTCTACATCAGTATCTATGGTACTAGTGTGTACTTAAAAGACTCCAATCATTAATACCGCAGCACTGTATTTATTCTCACAATGTCTCTGGGAAATACTGTTATCCTCATCTTTCTCATGGGAAATTTAAGCACAAAGGAGACCTAGGGCAATATCCAAAGCAACTCCCTTCTCTTAATTTGTGTAGCTATAACTTTAATTCTGTGGCTAAATAGGAGGTGCAAAAGGGTGTAACTCCCACCAAAGACACTGGAAGTGCTTATGTAAATGTTAGGTCTGAATATAGGCTCAGCTCAGGATGAAAAACATTAAACACAGGAAATTCACAATCGGTTCCCTCACATCCTTGGTATGCTTTAATGTCATCAGACACAAGTGGGCAGCAAAGGGAGCCTTCAGCTGAAGATCCTCCTCTTCCTGCTGACATCTCATGTGCCCCAGAATTTTCTGCAGCAACCCTTGCTTAGCATATGAAGGATGAGACTCCTCTGGAGTCCCTCATCTTCATGGGCAGTAGTTTCACAGTGAGGTCACTGTAGTGGGAAACAGGTCCCCCACCCAGGGCTTACTGATCACACGATTCATGTGAGGACTTCAGGAAAGACAAAACCTTATGATCGGAGACTGCTGGAAGCCACACACCCTACATCAACTATTGATTCAGCAGCTTTGATGAGGAAGCACTGCTCATACAAGAGCACACCCTTACAGATTTCCATTTGGAGTCAGCAGTTCATATGGTCATTCCATCTCATACTCTCTGTAGACTACTTCAAATTTAATTTGAAAGAGAAATACAGTAAAATACAATGCAAAATGGTATGAAATATCTCCTAAAACCAGACTTGAAATAACTTCAAAAAAAGGGGAATGGCTTTTTTAATGGAAATCACTACAGTTACTTTTGGCCAGCTCCATAGTTGATGTGAAAACTCATTCATTTATTGAATTTAGTGTGCATCTGAAACACCCAAAGATCTTGCCCTCGCTGATATAAACAAAGAAATCACGATTAAGTTTAATACTACAATAAACTCCTCAAAACTGGCAGGTACTGTGGAGGCACCATGGTCAATTTTGTTTCATCATAATCTGAGTTTAAACAGTTTCTGACCTCTGTGATTCTGCTACCTCTGTGGGGCTGCATTCACATTTCTATTTTAAAAATGTTTTTCATTTTTTATTTGCAGTACAATAAAAAAATTAGACCAGTGGCCTAGATCTTACACTTGATGGACTATCTGAAGGTTTTTAATTCTAATTAAAAGGTGCCTCCCAGTTTAGGTTGTTGTTTAAAGTTCAAAAAGGCCTTTGCTCAGCTGAGAAAACACTTCCAGTAAATTCACGAACATACACAGAGGAAAAAGCCAGTTACAATAGTCTGAAGTGTCAGTAAAATGCTGCAGTAAGACAATAGGGCAGACGTTCACATTTTGAACATGACTGTGACTAAGTGAACTCATTGATCATTATTAAATGCAGTCTTATTTGCTGGTACTAATCATGGCTCAGTAGCATACCAATCATTGGGATTTTGAATAGATAGGGCACAGAAGAATCAAAGCCTTCATAAAAAAAGTGTTCTTAACTAGGGAAATACACAAACAAGAAACTGCTTATTCTTAGACTGAAATTATAAATACGTTTTAACAATAGGAAAAAATCAAACTAAATGTTTGCAAATCAGGTAGCTTGCTTATGAGAGGAATAAAATACAGCCATTCAAGATAAATTTGTTTCATGTAGAATTTTAGTGCTTAATTCTTTGAATTGCTTTACAGGTGACATTTGACCTTGTAGAAAATTCAGATAGAATTTTCAGTCTCCAGTAAATCTGCAGGCTGCACATTATTGCCTGTATGAATCTCTAGACCTCTCTTCCTGTGTCAATACAACTATCCATGGGGCCGTGCTATGAATCAGATGACTGAAATGACCAGAGCCCTGTTTCCAGGAAAACAAAAAATTCACCCAAAACACATTCTGTGCCACAAGGATTCCAATAGCCACAAATAACATTCTTAATGAAAAAGAAAATACCGCAGATAAATTTATCTCTTTTTAAACTAAGAATAGATTACTTGTTCTAAATTTATCTTTCAAGACAGATTTGTAAGGATACCCATTATTTTCTATTTATTCCACTTTTCCTTTTGCTTTTGCTGGCTATAATTTTCCCCAAAATCTTTCTTCTATTCTAGCTGTATACTAGTTACACTTGACAGATGCCTTACATCTAGATGTGTCTTCAATTTGAGATCATTCTTCTATGAATTTGACAAAGTATTATAAGTAAGAAATTTAACTTCTAAATTTGAAATAAAATAATTCATGCAGAAGAGTGAACTAAATCAAAGTAGTTAATACCTTAGTTGGGCATAAACTAATGCTAATAAACTATTCCCAACTATTTCAACTGGCAAATGAGTTCACTCTTTTTCCTTTTATTTTTCCTTTAAAGACCAAAGTATATTGCCATTTAGTAGTTACCTCTGATGTTATCCTTCGATTTATAAAAGTTAACAAGAACAGTAAAAATATTAACTATTTTGTACTTGTGATTGCATCTTCTCTTTGGATCTCAACTGTGTATGCTTTTATTTGTGTCTTTCAAACCATGAAACATATGCTTGAAGGCATCTCTGTTCCATATGTCCTTTTTGGACAAGAGAGCTCATTTAAGGTATCTGTACTCCCAGCTTCCACATCACACAATAGTTTGCTGTCCTCTTAGTTATGAATCACAATAATTTGCAAGGCCATGGCATAACTGGATATCCATCCATATAACCATCCAGGAAGTGGATTAGACAAATGACTTTAGGTAAAAAATACATATTGGCACAAAACTCTGCAACAGAAATTCCTTCAAGGAGTAAGAGTTTCTTAAGCTAGCTTTGCTGATAAGAAATAGGAACCATGGCCTAAAATGCATAGCAAATAAGTACAGGCTATGTTATTAATAACCATGTGCAGAAGCTAGGAAGCCAGGCAACAAAAAAAACCATCTCCCTTCAGTCCATCTACATTCACAAAGGACTGTAGTTCATCTGCTCTGAAAAACAAAGGTTTGCTCTGAATTTGAATTAGCTGACTGGAGTTAAAAAGCAACAAAGTATGGCCAGTTTTGGTTTAAAGACTGCTTAACAATTCCTAAATTGTTTATAGATGGGAACTTGGGCTATGAACACTACTTAAAATTAAGGCTACCTTACTGTCATTGCTTTTTAAATCAAATTCTCTGGTTGTGGTATCAGCCCAGGTAAAGAATGCATGTGTGCGTGCATATACAAATGTATGTGCGTAGTTGTGTTTTTGGCAATACAAACCAACAGACCATGACTAGCTGTGAGCAGGAGACAAAGCAATGAACAGCTACTCTTCCGCTGGAGCTAGAGGATGTTGCCAGGTCATAAGTTACCAGGGCATCGCTTACATACTTCTCTTCCTGACACTCATACTATTCTCCCACATTGTATTTTCGTGGAGCCAGTGCAGTGGCCTACAGGGCTACCCGAAGAACCAGACATGAACATTGATCTCAGCCAAAAAAACCCCCACCTTTTTTCATTATTTTAAACAGGGATCAGCTTTGTTTTCCACATTACTTCTGGTCCTAAGAATTATTGCACCCTGACAACTGATGGTACATTATGAAAGTCAGAATGCATCACACTGGGCAGGAGCTGCTTAACATCCCCCTTGCTGCCACTAACAGAAATATCTGGGTAACCTTTTCCTCAGGGTGGCTACATTTCTCTTGTCTTCCTTGCAGCCTTGCCACACAGCTCATTAAAATAATTCTGTCTTAAGTAACTTGCCTTAGGTCACACAGGAAAGTCTGTGATAGAACCAAGAATAGAAACCTGATCACTCTTCGCAAAGAATGGGATTACTTACATGACTAAAATGATTCTGTTTCTTAAGTCTTTGCACGTTTGAGTCTTCTATTCCTTTTACAGAGAAAATATCTTGTACAAAAAGTACAATACAATTTTAAAATAAAGTTTGGAGAATGCATTGATAACATGAAATAGTTCTGGTTTTAAATGGAAAGTTTACTGAAAGATTTGTGTGTTAAGCATGAAAAGAAAAATTCCTGTTTCAAATTCCTAATTCTAGCATTTATCTCACATGTTTTCTCATGTTCTCCTTTTGATTTCTTCTTTTAAAAATGTTTGGTTGTTTGGTTTTTTTTAAATTCAAGACTATTTGTTGCATATAAGTGTAACAGCTGGTTGGTTTGTTTGTTTTTTTGGTCTGTCTCTGATTTAACAGCCTAATAGATTGAGACTGGTAAAATATTTCCTCAGTGACACTCATGTAGAACAAGAAAGCATTTTATGAAGAGCTTAATTTTGTTATGTTCTAAGGTATAAAACATGTAAACAGAAGGTTTACTTAATGGAAAAGTTTTAGGCTACAATATATGCATAAGGGGTTTGATCATTTTATAAAAACAGAAATGAAAGGAAAAAAAAATTCTTTCATAATAAATAAATACACAATGACAAAGGTTACAATTGAAGGGATTACAAATGACAGAAGCCAACATAAAAACTTTCAATATCATACTTTTCCTTTAATATGAAGACATTATTATCAAAGGAAAATACTTGAGAAACGCTTTGATAAAAATAATCTCATGCTATCTTTGAAGCGGTTTCATTTATTTTACTACCCACTGTGTTCCTTATCAGAAGGCCAAGTATAAGAAGTTTCCTAGTTTATGATTAGGAAAGAATCTGATAGATTAGAAGACTCAATTGAAGTTGGACATAATAAGTATTAAAGTATTACATGACATTAATCCTGCCATTCCATTACTCTCTCAATCATTGTGCACAGACTAATTATTCTGAAGCCAGTGTTCAGGAGAAAATAGAAACATACTTACACTGGGTTGGAGTAATCTCTTTATTGCATCAACAAGGCTAGCTCTGTACCGGTCCAGAAACAGGCTGACATTGAGAAGAGAACAGAATCCAGATTAAAATGGGTTTTCAATTCTAATGATACTAATGCAGATAAGTACAAGGCTAATTACATATGTTTACACAATGCTGTAAAAGAGAAACTGTGGTCTACGTCTCTGACCAGTTCAGATACTTTTAAATATTAAAAAACACATAAACCCACATATAATCTAAACCAAAGCTAAACTATCAGCATGAAAGAGATATTTATATAGTTGAAATTCACAGATTATATATGCTAGCTATTCAAATACTACCATATCAGTAATCAGGATCAATACACAAAGTTAAAATTTTACATGTCTGTTTGGTTTTTTTGTTTTTTTTGGTTTTTTTTTGTTTGTTTGTTTGTTTTTTTAAAGAAGCAGGAGGTAGAGTTTTAAAAAATATTTTCTTTTGTATTTCAGACATTACTGGTAAGGGCATTTTTTTTTTTTACTTTTACCTATACAATTGTTGAATTAATTCATTATTATCTATTGTGTGTATTTGTTCTACTTATATATCTATCTCTACCTATCCCTATAAAGATTTACAAGCCCCTACCTCTTCTCCCCCTCAAAAACTGTTCAAATACAATGACCCAGAGTGGTCTTCTCTCGAGTGAAATCCTTCATCTCCAGCATGGGTCCCACAAGGATAGCAGCAGAGTCAATTTTCCCATGCAATGTTGCCAACATGCTCAGCCCTATTTTGGTGTGATTACCTCATGATTTGAGGGGATAATTCATTCTTCATGCCCCTCAGTATCTTAATGTATATACTAATAGCAGCAACCAGGGTGCCAATCACTCTTGACTAGATATTTGTGGACATGCAGCTACTGTGGATGAGAGAGCATTTACCATGGTTAGTGAACAACCATCAGATAGCAACTGACGCCTTTCAGCCCTTACTACCATGGGCTGCATTTATATTGGTGATTCAGATAAGAAACTCTATCAAGCAGGCCACAAATAATGTGATTCTTTCTTCATTATTTTTCATGCTTTCCCTGTAATAAAACTTCTTCCCAGCCTGTGTTAAACTCAAGTTCCACACTCCACAGCATTCTGTGCATTCTTGATGATTTTTTCTAAACTTCCCTTTCCTTTATTCTCAAACATCTCTTTCTGAAGAGATGTGTTTGTTTGGGTTTTTTTTTTTCCCCAGTTCTGAAATTGCTAAAATAATATAAAGAATATATGAAAACACTGAAGAGAAAAGAGTGGCACACACCAGTCATCAAGAACAGACTACGTGTGGATATTTAGGTAAGGACACTCCACAGCTACTAAGGACAACACAATATTACATATTGTACGGTCAAGCAGCTGTGTAAGATCTGTGAATTTTTGCTCAGGGAAAAAAAAAAAAAAATCAGAAAACTTTTCAGTGACCAAATTTCATCAGGCAGAACCTCACACTGTAGAGAAATTATGGTAGAGTGAGTATCCATACATCTCTTAAATAACACTTCATATAGAAGTACGACCTGGATTTCTTCTCAAGATACCAAAGTACAAGCTAACAATTTTTCTGACAGCCTGCCCACAAGAAAATATAAACTTTAGCAATTGGCATGATGTCTGCCCCTCAGCCTTGATTAACCTTCCTGGAAAAACCTTCCTGAAAAAATGCTTGTTTAAATTTAATTCACTGAAACAGCAGCTGATATCTCTAGTATTTCCTGCGAGTTTTAATCACATTCACCTCAGGTAGATCCCTATACAGATAGATACCATAAAACACTACTTCACCAGGAACTTAGCCACCTGCAGAAGAGGTGGAATACAGTGCATGAGTCCTCTCCCAAAAGAACTGCTGAAAGTAATTAATTTTCTTCAACATGAAACATCACAAGCATGCACACTTGCTGAGATCCCATGTAGACAGAAATACATTGCAAGTGAAAAATACACTTAATAATATTTTTACTTTTGAAAGTAGTATAGAGGAAACACAATTTTGCACCATCTTACCAGTGCTAAAATTCCTTTTTCATAGACCTGCTTACCTTTCTCTCTCTTTACAATGAGATATGGGCACAACTGCTGCTACTGATCTTGGTCCTTTACAATGAGAGGACTATAGGTCTTTGTTTACCAGAAACTGAGTATCTGAGAACTTAAATGGCTACATGACCTGCTAGCTTAGATAACTTCAATAAAACCTTTTCTGTCCAACCCCAACTGATATTTTGGTGGTATGAGATGTAGACTCTTAGCTTAGGAAAACCAGATAACCTGTCACAGCTGCCTTGGCCCTGCTCCCAAGTTTTCCCTGCTCTCTAAAAGGCCTGTCCATGGGAGGAGGACCAATTTCAAATAGGCTCCAACTCTGCAATTTCTAGTCTGTTGCTCTGTGAGCAACATCCTCTGACCAGAGGGAGAAGAGAAGGCTGGAAGCAATATTAAAGCAATGCAGTGACTCCAGGGAACATCACTATCCTCCTTCTGAGTTGGAGGATGCCTTGAATGAGGAAAATCCTGAAGAAGTCAGGACAGGGTCAGCACAGGATTTGGCCCACGCAAGGAGATTTAGTCACGCTACTTCTCTTACCAGTAGAATTTGTATGACTAAATATTACCACAGCATACTGAAAATGTACCCAAGAGAATCCTTTAAAGCTGACAACAGCTCAGTGAAATTAAATAATGTATTGTTTTAAACCATTTGCACTCAGTCCTCACACCTCAACTCAAATTTGCCTTAGCTTGTCATTACTGTGGTGGTAATGTCTCATGTTTATGTAGTAAAGATGCTGTGAAAGCAGTAGCTCAAGACAGAAATTGCAAGGTTTTCTGGGACCATAAAGGAAGTTTCAGATCACAGCAGTAGAGAGGCAAGAACATAGCTGACAATTCGGCTTTTGTTTAGGTAATACTCTTAACCCTTGAAATCTGGATGAAGAGGCAGGCAATTTTACCACCTTCCTTCTCTAGGTTTTTTGGGTTTTATTTATTTATTAAAAAAAAAAAAAAAAAAAATTACCATAAAAACAAAGAAAAAGTTTATAGCAAAACTGTAGGGAATTAACAGTAAGACACAAGGACATAAATTGAAAAAACAGGTAAGTTCTCAGTTTGCTTCATGCTGATATCTTTTTATCTTGTCGCTTGCAACAAGGGGCATATACTTATATTTGATAGGTTGTCGTGAACTTATTTTGCTTTTTGCACACTTTATAATTGATAAAAGAGCTTAGTTTACAGGTGTACTTCAGACATGATTACACTCATATATAGTGACTAATGTATAGAGCCATTTGTCTTTATGTTTGCCTTAAAATACATGGCTGATATAAACTGGTAAAAGCCCTTATTTCCATGCCATGCACTTGAAAGTGTGTGCAAGAAGTAAGGATGAAAATGAATAGTTTTAAACATTTAAACTGAATTTGAATGAATAGTTTTAAAAATTTACACTGAAGAAGGACAGAAGTCTTAATGCTTTCCTGCAAAATTATCTCCTTATATTAAATCAAATAAACTAACAGAGACAAAATTGATTTATTTTAAGACATTTAAAGAATACTTTCACCTCAGTTCTACATTCCTGGTATATTCACAACTCCCTATGACTTCAGCAAAAATCTCATCAGTCAAAGTAATGGGGAGTAGACCCCCCAGCCTCCATTGTGCAAATACTTATGCATGTGTCAAACTTTAAGAATATGATCAGTCTAAGTAAGTAACGTGGGATATTATGCATGCCCAAAATGATACAGGCATCTAGACCTTATACTGTCTATACACTAAAATTATTTGTGAAAAAAACTTGTTTCACAATAATGTGGAAGATGAAGATTTTTCTATTGGCTCAGTCCTACTGGCCTTGATTCTCTCCTTGGGTTAAAAATCTCAACAACTTCTCTTTTTTTTTTTTTTTGTTTTTGATAAAGAATAGGATATACACTTCCTTTTAAATAATCAGGAATCTGGGTCTCTCAAGAGTTTTGAAAGAATCTTGGTTTTGGCCTGTCCATACAGACACCTGTTATTTCTCCTCCTCCATTCATACTCACAATTCCAGCACTTGCATGATTTTATATATCCACAAATGTGGATATAAATGAAAGTCTAAAATTCTGACAGCCTTCACCTGGCCTTAAAATTCCCCCTCAAAAATGTGAGGTAGGTGGATATGCTTTAAAGATTCCATTATATTTCAGTATTTTTTTTTTCCAGTGTATCCTTCTTCCAGGTGTGGACTCACCAAGATTTCTTTTTTTCCTTATTTTTATCTCATAGTTGACATTTTACAAGTTATTTCGGAACTGCTGAACCATGAAACTATTTTTATTGTCAAAATCCTGAATGGTTAAATAATGACTAGCTTTCACAGTTTGCCTCTTATTTATTTTATAATCTAGTTGAGCTACTAAATTTAGCTGTTAACTAATAGGCTGACTGTTCTGGGAAATAACTTATTTTCCACTCCTGCACACAAGGTTTATGAAAGTCTGACTGTAAATATATGAATATAAACATATCGCTGCTTATAATCACGCACATTTTTTACTTGAACCTTCATGTGGATTTGGAATATGTTTATGAATAGAGCTTGTTTTAATGTAAATGGGATCAAGCAGTACCACTGGCTAGCTATTCAGAGAATCAGACAATATCACACTCGCTGGAAATACTTCAATAAAAATTTATCCATGTACCTAATATTTGAACTCAGATTTTTTGCCTTCTAGTTCTCTGTTCTAATCTCAGATTTTATTGAGTGACAATGAGCTATATGATGGTGTTAAACTAAATGCAATCTATTCTATCTGTTTTTATCACTGCATATTTCAAGTTTCAGCTGAGGAGCTAGAAGAATAGAGGTGTGGTTTGTTGTTTTTTTCTTTTCAACGGCAGTCCAAAAAATTCAGAGAGCAAAAATCCTTCCAACAGTTCTAAAGTTGATTTTGTATCTTGGAAGAAAAATACATGAAAATGAAATGAAGATTTGAGTTTGATAAAGCATGGAACACCTTTTTTTCCCCCAGCCTTTTCATGTACCGGAAAACCTAGTGTCCATAACTAAAAGAATGATTTCTAAAAGAAGCAAACAATAAAGGGATTTTCATGCTTATTAAGCTATATATATGGGTGCTTGGAATAAGAAAATAGAGACAATTTGTGAATAAAAACACGTACTTTAAGCTAACCTGCACATTTCTATTTATTTTTTAGAAATCTATAAATATTTATACACTTACCTGCATCTTAAGTGCTTCAAAATAAATGTACAAAATGCAGGGATAGCAAATGCATTATGTATTTTACCTGTCATGTTTGATTCTTTGTTTCCTAAAGAAACTACACTATTTCCAAACAGACTGGGAGGAGTATTAGGCAAGAATATTACTGAAAAAAATAACCTAAGTCTCGCTCCACTCTGATATTCTCCCAGCACAAATAGGATGACATGGTGTGAGTATCAAGAATACAAGAGATGGCACAGCCAGGTTGTTTTGATATTTGTGTGAAGAACAAATTTAACTCTAAATCTCTTGGCAAGACCTTGCTTCACCCACATAATCTGGAGAACATCCATATGTGAGCCTTGTCTAAGCCTCCGAGAAGACTGCTGCCCTCCTGCTCATGCCCGCCAGCACTCTGATCTGACTTTCATACTTAATCTGATCTAATCCTGTCCAGCATTAACTTCATCTGTGCAATGAAACCTGGAGTATCCATTCTAATATTTGGTGAGGAAGGCATTTACTAAATTACTTGCTGAAATCATATGGTGTTGTTTAGCTCCTTATTTTAATCAGATGATGCATCTCTGAGGCACATTATCAGCGATTAGTTAGAAACCCTTCTCTGTCCTTTTTGGGAACAAAGAACTTTCCTGAAATTAAATGCTAAGAGAAATGAAGCACTGTTGCATTCTGTCAACAAATAGGTATCAGAAAAAGGAAAAAAAGATGACTAAACACACTTTCTCCACTGCTATAGAAACCCAGTAAGTTTTCTGAAATAAGAAGACTTTGCTTAAATAGCAAAATATCAAAGAGGAAAAAAAAAACTTTGGAGGAGTATTTTATTAGAAAGCACTTAAAAAGAACATTGTTTTAAAAGGACAATAGACAACTTTGTACTTCCCTTTGCTTTTTTTCCTTTAACTATTTTTTACTAAGGCACAGACATCTGCTGAACTGAGCCGTCCTAAGAAGTCCCTGTTTTCAGAATTTGGTCTCTCACAACAGTAGCATGCAACAAAACATAAACAGCTTTTTCTGTTTTGGACACTTAAAGGGTCAAGAGCAAATATGCATGAAGGAAAGACAGATTAAATAAAAAAATATCTACTCTCCTAAACAAAATTTGCACATCTTTTTACACTGTCTCCATTTATATAACACAAGAAATTAACATTCCATTTTTAAAGTTAGCATGCAGCATATACAGCACAACACAATTCTGCAGATCCGGTATCAGAAAAGGGTTGTGTCAATAACCAAATCTATTTGCGTAAATTACTAAACAATATACCTACTTGCGTAAATTACTAAACAATATACCTACCATATTGTAACATGTATCTATCTTTCAGAAATTAAGTGCTGTGCTCTTATTTTTTTATTAAGAATTCTCTTACAATTAACATGTGCCTGCGCAAATAATATAGAGCCTATGTCTACAAATACTGCTGTCAAACTGATTTAAGAAACAGAATGAGATGGGGGGGAAAAAAAGGTTTAGAAAATCTTTTTTTCCTTGGAAGGATTTTGCAGGGAGCAAAAAAATATATCCCCTTATATCAATAGTCAGATCTTTCCTAAGAAGTAAGCTAATTGAGCTGTTTGTGTTGATAAACTCCCTTTTCTCCAGACTGTTCCTCACTGAGCCATAATTATTTGCAATTTGCCTAAGTCGTCCATTTACTGATACGTCAAGCATGAAACAGAGGCAATTCCAGAAAATGGAAATGCTTCTCAAAATCAATCTTTGGGAAATAATGTGGTAGAAGTTACTGTGTGATAGAAGACTACCTTATAACTGTCACATGGAGATGAATATTAATTTGTTGAGGTTAAGGTGGCTTTGTGCTTCATTTGTTGACTTTGCTTAGCCATCAGCAAGCAGCACAGTACAATTACTGCAGCAAAGCTATTTTTCTAACATGAGTTTTATGATTTTTATGTACTTACCAGTCAGCACACATAACAATGTCAAAATGTCCTTCCAGTTGAGAGACATCTGTCTCATTATCCCATCGTAAAATGCTAGAGGAAAAAAAAAATTTAGGGGTAAAAAAAAAAAAAAGACAAGAAAAGAAAAAAAAAAAGAAAAAAGAAAAAAGGACTTCTATTTTTCATCTTGAGATTTTTGAAGTATTAATATTATTCTTACATGACACAGAAGTGTTTTAAAAAGTACACACTCATTACTTTCAAAGACAAATGTAAAAATATTATTCTGTACATTTTTAAGATTTCAAATCTTGAAGCTGAAGAGATTTTTTTTTTTTTTATTGTAAAAGAAATGCAATCTGCACAGGTTCTGATGAGTGTATCACCAGCAAATACGCATTTTTAAATTAGTGGCATATATATGGCTTCAGATTTTTACTCCTTAACACCACTGCAAAAGGAAATGAAGTCAAAGTACTGTTGATCTAAATGAGACACAAATTTGCAGAACAGATGTGGATTCCTGGACCTCCGTTACATCTGTCAGGCAAGTCAGTTGTGTTTCTCATTGATGAAGTGAGCATTCACTTGGGCTGGAGGGAGGAGGGACAGGGTGAAAAAATGCCAAGCTTAACTTCAATGCCAGCTATGTTGCCACGGGCAAGCTAAAAATACAGCAGTGCTGACTCTGTCAACACCTGTTCTCTCACAGGTGATAAGTTATTTACTTCTAAGGTACCCAATAGTAGGCAAAATGCACATTTGTACAAAGTTCTTCTCTGATTATTAAATGCTGCCAATTTATGTAGCTCCCACGAAGAATTTCAGTACTTTGTTCCCATTTAAAAAACAGCAACTAGTATTGGAATTTACTGCATACTTAAAATATCATTAACCGAAAGATTTGAAGCTGCATTTCTATTTCTAGGCTTTTTAAAAAAAAAAAAAAAAAAAAAAATCTATCTTTCTTTTTCATTTCCTGGTTATTTATAATAGAAAGTAGATAAACATTTATGTGAAAAGCACTTGTGGGGGAAGGGTCTAATCTGATCTTGTCAGGTTGTGCACGCTTATCTCAGTTTTGTATGAGTCTTGACCAAATAGACCCTTTAGTCTTCCCGCAGCTATAATCTACTTCTGGTTAAAAGCCATCTCCATTCACATCCTACTCCTAATATTTAACTGAGGACCAGTTAGAATGTGTTCATTCAGAAATGTCCATAAGTATAAAGGAAAAAAGGAAATTTTATACATTGACAATACTATATGCAAAAAAGGCTTGTAAATACATAGACAGATATAGAGCCATAAAGAATTAAGATACCATGATATGTGTGTACCTGTGCACAGACACAAAATTTGAGTGAGAATGGTTTTAAAACATGGAAATTATGAAAGGAGAGGCCCAGTTGGTTGGGAAAGCTTTGATTATGTGGGTCTCAGTGTAAATGAACAGATCAGGACTCGTTAGCCCATTTGCCCTCCTGGAATTTACTGTGACAATCCAAAGAGAGAAAAGAGTAGATTAATTTAATTTTTCCCCCTCAAATTGAAAGTAATCCAGATTTTAGAAGCCGAGGTAGCTTTGCACACTGGCACGCAGCAGGCATCCAGTAGTGGAAAGTGACAAAGGAGAGTTCTCACTCTCAGCTGCTGGCTGCCTGCTGGCTACCAGCAGCTTTTTCAACCCTGTTTCCGTGGAAACTTAGGTTAGAATGGTGAAAATTAGGTAAAGGTAACTTTTGTGGGTTTAAAGCACGCACTCTAATACTTTAAGAATCCTGAAGCAGAACTGGAAATTGGTAGATGAACTGTGAGCCTTAAAAGGCCACCTTAGGTTCTCATTGCTACAGAAACAGAGATCTGATCAGTACCACTAAAGGGATTTGAATTATGATTTTTTTTTTACCTATATATTTACTATACTTCACACATGCAGTTCGGAAGGCAGCACAGGTGCCTCCTCCTGGAAAAAAACCTACACCTCTCTCACGTTACTGTCAGGTTCCTGCTGAGCATCCAAAATACAGCATTTTCTGTGCACACCTACTATAGGCACAAAGGAGTTTGTGTAGGTGGGTAAAAGCTCAGAAACCATAATGCTGAGCAAAATATGGAGTCGATGAGTTGCCAGAAGCATAAGCAGCGGTGCAATGCAACTGGCATGTGTGCTGTTAGGAGTGAGCTAAAGCCCCACATCCAGCCATAAGCCAGTCTTCCTCCATTTTCCTGATACAGCACAAGGGCTGCTCTAGCTTCAGTACGTTGAATTCCTGAAGACAGGATAATTATGCAAAGGCCAGTGATAAATTCACATGCAAGATTTGCAAAATCAACTTTGCCATAGATTTTTAAAAGGTACAGGAAAATCTTTAGTCCTGTGGGGAAATAACCATGTGAACTGGAGATAACTCCTATGAAATAAATATCAACAAGAGTCATTCTGATCGATCTCTAGATGCATGCACACTCGTGGGAGAGATGCAGCTACAAGCTGTGTATCTTTATCCATGCTATCTTTAGCCAAGTCTGTGCAGCTCAAAGCTGGTGGCAACCTTGAAAACTGTTTTGGAAACTAACTCTGGGTTACCATATTTATAGTTTTTAATGTTTCCACAATTTTGCATGAGCTGGAATCAAACATCTGCACCTGTAAAGCAGACATGCCCCCACATATCAGGGAATTGGAAACAATTTTGCTCAGAGTCAGGGTTATTACATCATTAGCACTGATGTCAGAATCAGCTATTTTGAATTCTAGTGCTAATGAAAGTAGTGAATCAGAGTCAGGATGAATATATATACCATCAACTAGCCATAAAAGTTCTTGTAATCCAAGCAGTTCCTAAGCATGAAGTGCAGAAAAAACCCACTGATAATTACTAGACAAATATGAGAAAGGTAAAGATGTGTATATATGTATGTAAATGCTCATATCTATACGTAGTAGAGGGGTAAGGGTCACTTAATTTTTTCAGCGATTATTGAGGATGTGACTCTTGGACTTAGTTGTCAGACCACATTTAAAGAAAAGCACTGCTAGGAAACCCAGAAAAGTGTTAACAACAGAAATCTGAAAGTTTCGGTCTTGATGAAGTTTCCTTTAAGAGAAGCAGACAAAAGTGTAAAAATACCATACCACACAAAATCTTTTAAATCACCAGTATTGAGTGCCAACATGAAAAACATGCAAGCCTTCTTAATATTTTCCTCTTGTTCCCTTTACAGTGAAGCCAAATTACTGAACACGTACCACATTTTTCTAAACCCACTTTTCTTCCATCAAAATAAAAAGTTTTAAAGCTATAATATTTTATGTCTTTCTTTTGAGGGAAAATGCTACAGTACTAACAGATTAAATTATTTTGTAAACTTAAAAAATATGCTTTATTCTGTATTTCTGACCAAGCCACACCTTCAATAACTTTTTTTTTTTTTCCTGAAAAAAAGAAAGAAAACCAACAAACCAAACCAAAACACAAACATATTTATGCTTGTGTAATGTCCACTTTTGACATTATTTTCTACTGGCTTGCTTAAGTCACACAAGTTTAGTTTCTTCTAATTGAAAACAGGCAGAAAAGGGTCTGAAACCCACTGGAAATATGAACCAGTTTGGGTGGGTTTTTTTGGCTACAACAAGAATATGAAAAAAATAGGTTGCAAGGGAAAAACACTACTGCAGTGCTCAGCTACTATTTAGGTCAAACTGATGGTGGTTGAAACTTGGTACCTGCTAATGGCTGCTTTATTGCCTATATCAACTGTATTTGACCAGTTTTGAGAGGAAAAGTACCCACATCACAAACCCATTACTATAATTAGCAATCTTGATTGTAGTCCTAGCTAAAAGGATAAGGACTGAACAACCTATGGAGAATGAACTATCGTCTCACATGCAGAGGTGGCTTTTCCAGGTCAGGGGTAAAGCATACTATCAAAATAGTCTGAGAAAATATGTACTGATCCTTTAGTTTCCCAGGCTGTCAACCTGACACCATTCTAAAGCAACAAATTCACTAAAAAAACAACCACCAAAACCCACAACACAAACAATCAAAGCATTTTTTCTTCCCCCCCAACCCTCCCACCCCCCCAGATTTACCATTTAAATTGACAAGCAAGTCAGAAAATGTGTATAGGTCAAGATAAAAAGAATTAAAACCATAATAGAACAAAAAGATCAACTAAGAAAATAGAGGTTTTTAAATACTACCAACATACCTCCAAATATTCCCTTGTATTTCAAAGAGAAAAAACCCCACAACAAAATAGCAAAATGTTGCAGGGGTAGTTATACCAGCCAAGAATGCAATTCCCCTGTACAGTAATTCTAATTTATGGAGGATAGCCTGACAAATGTCAACATTCTCTTTTTTACACTGGTAAAGTATCTCAGCAATCTACAACAAAAGACCTGATTTTTACCAGGTTTTTATTTCTCATGCAAAATTCCTCATTACTATTATTATTCAACTTCTGTTATTCAGTGTTTGTCTTCCTAGCGTGTCTAGTCAAGTAACTTAAATGAGAAAAAACAGGTTAAGTCTCTGATTGCTAAAACTTGAAACATTTTCAAGTCCCTCCGAGATGTTCTTGTGATGAATGGCACAGGCCACAGTAGCTCTCAAGTTAGCAGAAAAGTAGGTATGCAGGTAAAGACAAAAAGTGAAAATTTAAAGGACGAAATAAAAAAAAAAAAGCCTACCTTGCTTCAAAATGTGCTAGTTTTAATAAAGATTAAAAAAAAATCGTCCCACTTAGCAGATAAACAGCTACCAAGAAACCCTATCTACCCACCTCTTTCCTTGATATTTTAATTTAGTCCTCAGTCTTTGAAAAGCATTATCATTGGTAAGTATACAGGTTCAGGGAAAAGATTTTGTCTGGGTGTTTACCTGACTTTTTTCTACAAAAATGTTCATTAGCACATTAACAAAAGGCATCATCAGGTCATTTCTCCACACCTCGATCTTTGTTTGAGTTTCCTCAGTTACGTATAAAGATCAAGAAGGTGGATTTTAATTTAGTGACAGAGGCGATGTGTACACCTGTAAGAGACCGAACTGTTAAGGTGTTTGTCTCAAAGATTGCTTGGATGGACAGTTCCACAGAACCCAGCAGGAATGATTTCTAGGTATTGCTGCACAGTACAGCGAACATATCGGGTACAGCGTAGAAAAACATCCTGAACCACAACACCAGCACCAGACAACGGTGAGCCGCAAGCAACTTCCTACAATGGCTGTGTGCCGTCGAGCTACGCGAGGCCTGCACGCATGTGTGGACATGCGGAGCCACACAGTTACCACGGAAACTGGAGAAGGATAAAAAGACTATTAAGACAAGCCCGGGTGCGATCGTCCACCACCAGTGAATCAAAGGATTCAGAACCCCGGGATGCTGTGGATTTGTGGTGGTGACTATTCTTGTGTCTCTACCCTGAATGCTTGCTTAGTTTCTGTCCTGTTCGTTTCACTCTGTTCTATCACTGCTACTTTTGCTTTTGTGAATTAAACTTGTTTTGGCATCTGACCTTGTTAGTGTCTTAATCTTGCTCTCAAAACCTTCCTGACATTGGATTGGGACAACACCTATCATTACAAGTCCTCTGAGGACTCTTGTAAATTTGCCTACAATCATTTCCCCATCTTTCTCATTATATTCTCATTAGGTTGCTCTTATTTCTCCAACTTCTTTCAGCTTCTGCCTTTCTTAGCTTCACTGCTTCACTTTGATTTGTACTCTTACCCATTATCCCTGCGTTACATACCCGGTTTGAAGGAACGGACCAATATTAAATTTTCAACCAGAGGTACCCAACATCAACCATTCTCCCCTTCCTCTCACATTTCTAAGCAGTTTCAATGTGATATTTACAACAGTTGATGGACGTTTCCTTCTAACAATCCCCATGCAGGTTTAGGCAACTTCCACATCATTTATCCACTTTTGTCACAGATGACTTTTCTCAGCTAGGCTCAAAATCTGCACTTTATTCTCATTATCCTGGACCTCTCTTCTCTCCAGTAAAATCTTCCTAATCATTAGAATTTTTAATTCCACTCTTTTCTGTTTGGGTTTCTTTAATTGTCTCTTACCATTTTTTCAGTGTGCTCTTCTAAAGATTATCTTCAAACTCTTCCCACATTTCTGATAATTTAACAATATTTCCACCTCAACCTCTTCCTCCTCTAGATTTTACTTCTGCGGTATGCCATCCATAAAAGCTAAACCCAGCTACTTCTCTACCTCACATTGTGCATTCAGATTTCCAACTCAGTATTTTTCACAGTCTCAGTGAGTGAGAAGCTCATCACCTTTACAGTACAACAGAGCATTGGTGTTGCCACCTCCTCTTGATCCATTTGGACATAACCATTAATTCTGGTCTGTAATCTAGAGTTAACTAAGATCTTTCTCAGTATTTGCATACCATAGCCTTCCTTCAGGTTTTGCTTATTCTATCTGCATAGCATCGCTAAGAAGTTTCTTATCTACCTACTCAACTTAAACTTTTGACCATGTCATCATCACTTACATTTTAATATCACAATATTGTTCTCTCTGCTCTTGGAAAATGCAGTCTTGCCCTATTAATATTTATTCAGTAGGCTGCTGCAAAGATTGTTTTTCTTGCCTACAACCCTGATCTTGTCACCTTCTCTTTGTACTCCTTCAGGTAAGTTGCATGTCTTCTTTTTCAAATGCTTCACAACAGTTCACTTCAATATTTTTTATCTCTCATTCTATATTGAAAGGACAAGGCCCTTCTTCAATCAGTCCTAATGTCAGTCTACATCTAGCACTTAACTTTTCAAGCAAGCCCCCTTACAATTTTCTTCCACTATGTTAACCATGAACATTCACAAACTTACTCCATTATCCTCGAAGCTATCCTCTAAAATAGCACCCACAAAAACTGAAAAGAGGCCAGGCTGCTCTTGTGCCTCCAACTCTATCATGCTGACTAGTTATCCTCATTATCCTTCTACACCTCTGGCCTTAGACCACAGATTCCTTAATGCAAACTGCTTTTCTGCTCTGTGTTTATACAATGCCTGGTGCATGATGAAACCTCATCACATTAATGTGGTAATAATACAAAAGAAGAAAAAACCCACCAAAACCAACTACGGGTCCC
The DNA here is from genome assembly GCA_025345505.1 of Todiramphus chloris collaris. Taxonomy (NCBI): domain Eukaryota; kingdom Metazoa; phylum Chordata; class Aves; order Coraciiformes; family Alcedinidae; genus Todiramphus; species Todiramphus chloris. The sequence goes on from JANVCC010000020.1 coordinate 26,038,715, forward strand.
TTCTAACTTGAGATATTCTATGATCCTATCTAGGTTTTCCTGACTAAAAGTTCCTTTTTAAAAGTGCATGGTAAAGTTAGGTGCTTCCCTTATTCCTTATTCTGAGAAAATATTTTCTTTCTCTTAATCTGTACAGTGTATTTTGCTAAAATTCAGATGGAAGCATTACAGATTTGTCTTCAAAAATAGCAGTCCTAACACATATTTGCTGCATATGAAAAGCTGCTAAATTTTGGGGACGTAATAAACACTCTGTATGTAAATAGAACTGGTGAAGAATAAAGTTTTCTCTTTTGTAAATGAATCACAGCCCAACCTTCAACACAACTGTAGCTATTTTTTTCAAAAAGAAGACAGAATATCTTGTATTAAAATGTTACTAATTAAAAAATACCACTGGTGTTTGTGAACTTGCCTTTTTGCATCTCTGCTCTACATCAATACATCCTAAATCAGTCTTTATTTAGGAGATTGACTACTGCTTTTAGTGAGGTTCATTATGCATTAGTACATTATGCGCAAAATGGCTGGTTCTCACATTCTAATTCAGACTGATATGGTATAAAAAACCCACATCATTTCAAAATGCAAGACAGCATAAGGACATGTGGCATGACTGTACTGGTAGGATCAGTGCATGAAAGCTTTGTAAAAGTTCATTTTGTGTAAAAATATGAAGTAAAAGACGACAGTTTCTTGCTCTACGGAAAAGAGTCCATCCATGAATACAGGGAGGATAATCAAGGGAACAGGAAGAAAAAAATAAAGTGAAGTGAACCAGCCAGGCAGGTCCAGAAAGACTGAAAGAGAGGAAAAATTAAAAACAGTAGATAAGATGGTATTTAAATTCTGAGGGCAGAAGGGACCAAAATGAACATGCAAGGTTTCAGATTTCTGTATCAAGCCCATATATCTCAGGAAATTAATACATGTTTCAGAAAGATATCCAACTTGATTTAAACACATTCATTGTGTAAGAAACTACTACTTTCCATGGAAAGATATTCTAAGGTATTATCATTCTCTCTGTCAAATATTAATTTTTTCTAGACTGAGTTTGTCTACCTTCAATTTCTACATCTTGTTAGGTACTTGTAAACTAGATTAAGGAGTGATCTTCTATTAAAGATTTTTTTTCCCCCATGTGAGACTTGCAGATCAAAATCAATTCATTTCTTAACAATCAAGTCATTTCTTTGACAAGTTAAGTAAACAGAGCTCTTTAACTCTCTCACTTCCAGACCCTGATTCACTCTTCTGCCTCCTTCCTGAACTCCATTCTTTTTTTTAAGTAGCACTAGTTAACTTTCAAATAGCAGAATATTAATTGAATAGTAATGAAATAAACATAACACTGTAAGCATCATTGGGATGAACTTTCCTATGTCTGTGGCAAAGGTTAGCCAAGAGTGCCTCTGAAAGGGAGAGCCTCCTGAAGGTACATAAAATATACTTGATGACTGCCTATTAAGGTAGAGCCAAGGCAGACAGAGCAGGATAGACAAAGGTACAATGGTAACAACAGGAATCAGGAAACAATGTACAAGGTGGCTGAAAAGATAGATACACAAAAGAACATAGGAATAAAACAAATAATCTTTGATTCTAACATTTCACGGACATACTCCTTTAAAGCCCCAGGAATAAAGATATAAGTTTTCTCATATTAGGGTTTTCACCTGGTCTTTCTGTCCAGTCCAAGAGAGTGAGAGAGGAATAGCTTTACCAAAAGCATGTTTTTTTAAGCTAGGAGGAGACAACCATAAACTAGATAAAGATTTGATCAGGAATGATTTAAAATAATGCAATGCTATACTTTTAGCTAGCACCTAGCTTTTGTCCTGTTCTTCCAAACGCATAGAAATTTCTATACAAAGATTGATAACTTTTCAGTTTTTTCTCTTTATCTATTTTTATCTGGTCACATAAAGAAGACAGACAAAACTACAATGCAATTTAAAATAAGTTGTGACTTCATTAAGTCAATGCAAGTGCATGAAAGACACAAATAGGAGAGGCTTGGAAGTCGGTGGAAGTCAGCTGGTATGGCCAAACAGTAGAGAAGGTTATTAGAAACAAGATGTTATTCCTCCAAAACTGCACCCAAATGAAGATCATAAACTTCTAAAATTAAATATAATAATAATACTAGGCAGGCCAAAATTGTTCACACACTTTCTTTTGTTCCAAATCTTCCCACCAGCTGGATAACAAAATTTCAGAGAGATTAAATTAATTCTTTGCATCAGTGTTTACTGCAGAAGAAACTGAAGACCATTTCACCACTGCAGACTTTTTTGCTATGCCTTCAGTAAAAAGAAGTCCTGCTTTATAAACCTTGTGCTCTTCAAAGGTCTCAACAAATATTTAGGTAAGGGTGATCTGAGTAACATAGGGTGCTTCTGATTCCAAAAGGCTATTGGCAAAGACCTTCAACATCATCCAAGGAAAGAGTCAGAAGAGTCCTGACATGGCTAAATAATAGAAGAAAAGACAGAGAACAGGGTAGTAGTAAATGTTCAGTTCTCACAATTATCAGTGGAGCTCCTCTGGGACCTGTTCTATTCAACATGTTTACAAGAGATGAGCAGTGAGGTGGCAAAGTTTGCTATGTTAAGAAGTTATTCAAGATAATAAGGAAAAGAGCAGACTGTGAAAAATTGCAGAAGGATGAAACTCAGCAACTGGACAATAAAATGACAGATGAAATTCAGTATGGATAAATGCAAATTGCACAACAAGGAAAGTTACTTTGACTAGATAAAGAAAATTAAGGTCTCCAAACTGAGCATCACTGGAAAGTTCCTGGTATTGCAACAGTGTCATGAAAATAATAGCTCAGTGCTCAACTGCAGTCAAAAAGGCATTTTTAGAAGACAAACTGAAAGCATAATTATTCCACTACGTATATCTGTCATTTATCATAGAATGGCTTGGGTTGGAAGGGTCTTTAAAGATCATCTAGTTCCTATCCTCCTGCCACAAGCAAGGGCACCTCCCACTAGACCAGGTTGCTCAAAGCCCTGTCCAACATGGCTTTGAACACTTACAGGGGTAGGGCATCCACAACCTCTCTGGGCAACTTATTCCAGTGCCTCAGTACCCTCAGAGTGAAGAACTTCTTTCTTATATCTGATCTAATTCTACCCTTTTTCAGTTTGAAGCCATTACCCCTTGTCCTATGACTCCATGCCCTTGTAAAAGTCCCTCTCTAGCTTTCTTGTAGAATCCCGTCATGTTACTAGAAGGCTGCTATAAGGTGTCTTCTCTTCCCCAGACTAAACAACCCCAACTCTCTCAGCCTGTCTTCATAGGAGAGGTGCTCCAGTCCTCTGATCATCTTTGTGGCCCTTCTCTGGACCTCCTCCAACAGGTCCATTCCTTATGTTGGGGGGCCCCAAGGCTGAATGCACACTCCAGGTGTGGTCTTATGAAAGCGGAGTAGGGTGGGAGAATCACCTCCCTCGATCACCTGGTCATACTTCTTTTATTGCAGCCCAGGATGCAATTGGCCTTCTGGGATGAGTGTGCACATTGCTGGGTCAATCCACCAGTAAGTACCCTTAAATCTTTCTCCACCGTGCTGCTCTTGATTCATTCTCTGACCAGCCTGCATTTGTGCTTGGGATTGCCCTGACCCATGTGTAGGACCCTGCACTTGGCCTTGCTGAACTTCATGAGGTTCAAACAGGCTCACCTCTCAAGCCTGTCAAGGTCCCTCTGGACAGCATCCCTTCCCTCCGATGTGTCAATCACACTACACAGCTTGATGTCATCAACAAACTTGCTGAGGGCGCACACTTTGAATGCAGTACTGATCACATTCATCTGAAAATGTATATATTGAAACTGGAAAAGGTATGGATCAGGGCAAGTATGATCAGAGGTACAGAATGATTTCCACCTGAGCTGAGTTTCTGGGGATAGCTACAAATTCACAATGGACTATAGGATTGCTAAACTCACAAACACAAGTTCAATAAAAGTTTTCCAAAAGTCTGAATTTAGCAACACTTTGGTCATTCTGACAAGTGAAACCAGAGAGAGAGTCTTTATTAAGGCTGTCCTACATTGATGGAACCTGTTACATGACCAGTTGAAATTGGGAAGGTTAGAAAGTTGGCATATTTGAAGAACATTGCAGTAAGGTAAAACGGTCACATGTTAGTGGTTACAGAGAGAGATAATTGTGAGAACAGAGCCAGGACAATATAGTTCAGTTCTCTGTCATTGAGACCTCATCTACTATTATGATAGATGCCATTTAGTCTTTAGAAAGGCTATTTTTTTTCTTTTTAGGCTTTGTTCTCGAAGCTTGTAAATTCATTACATTTGTAAGGAACACTAAAATCTCACATAAGATTGTAACCTCCTTGTTAACCTTTAAGGAGAAGGAGTTGCTACTTTTGGTCACATGGCCATACATTCTTGATGTGGGTTCTGATGTTGACTATAGAATGCACAAAGAGTATATGATACATTATTACTAATCAAATCAAAGGGTGCATCATGCCACAAGCATTCCTCTCACTGACTCAATGTTATATGCATTTGTTTACCCTCCTATGTGGAATGTAATGTCTCTGAGGCAACTTAGCAAAACAGATTTGTCTGCAGCTAAAACTCACAGTTCCCTTATCAGCAGTAAGTACAAAATTTTTGTTCTTAAGAGATTTGGTTTTCTCAGACAAGGGAATCTGATAGAAGAACAAATTCCCTTGTAGGTAAGACAGACAAAGTCTGTTAAGCCTTCAGAATATATTGTAAGCCTTCCTCTTTGGTAAAGCTTTTGCATCATGACATTTGTAGTAACAACAAGTTTTAAAAATTCTGCTACTCAAAATTCTGCTTCAGGAAGATTTCCACATTAAAATAAAGAAAAAGAGCAGATGTTCCTTGGTTTTGCTACTGCTAATTTAATCTTTGGTGGACATGTTCAAAACAATGATATAAAGCATGTGAAACTAATAACGTTTGATGGTGCAAAGACTGGTATCAGGACAACACATATGCTAAGCTATAGGGTAAACAATATGATTCAGGGATAATTTTTGAACTGTAAAAAAAAAATAAATCATCAAACCCATACATAGTATTAATATTTCACTTCACTATGTCAAGTCATTATTAGTAACTTGGTGGCATTACTATACCTATTTTCAGAAAGTGTAAGCAAGAAATTCTGAACATGCTCATGGAAACTAAAAATAAAAAAGAATTGTATATCCACTGCTAAAGTAAACTGTTTACTAAATATCTATTATTACATTGTAACACATAATATGACAAACTGCCAGTTTGGCTTACATTACTGTATTTTTAAACAATAATCAAGAGTTGGCAGAGAGCAAGATAAGTGCTCATTTACTGCATTTTGTATAAATCTAAATAAATAAATGTATGTCAGGTTGTCCTAATCTAACTTCTCTTGGCTGATACTGGACTATTCCTTTTTGTGACATACATGTTTTGGCATATTTTCCAAGTCTAGACTTAAATGTCTGGAACAGTCAGAAACTGACTCTCATACCAATAATTCCTGCTTCATTTGTAAGGAAAAGAGTACAAGACCCCGATGTGAGATGAAGGTGCAGTGAGAAGGGTCTATTCTGAATTACCTTTTATATGGAAAGAATCTCATAACTTTGCTCTGGACACTGCAAAGTTGCAAGACTGGAATCTGTTCAAATGACACGTTAGAGTGAAGAACATGCCTTCTCCAAATTAAATCCATGTTGCAGTAAGTCACTTAAATGCATTCACAATATTCATTTGTCTGCACGCCTCTTATCAAGGTAGATGTCACTTTGCATGGCAGTGTTGCACTTTTCCCTACAAAACACTACATTTTCTTGTGGGATGTCTGGCCCCCATGGTTATAATAAAATTAAGGGTTTTGGTTTTACGAAAAGTGAATCAGAGTTACAGTAATATTTCATATTTTACATCAGCCTTTTTGTTTCTTCAAGGCCTTGAGAAATGATCCAATAACTTTATTACTGCTTTCATCACATCCTTACCGAATCTGAAGGACTGATCCACATATTAGCACTTCTCAAATAACTAACCAAAGCATAACCTTAATTTTGACAGGAGAAATCAACTATTAATGTGTATAAGATAGAGAAATGCAAGATAATTATTATTTGGGGGATTAGAGAATCTTTTGAATACTTATAAAACTTTACATGGTTACAACAAATCTGCAAAAGCCTTAAGAATATAGAACTAAAAATCAAATTATGTGTTTACTATAATGAGCCTTATGTTTTGATATAGTAGTTCACTTTATTTTGTAATTTAATTATATCATTTATGCAAATAAGGCCCCAAATGCTATTGCATGTAAGAAGTTAAACACTTGACATTTTTACTCCTTAAAATGCAACATTTTATGACATCTAGATATGTTTATTAATTAGTGATTATTAACACCCAGTAAACAATATCATGTCTTGTAAAAACACAATCTTTCTTCACAGCGTGAGGCTGAAATCTATTATTCACTGATTCCATATGCTGAAATACACTCAAATGATCACAAATGACCTTAAGCATTAGATAAATGTAAATGAGGACAGGGTAGAAAATGTGCTTTTGATTGATATCTAAAAGACCAGGTTTGAAGTCTTGACAAGGGATGAAATCTGAAATCTCATATAAAGTGGACGGCAATTGAAAATCTACAAAATCTAAGCTTCTGGATGGACGTACCACACAGCCTCACCTCAGCAGGGATGAGTGCCTGAGGCTGCTCAGAAGAAGCGTTTGGAACATGGAACCTGAAATACCATTCCTGGGGCCCGCGTGGTCTTTGTATACTTGGCAGGCACTTATTAGGATGCAGAGAAATATCTCTAAGTTATAGGCATGTGCACCCTAATGAAGGCAGAATTTTTGTAACCCTAAGTGCTTACTTAAAAGAACTTCCCCACACAGAATGGCTACATAAGCATAGGGATAAATGATAGCTATTAAAATTGTATGGGTTTAACCCTCTATGTTAATAAGCTTATTCTGCTGTAACAGCTTGCCTTTCTCAGCCCTTTTTCAGCTTTACTTTTGTCACTTTGAGAAGGACTGAGAGCCCTTCCGGAATGAGAATCATCATCAAAAAAAAAAAAAAAAAAAAAAATAAAAAAAAAAAAAAAAAAAAGGCAATTTAGGCACACAAATAGGAGCGCACTATTTGCTCTAAGGTAGCCATCTCTAAGCACATTCTAATTCTTAATCCTATACCATGAATATGAAGCACTTTTAATTTACCTTTCAAATACTACAAGAGATAAACACACTTCAAATTTTCATCTGCTTCAGTCCGTACTGTACCTGGAGATGCCTCAATGTAATAGATAAACAGATAACCTCAGGGTGGGTCAGGAAGGTGGACAAAAGCAATGAGAGAAGGGCCCAAACACGCTGTACCTGGCTCCCATGCTCCCCCATCTGCCCTTACAGCGACAACATGATTCTGACTGCACAGACAGGATGACCAAAAAACCTCCCATGGATACTCTGACAATATCTGCCTTGGGTCCGCCCTGAATTCTCAGAGCTATTTAAAATTAAACCTGTCAGTGATTTAGGTACAATCACTCAATGTCTTATATTCAGTTCAATGGGTAATGTTTCAGAAGCGGCCAAATTTTAACCATGCACTAAACCACAGTTTGAAGGGACATAGTGTACCTTCAAAAAAATAAAAAGGAAAGAGGGGTTATGTTACCAAGATTAATCACACTGTATATGGGATGTTAAAAAGCAACTTAAAAGTTTTTTATACTTCTAAATTTGTCTTGCATCACTTAACTATTTATATATATACACCTATTTATATTGTATATACATCTGTGTCAGCACTGGGGATCTTATTAATGTTTACAAATATCTGAAGGATGGGTGTCAAGTAAAGGGGCCAGTCTCTTTTTAGTGGTGCCCTGTGATAGGATGAGAGATAATGGTAGCAAGGTGATACACAGGAAGTTCCACCTCAACATGAGGAAAAACTTCTTCACGCCCTCACAGGGTGACAGAGCCCTGGAACAGGCTGCCCAGAAAGGCTGTGGAGTCTCATTCTCTAGAGACTTTCCAGACCCACCTGGATCTGTTCCTGTGTGGCCTGCCCTAGGTGTTCCTGCTCTGGCAGGGGGGGTCGGACTCGATGATCTCCAGAGGTCCCTTCCAACTCCTACCATTCTATGATTCTATGATCAGTAATACAGGTCACACTTTCACACTTCTGAATATATTTCATATTTACATTATATATTTACATTAAATTCACAACTACATGCAAAAATCAGTAAAGCAGTTTAGTAGAATCTTACCAGCTTGACACTTTCTGCGCCTTAAATACTCCTCGGTTTCTGGTGATGATATCACTTACATCTGTATTGTATTTGTTAAGAATTATCTGCAAAACTAGAGCAGTAATAAAAATAATATAAAAAACTTTTTTCCTAATGTCTTTTATCTGTTTGGTCTTCTTTAATCCGTGTAACAGTTGATCTTTTTTCCAGAAGCATAAGTTTTACATTGCTACTCCAGCACATCAGTCATGTATCTATGCAGCAGCTTGCTCTTGTTCCCCACCCGTATGAACTGTTTCTTTTAAGGAATTGCTAGCCCTGTAGCTGTAGAAGGAACTGAAAAAGACTTCCCATACATTATATTAATTTAAAGGCAAAGAACTATGGTGAACAGAAACTTTTTAGCATGGTCACTTAATGTACAGTTTAGTATGTGCTGCTTTCAACTGGATCACTAGATCACAATGCTGAAATTTTGGAAGCTTATGTGTTTTGAGTACCTGCCCTGCCACAAGACACATACCTTTGTTCCTGTCTCTTTCTGGGTGAAATCCAACACACAACCAGAGCACCTTAACCTACAGGCAAGGGAGTTTCTAGTACATTTGCTTTCTTGAGAATGGTTTGGAACCACCATAAAAAGACAGTACAAAGCAATAAATACCTTTTCTTCCCCTTAGGCACTGCAACAATGCCTCAGCTTCATGTCTCAGTGCCTCAACCTCACATCTGGGATTCTTTCAGTTTGGAGGATCAAGTCGCAGGTTTGGATAGCCATTCAGGCAGGCCAAAGCAAAGGTTGTCAATGAAAAGTTTCAAAAGGGAAGCTGTGCCCAGTCATCTATGCCTAGAAAGATAACCTTTATAATCAATCATTTGTGCTTAGTGAGAAGCCATTGGAAGGAAAAAGGTGTAGCAAGTAATCAAAAACTATGAAAAGACTAAATGCCATCCAGTATGTATTTGAATGAATCAGTCTCAAGTATAAAAAGTCATCTTAAATGGACATTTTTGGTAAAGATGTCAATGACCCCCTCCTTCTTATTTAAGGTACAGGAAACCTGATGTTAATTAGGAGGATGTTCTAGATGCACAAAACATGCTGAATTCTTTGCAAGTGCTCTTATAAGAAAACTGAACACTAGCATCACGCTCATTTAAAATATCATTGATGTATCTTTTTACTTGCTTGGCTAAAATCACATAATTTGCCTTCCTAACACAGTTGGCTATTTAAGAGAAGTTATTTTAGGAAAGCCTCTATCCAAGCGATGTGAAAGAAAAGACAACTGATATTTCATGAAGCAAAAAACTAGAAATGGAATGACAGAAAACTTGTTCAATGAATCTCTGTAGTTTTTCCACACCATACAATGAGAAGTAGTAATGAATGGTCTACACCTCTGAAGCAAAAGGAAGGCATAAATAATTCCATAAGCAAATATGGTATTTTTAAGTAGAGGCAGAAGTAACATTGTTGATGCATTAGCCACACTGCACTTAAATTATGTAACTGACCAAAAGTGTTAATAATTGTTGTAAACATGTTAACACTAGCTTTTTCAAATAATTTATGAGCCCATGTCTTTAGGCATTCAGGCTGAACATGACCTTTCTAACCTAAATTTCCCAGGACTGCTGAAAGATCCATACACTATATTTTAATGGCCATCACAGTACACTGCAACAATGTTTTGATTATTGATGCTTTCAGACAATAGTAGTTCAAGTCACTAGTGCATGGTGTGAAACAGAGCTAAGGCAGGAGGTACACAGCCTCTCTGAAACAGGAGGCAATTTTTACTACAAATGAACCTCATCCTTGGATTTGGACATGTTGAACCAATTATAGATGATTACAGCATTCTGGGAAAATAGAATCTGATGTTCATGACTGACTATGTTACAGATATTACCTAAGTTGGAAAATTAGTATCTGAATGTATATGACCCAAAATTACAGAGGGGGATGAATCTGATAACTTTGTGTATGTATATCTTTTTATTCACTGGAAATATCTACCTTTTTAACACATTCTTTATTTAATGATCGTGAAAGAACTTAAATAAAATACACTAAACCAACAATAAAGTTTTGAATGAAGTTGCAAAAGCAGTAACATCTGTTGTTATTTTATTGATTTTTCAATAAATGATCTGTTAATCAATTAAAATCTGCCCATGATAAGCCAAAGGAGAGTGAAGCCTTTTAAATGGACTAGCAACTTAAATCATAATATCCTTTTTAAAACCTCCATAAGCCTTGTGTATAAGAACACTGATTAATATCAAATATAGCTATATTCTTCACAGTAAAACAGATAAAATAACAGTGATTTGAAACCAACATATTCATAAATTGTTTTAACTTGTAACATTTCAATAGTATATCTCAATATAGATATTGAAAGCATATATAGTGAGTACTTCATATGGCATTATGAAATGAAGAATAACATGAAGAATGTAAAAAAATAAAAGAAAAATCAAATCCTCAAAAGCTTGAGACTTCACAAAGCAAAGCTGTTAGTTATGCTCACTGAATAGTGGTAACAACAACAAAAACAACAATAATTATGATGATGATGATAATACAAAGGCAGATTCTCAGATGCAATGCACTATTGCCAGGTCGATTTTCAATTACATTTCACTGATGTATTCATTTGTTTCTTAATGTGCTCATCTTGCCCATTAAGAATAATTAGCAGTCTTGCTTGGTGATTTCCTGGCTTCTGACAGTGATTTTTTTTCTTTTCTTGTTGACAACCACTTTTACTTTTTGGAAAGTAATTTTTGGATATTATAGTATGACTGGCATGTAATTTAAGCTTCATAAGAAATTTAAAGAGAAGATGTAAACAATAATTTTTAAACGAGATTATTTTAATCTATAATACCTACATAAAAAGCATAATAGTAGGCATTAACTATTCCTGAAGAGCAGAATCTAGAAAAGAAAACAGTATTTTATCTCACATTAATTTAATTCAGTATGCTAAACAATTAATAAATACCATCAGCAATAATAAAAATTAGCAGAAATACATCATTTGTAGTCTATGGCACTTGAGGCTAAACACTATTTTCAATTACACTGAAAATTCTTACTGATTTCAGTGAGTCTGGGATATCTGAGTGAGATCTAAATTTATCCTAAACTTCTATTACAACTAGTCACTATCGAAAAGAATGTAAAAGAAAATTACTAAAGTCCATAAAACACATAAAATGCAACATAAATTTTATGATGTTCACTTTTAAGAATACATTCCACCTACACTGTAAAGTTCTTAGTCTGCTGCACTTTGGCACCCTGCTAATATTAAGCCCATTGTAAAATCCAACACAATAAAAGCACTTTGAATGCTGGTCCTTCAGAGCACCAAATGTTAAAAAAGAAAAATAAATTCCTGTTAAGAGCCTTCCACCAATCGCTTCTCTGAAAGAGATTGACTGTGTGAATACAGATGAAGACTTCTTGTAAGACTTTTGGAGATAGAGAATCTTTCTAAAACATTGTGAAAAACTAAGGTGTGCTAATTAAATGACATTAACAGTATCTTTTTTCAGGAATAAAAGCGCTTTAACTGGTTTAATTCCAAAGACTGAGTGAATACTTTTAGCACTCACCAATTTTCCTTGCTATAGAAGACTTCTAAATTACAAAAAATTTCAGGTATGTTTATGGAATCTGCTATGCAAGGTATTTCTGACTTGATGAGTACTGAGCTCACCTGAAGCTTTCTGTGGATAAAATGACCTTTTCTTAAATACCTATGCTTCTGTAAACAGCAGTTTGTTTTCTTAGACTAGTTTTGAAACACTTTCTCCCACATTTTACATCTCCATAATGACATAGAAGAAAGATTGGAAGGGGTGATGCTGGTTAAAATATACAGAATAATGAATACTCCCTCCTCAAGACATGAATAAAACAAACTGGAATTTAACAAAATAAGAATGCCTGGAACACAACTGAGAACTTGCACTTCTTGAGAAAAAGAAGGCTTCTATAAAGCTTCCTTTGAGTTTTAAAAGATATGATCTAGGATTGGCTGGTTTTAGCATAAAATTGTTAAAGCGTTGTAAGCAATTACTGTTACATCAGTTACCTCTGAGAGAGTCTTTTTACAGGTACTACTTAATACTATTGCACTGCTGTTTTAACAGTCATCAGCAAATCCAATTTTTTTTAAACAAAAAATTAGTATAATTTATTTAATTTATTTACCAGGTACTTATTTTGTTAGCTCTCAAATACACACAAAACTCAAATCTAAATAATCTGATGATGCAGTGGCCAAAACCTAAAAAAACTAGTCTGCCTCAAAATGCAAATGTAAAGATTACCAAGGCACAAAAGCAAATAGGTATCTTCCCTTTTCCCCCCTCTCAATTTCTAAGGGCTATTAGTATTCACTGTATACATCTGTACTTGTTCTGAGCTGGTATTTAATGTGGTCACAAATTACACTCACTCATTCTCTTCCTTAGTCGAAGTCCAGTTCAATTTTCTCAACTATGTGTTCATATTAGAAGGGCATCATTGCAATTTATTCTAATATGAGAAATAAAATAAATTACTTTCTACGAGGGACAGAGGAGTTTTATAATCTTGCATCAAGAGAAATAATGATAAATTGATAATTGATTAAGCACACTAAATGGGTAATTTGTAGGCAGTATTAACTTAGCAGCAACAATGAAATCATGAATTTCAATACAAGCTGGAAAAAACTATGACAATATACAAATACTGGGTATGTTTTGAGAGCCTAGTATCTGAAAGTAAGAGCAACAAAAAAAATCTAGTTGTTCTGCAAAATGAGTATGCGATGTGGAGCTAATGATTCGATTCACTGCTACACCTCCTGTAATGTGCAGCATACACACAAGAATCTTTCAGCACTCAACCACAAGACAAATATTTACCACTGTACTTGCTCTATACCACCATGTACATTTTTAATTAAAGAAGAAAATGTGGCACTTATTGCAGAGGAAGCTGTAGCTCTCTTCAAGATATTCTATATCTATTTTTTAATTACTTATGTGGGGACTTTTTCTTAATATACCCCATGCTGTCTGTCTTTATATCGATTGTTACTCAGCCAGTAAAAAGGAACGAGCACAACAAACCAGTTTTCTATCTGAATAAGGATACTTTTGATGGCCTTTTCATTTCCATCAGTTAACAGAACTTCTTTGACATCTGCAGAAATAGCAACCTGAAAAAAAGAGCACAGCAAACAATGAGCAAATATGCTTGTCTGTGTGGAAGTGAAGACAGGAGTGACAAGCCTTCAGTATCATGCTTCCTCACCTATTTCTCTGTAACAATCTTCAATCTTTTTTCATTTTATGTCTGCATTATTTTAATCATTCAATCAAATCAGTCAATACTTTTATCATTCCATTTGCGGGAGCCTCTATCTTGCTATCATTCTGTTCCGTAATTGCATTGTGACAGCGGATGATGGTATTCTGAGAGGCTTTCATTTGCGGGCTTCTGTTTATCTAGTAGAGCCATCATACAAGGCTGTCACTCTGCCTTTCAGCTTGCTTCTGTCTGACTGCCTGATGCCCTTCATATAACTTTGCATTGCAGGCAGATGGCTTTGTAAGGGTAATTTTTTTGTGAGCTTTGACATGCTCGCACATTGGGCTGTAACCTCGACACATTGTATAAGAGCGACAGGTTTGTCAAATGCCAATCAGTGTAACAATATGCTTTTATTTGTAGAGACATAAAAACTTGTCTAATGCACTGCACTGCTACATAATATCTCCTGAATACATGACTCAGAACCCAGAGAATGGTGAACGACTCTCCTGAATGGCCAATCTAATTCAAAAGAATCTAATTACCGAGAGCTCTGGATCATGTTTGTTGGTGTAATAATGCAGGCAAAACATTAGCAGCTATATCATGGTGCTCCAACTGTGATTCGCCAGGCTATTCCTGTATCTTAGCAAATGGGACTATAATCTGAAAAAAAAAAAATGCTTCGGCTATGGCAATGAAAGACAGACCGTACGTGGCCTGGAATGTCACAACAAGAGATATTGACTACACGGAGGTAAAATGTTTCTGCTCATCGAGGCAACCATAAAATCAATATGATACGAAAGCAAGTCAATCTAGAAGGTCTCTCAAGACTCTGCAGCTTGACCGCAGCTGAGGCTGTTGACAGTTCTCTGACCCAGCAGTTGGAGGCACTGGAACATTTTTCCTTTTGTTTCTTCCTCTGAATGGGATTGGAATTGAGAAAAGACCTACCATGAGCCCAGCCAAGCATGTCATGCCACCCCCTAGCTCACACACAGCAAGGTCCCTGAAAGAGAGAAAGGAAATGGTAGAACCCATACAAATTAGATGAAAATGGTCAGAGAGACATATATGTTACAAGAACAAATTGCCATCTGCAGTAAGAACTGAGCTACCAGGAAGTTGTAGAGACATGACTAGGTTACCTCATGTCGTTTTGCGTTTTAAAAATAATTATGAAATAGAAAAGTCACAAAGCAGGCAAATCAGTGGGGGTTCCCTCATTAGTGTTCAGTGCAACATTACCACCGCTGAGCTGAAAAATCTGAGAAGGTTCCCTTTTTTCCCTTGTCAATGGCTCTGTCTTTTAGGACTAAACTAGCTAGAGTAGCAAAAGATAATTGTTAGGAAAGGATAACAATGTTAATCCACATTCATTCTTCCAAAAACAGTTAGAGAAGTAAATGGGGAAATTAATATTATTTCTATATCTCTCCATATAGCTACGCTTAGAAGCCTTTTGATATTAAAAAGAGAGAAGTTTTAAAACAAGCCCTATACCACAAAACAATTACACAGGAAGAAATCCGATCCTTCAATTAGCACTTAAAACTGCAAGTGACCTACAAACAATGCTGTTATGAACAACGATGGGAACAGCAAACAGTTAAGCCACAGAAAACTGAACGAAGTTGGTGTCAAGAGCCTAAACTGAGCCCGAGCAGAGGGTTGAATACATAGTCTAAAAGGCTGCTTTTAACTTAGACCATACCGCGCTGATATTAAGACGTGCGTGTGAAATATAATTTGGCGCAGAGAGCGTGCAGGATGGGAGCTTGCAGGGGGAGCTGTAAAGAATGTCCTCCAGTGCCACGGCCTGCCCCAGGAGGGGAGGAGGGAGGGATGCTGACCCCGCGCCGAAACTGCGTGAAGCGGCGTCTAGGGCAAGGCAGAGCCTCGCTTTAGGAACATGCTGCTTTATAGCTAAACCTGCAGCAACTGTTACAGCTGGCAGGAATGTTCCCATTGAGACATTTTTGACAGGCAGAAAATGGAATTTCAGCTAGGCAGACTTTTTTTATTTTATGTTTTTTTTTATTCCTCTCCCCCCTCCCCATTTTCTTCATCCCTAAAATACCAACATTTGAAAATCTATTTTTATTACCTCCCTACTTACTTGACACTGATATTTAGGAAGAGCATCTAGGATGCCATATCATGATCAGCATACAGATGCTGATATTTTGTTTACTGAGGCCAGCAGCCTAAGCTGTATGACTATACACTAATGCTCACTCTCTGGATGGGATAGATTTATTTTTCTTAGACCCCACCAATTTTATTTGAAAAAAGCCTACTTGTCCTATTTAACAGAAATGGGACAAAAGATCGACATAGTTCAGAGGAAGAAGCCGTACATAAACCCAATGAGAATATAAAACAGATGGGGGAAACTTGAAGTGTGTGGTTTAATAGAATGATGATAATTTTTCCTCATGTATATTTTTATTTTTCTAAACTATATATGTCATATATATCAAAAGTATATGTGTATGGTTATATATATATAAGATTTATAAGGCACTTAATCCTTTATAAGAGTCATAGTTATTGAAATAAACACAGAAAGTATCTAGTGTGGGGTTTTTAGTGCATTTAGAACCAAATTTGTGTATAGATAATACAAAAAAATATACACACACACATACATATTTATGCATATAAATAATTCATTTCAGTGCAAAGTTCCTTTATTAGCAAATTTTCAAGAGCATATCTAGGTCTCAAGCAATATTTAGCAACATTTATCAGTGACAATCAAAATAAGAAACTCTGCTCTGAGTGTACTGTTCAGACAGTATAATCCTGAGAAATCAGGATGTGAAACTGCTCATTTCCTCCAGGGAAAGGAGGAGTATACAGGCTTCTATACCCAAACTAGGAAAATGCCCTTTCAGTGAGCAGCACAGGGAGGTTTGCTGTGAAGAGCCTCTGAGAACAAGCAGAGTGTATGAGCCACGGCACGGGGCTATAGGCAGAGCCAAGTGCTACAGGGACACCACCACTACAGCAGCGAACGTCACACAATGCAGTGCCCAGCTAAATGTGGAGGAAGGAGCTGTAGTTACCAGTTTAGGTGTTGTTAGGTGCCTCTTCTAATGGGGTGGGGGCTTCGTTCAGGTGGCAGACAGGGTAGATATGAGGATTTACAAATCAGGGCATGCTGTGGTGCCAGGTGTTTGATTTCGGATAGGAGTCTGAGCAAGCTGCAGGCACCAGCTCACAGCTGATACGCTTTCAGCTTTGGTACAAGGGGCAAGGACTTAACAGCTTGGACTTCCTTATTTTACCAACACCGTATGTACACAGACTGAGGGATTTTTGTATACTCCAAGCTGGTATACTTGGTGTTAGCCTTGCACCCTCACTCAGAACACAAATTATGCCTCCAAATGCATTGTTATAATGGCTTCTCTTGCACCCCATTCATCTTCTGGACAATGAAACTTCAAGGATTTCCAAGTACAAAGTTCTCTATACTCAGGGGAAAGAGAGAGGATGTAGGATGGATTTTATTTTTAGGTGTTCCTACTGGAGCCTTGTCTTCCACATGTTTAGAAAATGTGAATAAACAAAAGCAAACGTCTCAAAATTTTTTCACAACACTTGAACAGAGGTGAAAATTCCTCCATCACCATGTGCATTGATAATTATGCATTTTATCAGGTAATATTTTGCTTGCTTTTGCAGCAGATGTTGGTTTAAAGAATGTCTTTTATTTTTCCTGACCTTCACAATCAGTACTGATCGATCGGAGCTTCACTTTTGTTTCCCAAAAATCAAAGTGAAATAAAACGCCTTGAGTGGAAATCAAAAGTCTTTGACATATAGCAGAAAGCTTGCTGTGCAATATTAGTACCCAAAGGCAGCTCAGAATTCTTTGTTAAGAGCAACTTGGTTTCACCTTGAACATTTTAAATTTAACCTGAAGAATTAAATCATAGCAATCTTTACCATGCAGATACAATAAAACAGATTGGAAAATATCTTTTTCTGTTTAACTCTGTACCTGAATAGTTCATTGTGCTTTAGACAGTAGTAAGCCAGCACTTCTTCAGATGGCCAGAGACCTATAAAACAAAGATATTTGCCACCTTAGAACAGATTTTTTTTTTTTTGCGGATCTAAAATAACATTTGAATACATGTTACCATTTGCAGACCTCTACCAACTGTTTAATTTTCTAAATGTGCCATAAAACCATGGAATAAAAAAAAAAAAACAAATAAGGCTTTTAATCAAGAACTTCTGATTTAAGCATTATAATTGAAAAATTCATTAGCTTTCATCCTGACTAATGATGAGAAATTTATAGATACATGCACACACACATAAACATATACATACACGTACAAATGTCAAGACTATAAAAGTCATACAAAATTTAATTCTGTGAAACTTCTCACATTTGGGCATTCACATGAACATCAAACTGTTTGTACCAGGCTGTTTTCTAAGAGTGGACAGGACCCCCCTCCTTTTTTGGCAGCTGTCCTCTACATCGTTTTGTTTCTTCACAGTTTCTTTTTATTTATTTCTTTTTCTCTTAGGTTTTGTTAGGTATGACTGTAGGGGACACTGACTAGCAGCACATGCTAAGGACAAATACAGATTTCTAGTTGTGGCTCAAGAAGTTCCCGAGGAAAAGAGGAGATATAAATGATCATGTCTGTTTAACAGTCACCACAGGATTTTTCTAATTGTTCTGTGGGCTGCAGTAAACTTTCCATAACTGCAACATCCAGCGTCAGGAAGTACCACAGTTTTACCGTGCTGTATAAAGAAACACCACCTCTCTCTTGTTGTGTACCTGCCTCCCTGACATTTTCATTTGAGGACCTCTAATTCTCATATGGGAACAGACAGGAGCAATCAATGCTTTTTTTCACCTAATCTGTATTATTCACAAGTTCGACCAATGTAACTTTGATGATGGAAGTGTATATTGCCAACCTTGGCAAGTATTAGGAGGCATCAGTGAACACGTACCCCTTCCACACCATTCACTCATGAAACTTGCTGTTTCATCAGACCAGTTTCCCACCTCACTTGAACACCTAACTGAAGAGCAGTGGCCCATGGCGAGGGCAGCACAGATACTGTGTGGCTTCATATACTCTCCTGCAGTCTCCATTGCTGGAGGGAGCTTGGGGAAAACAGACTGGTATTGAGGCATTTGAGTTAGGTTCCTGAACTCAAGGGGGAATGAATCAAAGGCATATGCGGCCAAATTATGGTTATATGTGTTTTCCATCTGTAAGCATGAAAAAAACACACTTACATGTCTATCCACAGGTAAAAGCAAGGGTTAGCCTCCATCCACAACACAGAGCATTATGAATTAATGTGATAGAACCTTAATATTATTAACTCAGACACTTCAATATTTTCAGTAAACTTAGAAATAGGCATGTGGGAGCATCCTTTAGCATCCTTTTCTAGACATGTAAACTGAATTTCCTACAGCTTAATATATATATGTTCATCCTTTAGACCATTTTTAATAATTTTTTATTCTCAAGACTTTAAAACCATCACAAAATGTTTAACAGAAGCAGAAGTTTGGGAGAAAACCTGTCTTTCTTAGACCCTGACTGTGATCATCAAATATATAATTCTTTCTTTCATTTGGTAAGTATTCTGAACTACTGTTACCCCTAATGACAAATAATGTGTTGTCTGCATCCAGACACAGCAAATGCTTAGACAGGATTTGGCCAAAACTTTGCATATAACTCTTGTATGACAAAGATCTTAAATGGAAAAAAAATAGAATGTCGATTGGTATGTACGACAAAACTGCTAAAGCAATACTGGTATTTGTTCTGTTTATGACATTTTAGGCTGAGTAGGTGTTCGCGAATGTGTTATTTTGCTTAGATTTGCTAAGGGTTAAAACGAAATATTCACACACGACTACCCATTTTTTCAGTGAAACATACACTAAGAATTGTACAGGATTTTCCATCTCTCTTTTGAGCATTTCAATGCTTTTTGAGCATTGAAATACACTAAAGTGACAGATTTGGCAATAAGTATAATAACTGTTTAAATATTTTAGTATATAATATAAAGAATGTTTCCATTTACAGTGACTGGTGTATACTCAAGCAATAAAAGTGCTTTTTCAATATTTAGTGAAGACACGGTTAATTTAATGCCATTTATAATACTTATGTCTCACATTACAAAAAAAAAACCCCAAAACCACACCCACAAACACAAAAAAAACCTAAACCCTTTTATAGTAAACTTTTAGCCTGAGTGAGTTTTAAAAATACTTGTTAGTTGCAGCAAAATCCTTCAGCATCTGAGTTTTCAGTACCCTCAGTCAAATGTCTCTCACTTTTCTACAGTTATTGAAAGGGCACTTTTGAGTGGTGGCACTAAATCTTTTATAAGGGGTCACCGTTGTTTCCCCTGTGACAATTACAATGTTGATACCAGCTGAAACTGCAGGTGTATCAGATAGCTCTGTGCCGAGAGAAGAGTAAAGCACCTTTGGAAAGACAACGTTCTTCTGTAGGCAGATGCTAGCGATGTGCACGACTCTCCTTGACTCTCCCTTCCCCCATAGGGATGGAAGTATCCCCTCAGCAATGATATAAATGGCTAGCAGCTGAAGAAGCCGGAGTCAGGAGGTCTTTCACGAACACAGGTCTCAAGTGTGGAAGCACGCAGTGCTTCCAGCTAAGCCAAGAAGACGGAATACCTGTGTTAATTTTAGTAAAAGGAAAAGCTTCTCGTGCTTGGACAGGTAGGTAAGCCTCTTTACCTTCAAAACAGGGATAAGCTTCAAGATCCATGTGGAGGAATTTGCATTCTGTTGTCTTCCCCTTCCCTCTGACCTACATTCATCAACACAATGACCTACATTTTGAAGTTGAAAGTGTAAGATAGTTCTGCTTCTTTTACAAAACATACAGTTGTAATGCAGAAATGCAGCAATTCCTGCAAGTTAACAACTACCACTAGGCTGTGAGAAGCATAATTTATTTCCTGCAAACACATACATAGGGATATGGATTAAGTTTCCTGTGAACACACTTAAAATAATTCTTTCATATTTAAAAAAAAAAATTCTAATTTTGTATTATGAATTTGATTATAAATACATAACAGTGGATGGGTACCTATTTTCACGTGCAACTACTTACACACAATAGTCAATTATTTACACATGTATAGGCAAAAGGACCCCAAATGTTGCCTGTATTTAAAAGGCTATAAATATACTAAAGTCCTAGACAGAGGGGCTAAAAATCTCACTGTACAAGGCAACAGAGAGAAACAAGAGCTTCTTTTTGCAAGAACAAATATTTTGCAATGTTACTGGAGGTTTTAAAACTCATTATTGCCTTGATAACTATAATGTGAAATCAGAGAATAGTTGCCAGAAAACATCTAATCTCTGTTGAAAGAAATAAATAAAAAAAAGTTGTGCTGATATTTAAAGAACCTTAAGAAGGACTGTGATTTGACATGCCTGAGGACATTGGAGAGAGACAGTGCTCAGAGTAACACCTGCCCACATCTCAACTCTTGGCAGGTATCCTTTCACCATTGGGATGAAGTAGGAGATCAACTACAAACATGCCATAAGAGCGATGACGTCTATTTCCAGACAGATTCATGATACTACAGTATCAGATAACAAAACAGATCATGAAACAGTCAGTATGATGAAGGATGAAGAAATGCTATATGTGCAGGGACATACAAAACGCGAGCATTCCTACAGCACTTACCACCATCTTATAAAATCTCACCATAGTAATGGAGTCCACCTCACAAGAACTTGGTAACATCAATATCTATTGTCCCCATACTGCATATTGGGAACCAAACTAGGAGACAGAGACAGATTAAGTTACTTAAATACATAGAAGGAAATTATGGGAAGGCCAAGAAAAAAAAACTGAGTCATCCCAACACCTTGATTTATGATGTAGCCAAAAAAAGACACCCCAACTTCTCCTATAGAGGAACAACACTAACAATGCTAAGAATAAGTTGGTTTTATTACTCTCATAGTGCTTGCTAATGAAAAGTGTCAGGTCATTCTGAACGAACCGCAGCACAACAGTTCTTTAAAGCAACGTCCAACCCACGTGGACTAAATCAGGTGTAGACGGTCTTCTGAGGATGCTTTGTTTTAACAGTCAGATGGAGCACCACTAGTCCAAAGCAACACAAAAACTTGTGTTCCTTCCATAATGCACCTAAAAATGATCAATACTGTATGATATTAGAGAAAATTTTCTAGTAGAAATAAATTATCCAGCATTTAAAAAAAAAGTTAAAAGCTATTGTTTCTCTTCTATGGATTTTTACCACATATTTTAAAAGATGCTGTCACGCATTTGGATAACAAATACTGAGATTCAATGTGAAGTTCTAAAGAACAGCATGTTATTAGAAAATTCTCAGGATAGCGTGCTAAGAATTTTGAGATGTATCTTTTTAAAGAAGACATTTGATGGATGGAGCCATTACATCTCTGCACTACTCCATAGGCATAAAAAAGTTGCAGTTGCTACTGATCACTTCAACAAGGATAGCACAAGATTAGTGGAACTCTGCTCTACTGTCTGCCAACACTGTGCACAGGAAACAAATGAGCAACTGGAGGTGAGGGGTGAACCATCCCTTGAAGCTCTATGTTGGAGGTATAAAGGTGTTCTGCTTCACTCATGCTAGGAGATTAAAAAGTTCCTTTAAAAGCTAAGCCACATGGAAAGGGTTCTCACTTTTCCCTAGCACTTCACATGGACACATGTACAGACATCTGATCTCAAAAATCAAATTTTGTCTTTTATTTGCACTATTAAACTATGATATGTCTTCATATTCATTTGAGGTTTCAAGTAAATTTTGCACATATCCTATCTTAACCCTCAAAACTAAAGACTAAACTAAAAACTAAATTTGAAAAGTTAGTCATGTTCCCCCAGATGAATATACTCAAAAATATTTTTTTTTTCTCTCTCGTATATCCTGATTCTTGACTAAATGAAACCACCTTATTTGCTTTAATACTCATCAAAGCCAGAGGGAAAAAAAAGCATTATGGGCAAAGAAATGAATAATGGCTCGGAAGTACCACCACCAATTGCACTTCCAGACACCAAGACACATTGGTGGCGGAAAGCAGAGAAACCTTTGTCACTACAGTTGACTGTGTAGAGTTGTTCAATTAACTGCCTATCCAGACAGGCAAAATTTCCCCATCTCCTCTGCTGAAAGATTGTAGAGTGGATGGAAAATTCCCAAAACAAAGATATCTACTGGAACAAGCTATTCTAGGAATTTAAGATAAAGAATTCTAGGAATTTAAAATGAAGTCTTTCCACTTTTACAGTAGCATTATTACAATCCTAATTTTACAGCATCAAATCATATTTTCTACTGACTATGCCTTATATCCAAGTCACAAGGGAAGGTAAGTTTGATGATTTTATCCTTGTTGGTTTTTCTAAGTATCACCACCACTGTGCACAGTAAGAAGCCTGGTACACATGCTGGAGGTCCTGAAGGAGTAAGAAAGCAGATCAAAATCAAGGTTCAACAGCACAGTAATTTGAAGTAAATTTCAAAATAAGGCTCTAACCAATATTCTGAGCCCTTCTGTCAGTGAAGCTCTAAAATTCATTCCCAAGTCAAAGAAAAAAAATGAAATGATGAATAGCACAATTAAAACTAAGTACAAAGTGGATGGATAGTGTATGTTTGCCAAACACACCTTGCTAGTAACATATAACGTGGTGGTTCTAATTCAAATAATTGCTTGAGTAAAGACTATTTCTAATTAATTGTACTGCTAGTTTGGTTGCATGAGTAGCTCTCAAAAATACTTCTATCTCTCAACTTTCTTCAAACTCCATACCTCAAGCCTCTTTTCAATATAGCTTTATCCTTAAAAATGTTGCTTAGTATAGTCAGGAAGTAAAGATTTTGTTATCATTCATTTGTTCATACAGCATTCAAAATGTGACACAGACAGGATAATCAGTTATCCAGGTTACCTTAGATCCCACCTACTGAAGCTAAAAAATATAAACACATGTAATAAGGCACTAATACCACACATATTCAAATTTTTAGCTGCTGTAAAATGCATGTATAGAAGAGTGGAAACCTTACATAGAAAATGACTTTCATAATAATAATCTAAAAACACATCCAGTCACATAAGTAATTGAGGAAAAAATTAACTGAAAAAACCCTTGTTATTCCATCGTGTTTGCAGTACACCAAAGCCCTAGTTTCAAACTTGCATCCTCAAGTTTTCAGTTTACACCCATGTACAGCAGAAGCAGATAAAAGAGGCATCATTGTCACCAAATTGGTCGCAGATCATGTGCCTGGAATTGTAAAACTACTTTCCTACAAAATGTAAGTTGAGAGCAGATTTTCAAAAAGAGAACAGGTACAGAGTATTGTGCCCTTCTGGACATTTGACCACCTCAAGTGTCAATATAAGAGATAACCTGTTTTGAAAGTCTAATTGTCTAATCTGAGGCTCCACATTCTGAAATTTACCCCAAGTGTATTTGCAAGCGAGCAACTTCAGCGATAAATGCACACAGTGTGTGGGGAAAAAAAAAAAATTAATAGCCTTTACAGTAGCACCTTACACCTGTGTCTTACTGCATCTGACTTCTGCACATGGCAAACCACCTTTTAAGTCCAGTGAAGAGGAGTAATTTGAGGCAGGAAGAATGACTAGCTTACTTTTCCACAGCAGGAATGCTATAAGTGAGTTTGAAAAGGTACAAGAACACCAGAAAAAATAGGAGATATAAAGAGAAACACATCTCACTGATTTTCCCTATGCACATACATTTTATAGAAACTCTTGTCTCTCTTTCAATCTAAAGCAGAATTCATGATATTCAGATCATTGAAAAATATGTATAAGCACCGGCTGAGATCTTCAGCCAAGGCAAAATGGCCTCAGCGCTGTATCTCTCACTTTCATTCTCATTATTATTCATGACTAGGAGGGAAACATGATGGTCTGCAATCTGCAAATTTCTTTTAGAGCGCAAACTTAAGAGGCTCTGATGGAGGAGGAACTGATGTGGAAATACAGTAAAAAGTCAAAGCTGTAAATGTACGCGTACGCCTTCCATAAGAAAAAACAGGCAAACTGTACAAATCTACTTGTATGATTGTCTTTAACGCGCTTTTTTTTCAAACGAATGAATTTGATTGTGTTGTGTGTTTTTTGTTTTGTTTTGGTTTTTTACCTAGTTTTCAAATAGTTATTAAAAATTAAACAACACTGGAACAAACCTTTTGTGATTATAGCCTTCATTCTCCTGCAAAAAAATGGATCTATAAATTTATGTACCATTGTAGATGTAAATTACAAAATTTTATATTCAACTATATTAAAACATCTATTCCAAAAATGATTACCAGTTGTGAAAAGCAGACAGGCTTATCACTTGCTGTCAGTTGTTCATGTCTAGTTAAGCAATAATGTGCTAAAACTGCTCTTTTGTTTTGTGTAAGAATTTTGGCAATAGAAGAAATGAACACTCGTTTAATAAAAACTCAGGCTGCTTTTTGCTTTGATGGAGGAAGCAGCTGCCTGTTTTCATTTGCTGCAGAGCAGCAAAACCCATCAATATAATAAGCAGCTTAGATGCATCCATCCACAGCATCTGTAAGGATATAGGGCTATTCGCTCAAAACCAATCCTTGGTTTAATTTTAACAAAGATGTGTCTGACATATTTGAAAATGCATTATAATAGGGTTTTGAAATACTAGCATTTTCTCTTTTCTTTTTAAATACTTTTCACAGATTTTGAAAGGCAAGTATACATATTGGAATGATAGAAACGATAAAACAAATATTGCTATAGCAAACAGCAGAACTAGCCTAAAATGCAAAGATGGAACATTAAGAGATGCCTTCTGGTTCACAGACTCTCCTGTCCCTTGAAAATATAGAAAAATAGTATTTCAATCTTTTCAATAAAGGGATTTTTCACCACAACCAAGAGCAGAGAAAGATCCTGGAAATAAGTATCACAGAAAAAAAACCCTGCAAAGATCATAGATACATTATACAATCGTATTTCCTAAAATGCACTTTTCTTCCCCTCCCTCATGCTTTGTTAAAAGGAGATACATTAATATTAATACTAATTTCCAAAGATACTTATCAAATTGTTTTCTACTATGGCCTGGAAGCAATATAATTTTGTTACTAAGTTTCAGCACTGTGAATTTGTCCCAGGTGACAAATTCTAATTGCAATAAAAAAATTTTAATTAAAAATAGTTAGAGGACTTTCATATCTAATTACAAAAACAGGAAGAGAGACAGAAAAGACCACCTGAGATATAAACTGTAAGATTCTATTTTCACTCTAAAAATGTGATATGGCACATTTATATTATTAAAAATTCTTAAGATGTTATTATTATTTTAGTGCTGTTCGGCTTTCTAAGACCTTTCTAAGCTGAGCTTTTAGATGATTTGCACATTAACTGAGAAGTCAGATAATTCTTAATCCTCCTCTTTTTCAGATCCAATAATGGATAAGGGAGCATC
Source organism: Todiramphus chloris collaris (assembly GCA_025345505.1). Taxonomy (NCBI): domain Eukaryota; kingdom Metazoa; phylum Chordata; class Aves; order Coraciiformes; family Alcedinidae; genus Todiramphus; species Todiramphus chloris. The sequence continues at coordinate 26,064,925 of JANVCC010000020.1, forward strand.
TTAGCATGATCAACTAGCAATCTGCCTAGCCTGAGTGGTGGTACACCTGAATTTAGGATTACTCATCCGGTTTTCATAATATCTGATTTAAATGAACACTCATTCTGGGGAGCATAAAAAAAAGAATATTCAATGATATTTGAGCTGTACCATTTAAATATGTAACAATAAATTTTGAGTGCATGCATATGTATTTGCTTCACAAACAAAAAGCTATACAGAAAGGAAGACATTAAAGAATCGTGTCCAGACAGATAGCTGTATAGTTCAATTAAATAACTGCTTTTTTTTCAGTATTCACAATAGCTTGTAATCAACCACATCTCAGCTGTAGCCTTGTATCTCTATCTAATCAATTCTAATATCCTAATTTCAATTTTGTCTATAGATGAAGTGAGGAAACTGTTTGGTTTGGGACATTTTTGTGTTTTTTCATGGTTTGGATTTTTTGTTGTTGTTTGTTTGTTATTTTGTTTTTTTACAGATATATCATGTATAGAGAAGGTAACAAACCTGTAGATTAACCCTAGTTACTAATATTGCTTATCTTCCTCAAATATTTGATACACAACATTGAAGTTTGGGCACTTTTATGTAATGCTTAAGATAAATGGAGCAGAATTTATTTGGGGGGTTTTGATGGTGGTCAAAAGTGGTACGTAGAACTTGGATCTCTCATGTTTATTTTTTCCCCCATCAAAACAAAGATGATACCTTTTTAGTTCTAGTAGCTTCTGATTCAGTATTTTTATCCTTTATCAAGCTCTGTCATTTTACATAGTTTACCAAACTACTCAAGAAGCATCTACTCTGTGCTGCCAGGAGATACCAATTGTGTGCAAGTAGAAATAATAATTGTGCACATAGTTTGAAGGCTTTGGACGATATCTCTGTAGAAAAACAGTGCATCTCAGCACTTGTAATTTCATATACTGGCAAAATAAGACCACACATCCTACATATTCTTAAATTAAATCGCTAGGTCACCATATTCAATAAGCCTTGATTCCTTTTCTCTGGGGGTATCTTCAACTGGTGCTAAGTGTGAATTTTTAAAAGTCTGCATTACTGGGAACAATCCTGTAGCAGGTGCCCAAAATCTCCCTACATCACTAAACCTTGTTTTCATCTCTTATGTGGGATTAGATTTGTAACGAATTCTATAAGGGAGAAAGCTAAACAAAGTTTTAAAGTTGTGGGATTTGTTTTGGTATTTTGGTTGGTTGGGGTGTTTTTGTGGTTTTTTGGGTTTTTTTGGAAGGGCCAAGGACTACCTAAGCATGAAGATACTTTAGATCCTTACAGGTCAGGTTTGGTATATACCCATAGAGCAGCACACTACCATTGCTCATGGCTGGTTTTCACCTAAACAGAACCACACCTGTTGATCTGGCTCTATTCACGAGCACTATACACAACAGGACAGATCTTCAGCTGGTATTATGTGGTATTATAACAGTGTATCCCAGCTAAAGAACCAGCCTTGAATTTGAAATATGCATGCTCTTTCTGAGAAAATAAGTAGCCTTTACTGTATTAGCATATGCCAGTAATACAGGTTTGGACCATTTTGTAGAGTCAAATCCAAGGGTATTCTTTCCAGAAAATCACTGATTCAGTGTCTTATGTTAAGGAAGGATACAAAAGTGATGAGTAGAATTTAGTCTCCAAAGTGGACTCAAATCCTAACAACCAATTTTCCCTGATTACGTTCACATTTCTCATGTTACTGTAAAAAACTGTGACCTAACGGACCACATTTTTATTTCACAAGGCATAAATAATGCAAAAGAGCAACACAGGTGCTACAAGAATTCTGCTGGAAAATGTTGTAGAGCTGCATAAACAGTTACTCTTTTACACTCTGCCACAGACGTGCTCTTAGGTTAAGAATAACATGCTTTAGCCAAGATACATAGTTTAGGGACTTCATATAATTTTTCAGTGTTGAAAGAACATATTTCAGAACATCCAGTGGACTGAGTCTCAAAAACAAAGGAACAAAACCAAAGCAAATCGGGTGTAGTCACCTGATTTAATTAAATGAAAGCATGAAAGACCCTATGAGCTAAGCTCATAACAACATGTTTAGGTTTATCATTGGTAGGTCTGGAAGAAAGTTGATGAAAGTCTGAATTAAAGTAAGCACATGTTCTCCGACTTCAGGAATGGCTCGATTGTACACTAGCACAGAAATTGGGCCCTGTCTTTTGACACTGCAAGTGGAAGACTTTTTCCCATGGTGACCAGAGACCCTTGGGTGACCCTAGGATTCTCCCTGGGGAGCAGCAAGGTTTTGCAGTATCTAACCTAGGCCACTTCATTCTTTGAGATACTTTTTTACTAACAGCAAAGCCAACACAGTAAGTCATCAGGTTCTACAATGTTTCTTGCACAATATACCTTGAAAGTTTATGCTAAATCTGCATGCCAAACTCCCACATCAGCACGTAGGCGCTTCAATGCTGAGATTATGTTTTTTTCTTAACGAGATTGAGCTCAGACTTCAAAAACCTAGAGGCAGGTGTATAATCTTCTGAAATTCAAACTTTTTTCTTAAGGATTAAATGTGTTGTGACACTATTTTTATAGAGCTCTCCATCAATAAAGTAATAACACTGTAATAATGCGGAAAAACACTTTTTAAAAAAGTAGTTGTATGTCACCATTATAGTAATTAGCAGTTAACACCAAATTCTAGCACTTTGTTGTTCTCTTTTCCATTAAGAGTTTGAGTCACAATGAAAGAGTAATTTCCTGTTACTTCTGGGGAAGAGAGGGGGGTGGAGGAAGAAGAGATCATGAAATATATGCAATTTTCACATATAACACAATGTTGAAAATGTAATTCTCTATGTGTTCTTTTCTGAAAATATGTTCTATATTCCTGGATTGTCTTTTCTATCAGGAGCAGGATTGAAATCTCCACTTTAGCATTTATCTGAGGCTGTGATAGCTCAGTTGTCTGCCTCCAAATGCCAAGATAGGGGGAATCTCATCAACTGGAGACCAGCTGCATGATGGGCAGTTAATAGATATATCAAACCTTAGGATATATGCTAAGCTGAGGAGATGATTGGTCGGTTGATATACTGATTGATTAGCATAGGGAGAATGGGTTTCTTCTTGACAACCTAAGATTATGCTTCAGCTAAGCTGAAATTGCTTACACCTCTTCTATTGGGTTTAAAATTACAGTCCTGTCATCTAAAATCTCTCTTCAATGAAATTTTTACCATATATAAAAATTAAAGGGAAAAAGAAAGTAGGTGCAATGGATAAGAGTAAATGGAGTAGATATATTTCACACTAGTGCTGTTGGTACCACTAGAAAAGTTGATAAGTAAATCCACTTGAAATATGTTACATATTCTGTACACTACTAGAGAGCACTTTACAATAATTTAGAAGGGAGAGAATTTCAAAATACTAAAACCGAACCAGTGCTGATATTATTGTTTTAAAAAAACTACAGTAGTTATTAAGTAAAGTAATGATACTGTCGTGATATTACCAATACATTTTTGTCCTCTTTGCAGGCATTTCTTGGGCTTCATAGAAATGTATTTTAATTGTCTTACAGATACCAGAGAAAGATAATTGCAACAGAATGCATCATCTCACAGATTCTGCAAGCTGGAGAATCAACATATATAATTTTATATTTTTCCTTGACAAGTCCAGAATTTATTTTCCCAAGAAAGCAGATGGGATTAATTTTTTTTTTTTCCAAAATATTTTAGACTGTATCATCAGTAGGGCAAGTATACTTAAAGAAAACACAGTACCTCTTAAAAAAATTGCTATATTATGCAATTATACACTGCTAAGACAAATGCATTTTTCACATGTACGATTGATTCAATTCCCAGCATTACACGTTCTTCGTAATAGCGGGCTTTGTCAGTTGAGAATGATACAAATGCTATTAAATAAAACATTTAAAAAAACCCAAACAAACTTTTTATTATCTTAAATTTGATACTTTGAAATACTTATCTGCTTGGGCAAACAAGAATTTAGTCGTCATATAACAAAAGGAAAGCGGCTCATTGAGAATGTTGAAATCTGCATTAATAAATAAGACTGGGCTTCTCAGATTTTTTTTTTTCCCTTTCGTATCTGCTATGAGCGGTAGGGGATCAGCTGCAACTCAAATCCCCAGCTGAACAACCCAAATACAACTGAGTGAGCAGACTTAAAACAAGGCCATTTATTGGTGCCTGTTATGCAAACAAAGCATCCAAGTCTTAGAAACAGATGTCAACTGAAGCATATGCTTACTGTAAACTGGAATTTGATTCTCTTTATAAAAATAGACTTAAATGGGCCTTCAGAGACTAGGCTGCCTCTTGTTGTATACCACTGCCTAACTTGATTCAGCCTTAAGCTTTTTAAAAGATGAATAGACTGATATCCAAGGGCAAAAAAATAAAAGTAAAAAAAAATTAAATGGGAAATAAATGATAACATGTTGGAGCAGTTCCCAGAAGCAATTTTACAGATTTTCTCTAAAAACACAAGACAGGAAGTTCAAAGCGCAGTGCAGGTCACCTATGGCATGTCGAGTTATCATTTTTATACCACTTAGGGTGAAAAAGGGCCTTCATGTTCAAGTGGCAAGTTTAGTACTATGCTTTTTCTTCCTTTTTTTTTTTTTCTTTTTTTTTTTTTTTTACCTCTTCTCACATCTTGATGCCTTTTAAATGTCACTTATTTTACATGAGGCAGTTGGTGGAGACATGAGTCAACAGCAATCAGAACCATTATCCCCTGCAGCGAGCCCTGGTCCTAATGCATTATGACACCTTAGCTGGCCAGCCACCGATTTACCTTTCTGCTTCTTAGGGAATTAAGTGGCATCATGTGAAAATGGTTGTGATATGAACAGCATGGGCATAACTGGTATTAAATTTACCTCTCAGCCTAAGTGAATTTTCCTCACATGTGACTAATCAAAATGAAAGCTGTGGACATGGGCAGATCTGGCCAGCACTTCTCCACCCCTGGGATTGGGGCTATTTTGTTTTATCTCTTTGTACAAGCTGGCAGAAGTTTAAAGTGAAGGGGATAATCCAGTGCTGGTGTCTTTATGAAATAACATCCTTACATGAAGAGGCTTTTAACTGTCTGTCGCTGTCCTCTCAAAAAAAAAAAAGAGCGTGACAATCTCATTTTGCTGAGCACCCTCCCATGAAAGGAGAAAATAATAGCCATAACAGCTATGGCTAGTACTGACCTTACATGATCCATTATCCACTAAACACTTTAAAAGTCAGTTTTACATACACTGTGGGGGAAATTAGAGAACTATCACAATCATTTTCACTTTAGTGAATTTGTCTTCTGTTTGAAGTCAGTTACTTGATATCCTCATACATAACTCTCCATATCGCTCCAAAAAAGAAAGAGGAAGTCTTGCTTTAAAAAAAAAAAAATCAGTCTCGTGCAAAAAGGTGGGGAACACACCATACTTTTCCTACTCTGATTAATAAAGATACTGACAGCAGTGAAACTCAATTTAGCGTGAACTTTCTTTGGAATAAATGTGAAATAATACAAAAATCATTATATAATTTAGAAGTGTTCAACATCAGTACAAAAATATTTTTATCAGTCATTTCAGCTGAGATAAGTAGGTGCCAAAGAAAGTGCAGGCAGAGCAATTATCATCCTGTGCAGTCAGAAAGATATTTATTCACAGACTACAGTGACTTGCATTTTACTACAAACCAGCTGTGAATGTTACTGATAATAATGGCAACGCTAGATTTTCCCAAAGTACTATAGTCCTGTACAACTAAGTTCTTAGAAAGAGACAAAAATGCCTGGAGCAAGAAGTCCTCTCCTACTTGCAAGACTGCTCAACTCTTCATGACTGTGAGAATTCATTTCTAGTACACAAATTTGAGCCATTTGCTGTAAGTTAAAGTCAGTAGTAACCCATAGGTCAAATTAGAAGTATTTCTTCTAATGTTATTCAAACAAATGTTGATTATAAGCTATAACTCAGTGGCTTATATTTTAAGATTAACCCAGTCTATCTGAACATCAGTTTTAGGTTCAATGTATGCATGTTGTCCTTTTTAAGCATGAAATTTGGCTATGCATTAGATTTAGATTAGTCTTTTGTGTGTGTGTGGTTTTTTTTCTCCTATGACGGTTTTATTCTGCTTTACACACCAGGGTTTGCAAAGTCCAGATATTGCTAGAAGACTTTCAACAGTATATTACTGTATGTCATGCATGCTTGACTGCAGAAAAATAATTAAAAAAAAAAGAAAGAGAAGAAACCTATCAAGACTAAATGACGGCATTTACAATATTAACACATACTTTCCTTATGGAAAGAGAGATATACACAGATTTACATCAAATTATGTATCCCATATATAATACTCATTTTTTAAAAACCTAAAAAAGCACCAATAAACAACATAAATATTCCTTACACTCATTTTTAGAACTGATTAAAGATTAGGAAAGGAGGTTCAGATTTTTCTAATCATTACAAACACAAGAAAAAATATTAACCCTGTATGGAGCTTGCCTGTGTAACCTTCATTTTATCAACGAGGCCACATAATTAAGGTCAAGTTAATGTAGAGATTGAAATTTAGGGAACACCTCAATTACGATAAACAGGAAAATTATCTCTTCCCAAAAGGATTAGCCTCAAGTGGAAAGGTTTGTTCAAAAAATTAAAATCCATTTGGTAAGGAAGATGAATCCACAGTAAAGTTAAATCTGAAATGCACAGGCTGTCATATTTTACTCAAAAGAGTTTCAGAAAAAAAAAATGTAGAACAGAATAATTTTTCTTTTCCTTTTAATATTTTCCCTAAAAAAACCCTGACATAATTTGCATAGCAAAAATGGTTGCAATAGGTATGACATATGTCCCTCCCTTTTTTTTTTTTTTCCTTCCTTTCATAGTTTCAGACTTGATTGGACCTTGAAACCTTAACACCCATAGAAAAGCAGAAGGTACCCTGTCTTCAATGGCATTATACATTAGCATCACTGTAAAAATATCTGGACCAAATAGAGATTTGAAGATATCCACTTAAGATTACCATGTTTTATACCATAAACAACGAGGATTATTATTCCAGAGTTTGACAAGAAACATGAGAGTGACAAAACACAAGCAAAAGTGATTGGAGAAATCTCCATTGTCTAGACGGTCCTGTCATTTCCCATTTAGTCATGGCTACTTCAATGTCTCAAAATCTTTTAAAAATTAGAACATTTCCATTAATTGTATTCCTTTTTTATTTTATTGCTTTTGTGATAATACAACGAAACTAAGAAAAGGTTGACTAGAGTATAGGAGACTTTAGTAAGATGAGAAGACTGATAACTGTTTGAGAAATGGAAACTTAGAGTGACACTCCTCCAATAACCTCCGCCAGAAATTCTGTACTTAATCGCATGCTACTTCCTCACCTTCCAAACACAGAATAACACAGTAAACAAAATAAAGGTGGCAGATTTGATAGAGTCTTGGCTCCACTGACTTGAGTAAGATGCTTAACAATGAAAAACATGGCACTGCAATGATCATTTTTCAAATGCTTATCTTGAATGCTTTCCATTTATCACCTAGAAGGATATCTGAGAAGTTGGGGTTTTGAATATATGTATAAACCCACCAACGTATCCCACAGTCCTTATAGGAGGCAATGGTTTGCAGAATTATTACTATTAGCTTTCCTTTCAACAACTATACCTCCAAAGTAACTTTCAAAGCGTACAGTGGAATCTGCCTCATTAAACCTCCTCGGGGGCAGTCAATGCTCTGACAGGTCTGCCACTACCAAAAGAAATGCCCAGGACCAGCCTGACATGACCAATGCAATCACTGCTCACTTTCTGTCCTCTCCAGCTTCTCTTTTCCACAAGAGTGGCTACAAAGTGTTACACTGCCCTGACCGCTACAGCGCCAGGTACATTCACTTCATCTCATAGTCACAGCGCACGAAGGAACCTAGAATGGCTATTTACAGATTTGTTGTCTGACTTAAGTTTCGACTGACAACAGAATGTTTTTTACACGATCTTTTTTTAACAACATTCTGGGGCTTACATTCTGGGAATTGATGCCAGCTTGCCTGTAAAAATGTGTTCTTATTTAATAACAAACGTAAAGGTTTATCTCGTTTTCTC
>JANVCC010000020.1:26073193-26224201 GCA_025345505.1 Todiramphus chloris collaris
CCCCTTTTTTTTTTTAATTAAATATATACTGCGACAATTCTTTCTACTGAACTGATACAACATAGGAATTTCTAGGAATTTCACACTATCCTAGAGAGAGGCACCACATTATGATAGCCACTACATAATGCTGAGATTTTTTAATTCAAAATAAAGACTAATACAAGTATTTAATCTCAGCAAAGCAGCAATATCACATTTCAACATCACTTCTTTTGTTTGTTTGATTTTTAATTCAGCTGTAAACTGTTGAAACAAACCATTCCAATAAAAAGCTATTACTGACCACAAATTGGGGACCATATGTGCCAGAGAACACATTAACATTGCTGCAATATTCATTATTAGGGCAACAAAACTTTTCTTTCTTTTAGGAAAGAAAGATTAAATATGAAAACACACGAAGGGCAAACAAATGTATCTACGTATCTATTGCTAAAATGGCTAAACAGGAAAATAGGAAAAAAAAAATACAAAAATGCAGCTTAAAGGCACCATTCCAATTATCCCCTGGGTATTGTTGTACACCTTAGTTTTGTTAGGGATGATAAAAAGGAGAAATATTAGAGCAACCAAGCAGATGGTCTGTGGAACTAGATTACACACTTCAGAAATAAGAGAGATGCAATGCATTCAACCCTTCTGTTTGGACAGAAGAGCCGTCTTAGCCTGTCTGACCTATTAGCTAGTAAACTGGAGCGTACCGCCAAGTGCTATCATGCTGTTCCTTTAAAAAGCAAACAACCTCACTTTTTATGATAGGCACTGGATCATTTTAAGAGAACTGTAGGTAATGTCTGCTGCATTAGACAGATGGTCATATCATGAAACCATATACAAGTCACCATGACTAAAACTCATGTTCACTATCTTGTTAATCCGCATAAGCTGCAAAACAAAGTAAACCTATGCTGAATGCTTTCCTTAGTATCTAACAGTGCATGTGTATGCACATACATAAATATAATGCAACTTAAACATGTAATAAGGTTCAATGTTTTATTTTACATGGTTTTTCATAACCTAGTATTAATTTTGTATATATAATTTTGTAGTATGGAAATTGTGATTCTACTCCCAGCTTGATTTAACCTTTGCCTAACTCCGCTGATTTCCACGGAGCCAATGATAATATAGAGAACAGACAATTTATATCCAAGAATAGTATGTACCTTCTCTAGGCATAAATAAGCTAAATACCAACAGAGAGTGAAGTAGTACTCTACTGAGGCCAGGTTTTATTGTACGTTTTACAAAATACCTGGCTTTTCTTCGGTGCATGCTTCAGAGCAGCTAACATAATTGCGGAATGTTGTGACTGCCTCTGCAATAATGTCTGCATCTCCCATTCAAGCTTACGCAGGGAAACAAGGGAGATGTAGGCAGTCTCCTTGTGAGTGGTCAATGTAAGCACATCGCCCCGCAAAATTGTGTATCAAAAGATCTATATGGTAAATATTTCCCCCACCGGGGCTGCCATGCAATTGGAAGATATATTAAAAGAACTGGATATTTATATCTTTCTTATTTCTGATGCATAGTAGAGATATTATTTGGTAACACATTTTAATTACTTGGTACATATTTTTTTTTTAAAGACAATTACAATTAGATAATCTTTCCTTAAAACAGAGTAAATGTTTCTAGCAACTAGGCCTTTTTGAGCTGAGTTGTCTCTACATATATTCACATGGAGAGCAGCTAAAGGCTAGAGGCGGTTTCCCCCCCCCTACAACTACAGACAGCATATATGAGCCCCAGCTAAGCTTCTGCTCAGTTGAAGAATATGTAAGACAGCACATTTCCTATCCATTACGCTGATCTCAGCCACAGAACTACAACCAAACCCGGCAGACCAGGAATGATTTCAAATTGTACCTGGAGAGTTGCTGGTAAGTCTCTACCGCCTCTTCCCCGCGCAGCAGCCTAGGTGCAGGTGCACATTCCCCGTCAAGCTGACCCCAGGCAGTACTGTAAACACGGTGACAGATGCCAGGAGACAGGTCTGAAAAACTTCCAAATGAACAATTCTAGGGCTGCTGCACTAAATGCAGCAGAGTTCCTGGATACTTTCCCGGATGGTTTAACATTTGGAAAAAAATACGGATGGGAAACAGTGCATGTGTCCAGGGTGAAGACGTCTATAAGTGAAGTAAGAGATATAGGCTCTGCTCTGCTGCGGCACACACTGACTAGCAGAGATATGCTTTGTCTTTTGAACCCTCACCTCCTCAGGGAAAGCTTTGGGCCCTGGGCAGGTAATGAGGGGCAAAGCCCAGAAGTCCCATTGTGTATCTAAATGGTGTCTAAATGGCTCAGCGTTCTTCCGACCAACAATATCCCTTGAACTAATGCAGGAGGAAGAAGGGGGAAAGGGAGACATGAGGGAAAAAAATTAAAAGAGAGGGAATGGAATAGATGAGGGTCCTTACGGATCATGCCTTGAATATCAACTGATCAACCACAATGGTGGTCACGGCTGGGTTAAAATGCAGAAGAGAAAAAAAGAGAAAGGAAGAATATAATGGCAGAAGAAGGAGAATATATTGCAATTCTTGATTATATCTTCAAAGCTGATGGATCAGGCATGCTCAAGGGTTGAAAAACATGGAAATTCTAGTATTTCTCTCTGGGTATGTGACAAACAGACTTTTGCTGAAGTCCACGAAATCTGTACGTCAAAGAGTACAGATAGTCCTAGCACCTGTTCCTCTGTGCCAAGGACAAAATTCCCACAGTGTTCCACAGAGCTCTTGGGTCTTTCAGACAGCTGAGTTTGAAAGAGCTCCTCTTTCAAACGCAAGATCATCAACCACAGGAAAATCTTTCATTGGCCCTTTCTTTAGCACTCTAAATACCATACAGGCCTCATACCTTTGCCACATCTGTGGACTGGAAAGTTTTATCTGCTGTGCAGAGACAGACAGCTTTCTGCAAGCTGACCCTTTGGATAGCTACTGACTTCTCTAAGTTCAATTTTTCAATTGCAGCTACCACAAAACTCAAGAGTAACTAAATAAAAGTTGGATTTGAATATCCAGTTCTCAAGAGTTATCATGTACAAAAGTAAAATTAAGAGTTGGGCAATTTAAAAAAAAATTATAAGCAAAACGTTGTTTCAAGGTGCGTGCAATGTAATTTGGATTTCTGCACAAAAGCATTAACATGGAAACAAAATCAGTTAAAGTGGATGGTTGCCACAAAAGATCCAACTAGCTGTGTACGAATATAGTCATTAAGAGAAAACATTCTGCTAAGATCACCTCAAAGGCCACTACCATTTCAGTAACCACTCAGGGACAACAGAAGAACCATTTTAAAGATTACAGGAAACATTCTCTCATTATATAGATTTGCCTAAGATTTTCGAAAGACTGGATTGCAATTCAGATGACACTGCTCCACTGCTTGCAAATCCTATTTTACTACATGATGACTGACTTCCTCATCTATGTTGAGAATTTTGTAAGAGAAACTCAAAGTCTTATTTTAAGTGACAACAATACTGAACCCCATTAATCAAAACTAAGCCTCACTGTTCACACAAAAATAAAAACAATTTGTCACGTATAAGCATTCTTGAGATCATTTTGGTAATTTCCATTGCAAAGTGAAAGATCTCACTGGTACTTAAATTATATTCCTTCGAAGAACTTCACAGTTCAGTTAATTAGATTCTAAGGTATAAAATAGATTCTAAGGTATAAAATAGCTTCTAAAAAATGCATGAGGAAAACTGAATTTTAGTAAGTTACTATGCATATCATTTGTTTAAGGCTCACTTTATATATGTCATTATTACCATGAAAGAAAAATCTTGGTGCAAGTAACAATAGACAACCAATCCAGTTGTTTCTATATTAATGCTATGATAAAATTGATGATTGTCTGAATGGGCAAAGCCTGCCTCTAAATTTAAATCTATAAGCAAATCTGAATTTTCCCAAAATTCAAAAGAAGCTCGACCCAGAATGTTTATTTCGTCACACTAAGATCATCATTTCTCAAGCTGACCACAACACATTATAACATTGTTATTGTCTATTCTTCATACAGGCAGTACACAGTATTAAGCAGACTTTTAACTTCTTAATACATCAATTTCGCCTCATTTCTACTGACATGGTTTGTAAAGACAGTAGTGACAGTACTAACAGATTAGATTTTACTTTTGAAAAATGCACATGAAACTGGGTTACATGATATAAACGAGACTACAAACGTGCCTTGGTTCATTGCAATCAGTCAAATGAGGCAAATTCACAGGATATTTCATAGCATAGAATCAGAGAATGGTTTGGGCTGGAAGGGACCTCTAAAGCATATTTCCTTAGTATGCATTACATTTCCCTACAATTACTAACATGTGTGGACTTTGCAAAATAAGAATTCTTCAACTTGGTATAGTAATAATAGTCTGGAGATATCTCCCTATGCAAAATTTACATAACATAATTTAACACGTCACTGGAGAAGTTCTTATAGTGTCAAAGTATCTGCTTATAAGTAGTATGGGAGAAGAAGCGTAAAACAAACCTGAGAGGTTCTGGCATCCAAGAAGTGCTCTTGACAAGGTACATTAATTAAGGATTATGGATTTCTGCACTTTGTATTAGCAGCAATTTAAAAATGTAATTAATGTAGTGACATTCTCAAAATTCAATGTCCTCAGTGTGTGGATGTGGTGCTTAGGGACATGGTTTAGTGGTGGACTTGGCAGTGCTAGGTTAATGGTTGGACTCAGTGACCTTAAGGGTCTTTTCCAACCTAAGCAATTCTATGATTTTTTTGCAGAAGAGTTCCCTCTTGAGGAGAACAGTCTCAAAGTAAAAATTCTGGCTACCTCACATAAACCAAAAAAAATTTCAGAGGTTGGAACATCCAGTTACTGCAATAGGGTGCCATTCTTGGGAAGCATCAAAATCGTGTCTTGACACAACAATGTTGATTGCTGGAAGAAACATAAATGAGTGGTTCTTTCCAAAGTTCTCAAGAAAGTAGTTATTTTGTAAATGAAATTCATGATATTGTGTAATCCTAAATATCAATGACATAATAGACAGCATACCATTAATGGAAAAAACCAAAACAAACCAAAATATAATTACTGACAGAAGAATGGATTATTTAGATACAGAATTTTTCAGTGTTTATGCAATAAGAAATTCTAATATCACATGCAGGAAACTGTACATGTCTTGACATGTGATTACATCAAGTACTAATGGAATATACACCATTGAACGGTTTCACTAATATGCCAGCAAAATGACACACTGATATGGTTGTGGATCTTGACTATGTGCTTAAATTTTTACCTGTTATGGTAATTTAAGCTTTGTGGTGGATTTTGCCTCACCTCCTCTTTCTCTTTTTCACTTACTGCTCTCTATGGTAATATTTCTTACTACATGCTCAAATATTGGAGTTTAGCCATATTACTTAAGCAACAATGTTAGGAATTTTTTTTTAGCCTTGGCTTCCTAGATAATCTATGCAGAAAGAAGGGGCTCATCAGAGCTATAACTTAGATTTCCAGCTCCTAGTTTTAGCAGGGTCAGCTTCACAAGTTTGAAGGGCTTCTATATGGTTGAATTAGCTTCCTTGACATTTAATAGCATTTTCTTATTCTTGCTTCTTAGTTCCATATTGCTAAGTGGTACAAATGTTTTATATAAATCATTTTTTTTTTTTAATTAAGTAAAAAACAGAGCTATCTCTAAGGTTCTTACTCTCTTTAATATTAAAATTGCTTTGCCTAAGCAGTCCTATGTATTGCTGAAGTTTAGTATCCATGGATTTTTTTATTTTTTTTTTTTGTGTGTCACACAAATCCTAAATTTCATTACACTATAGTCAGTAAATACTATCATCTTTTTGCAAGAGTTTGTATTATAGAACAAACCAATGCTTTACCCTTTGGTCCTCCTTTTTTTCTTTGGGCTGATTGTTAGATTACCCCAGCACAGGAAAAACAACACACTTCCCGGCCTGGGACATCACTTTCCCTTCCCCTTCCAATCTATAAACCAAGGATTTAAACATCATCAGTAAATTAATTTTGAAATTTGATGGCTATTCTTTTATTGTAAATATACAAAAAGAGGTCACAAATTTCAGACGGCAAATTATTTTATTGCTATGAGATCTTAATGTTTCTATGGCTTCTGAATCATAAAGAACACCAATGTGAATAAAGAAATTGAACAGACAGGAGGTAATTCTGATCTTTCACCACTAAAAACCAGGGAAGAATTCACTGAAGTACATTAAGTTGCGATAAGAATGACAGGAATACAAGCTTTCCTTCTTTATTCCTTGTTTTACAGCTCTTACATTTCTTCTTTTGTGATCATATGTCATAGTAATTTTTTGAGATACTGTATATGCTTTGGGACAAGTTTCAATACAAGTTGCACTAACAAAATATCCTGCTTTAAAAAAAATTAAAAAATCCCTTCTATCTTGCTCTTTAAAATAATACATGGCCTTAGTTTTGTAACTGTCATTTAAAAAATGTGAATCCCCTGTTTAAGCTAACAAATGGCACAAAAAAGGGCAAAATAGAAGAAAACAAGGTCGAAATGCTCTACTCACACTATTGCCTCCAGCAAGAACCAGACTGACGTCAAAACATCAAACAGCAGCAAACACTCTATTTTCAGATCTCTGAAAGCAGTAATACATACATACAAAAAAGTGTAATATTCTACTGTATTGCATTTTCCCCCTTTATAAACAATACTATTTACTACTTCTTAATAATTTTAAGTAATGATTACTCTGCTTTATGTTCCTACAATTTCTCAGATACACAGTAAATTTTGAAAGAAGTTGAAAAAGAAAAAGCTGCTGTCAGTAACTAAAATGGGGAGGATGACTTTAAGTTCCAAAACAGTCCTGTCTCAAAGCAGTACCCGAAACATCCCTGAACTACAGATATTACTGACTCAAAACACAATCAAATATACTAAATATCTGGTTTTGCAACAAAATGTGGGTTAAGTTATCCTAATTTCATTTATCATGATTAATTAATATCAGTGAGCTATATCCATGTTTTGGTTTTGATGATAATTGTAATAAAGTATAGCATATATTGGTAGAATATAATTATTTGTTCCTTAAATTTCTGAATAATTAAGACTGGCATCT
Organism: Todiramphus chloris collaris; assembly: GCA_025345505.1. Taxonomy (NCBI): domain Eukaryota; kingdom Metazoa; phylum Chordata; class Aves; order Coraciiformes; family Alcedinidae; genus Todiramphus; species Todiramphus chloris. Next base: position 26,080,349 of record JANVCC010000020.1, read on the forward strand.
AATTTGCTGTCCTGAATATTTGCTCGCTCAATTATGTTTTTTTTTTTAACAACTCCCTCAACAAGTATTATATTAAATGAAAGGCAATGGAAAAGGTAATGCAAAATGATAATGAAGTGGAAAAACAGTACAAATCTGTTAGAGCCACTGAAAATAAAAATGGAGTAAAAATTATAATCCAAAAAAATTGCCAGAATTAGGTATATCACTGTACTCAGCTGTATCTCCCACAACTTTTTAGTTTTATGTATCTCAACTAACAGTATTTGTGATTTTAGATAAATAAGTAAAACTGACTTTTAAAGGCAAATTAACATCTTAATCCTGCATCTCTGAGATAGTCACTGTTAATCTATCTGAATTTTTTTTTTTTAGGTTTTCTGTGCTTCAGGGACAGATATTCTATCTAAGAGCAGTTCTACTCATATTGGAAACAATAGGAAGCATTAGTCATTTTGCAGAAGTGCATCTTTGCTGAGGGCAACTGTGGCTTCAATCCCATTGAGAGCAATAGGAGGTAGTAGCAATTTTGGAAGAAGGAAGTTGTCTATGGAATACTCCATAGGAGAATATTATTCATCAACTCTTGCTGAATGAGAAAATTTCTGTTCTGAAGAATAACAGCAAAAGAAAATCTTTGAGCCCTTAAAAATCTTTTGCGTGCAGAATTTTAGTATGAATTGTAGAGAATAAGTATATTATTCTGTTAGTAACATCTTCATTCAGTGAACACACAAGGGAAAAAATCCTTTCTTTTAGTAATTTAATGAAATTTCTAGCAGATAAATCTTCACACTTTAAGTCAAAATGGTCAACATTGGAAATCTGGAACAACTATTTTTGTGCCCCAAACTAAGTGTGGAAGTTTTCAGGTGGTTTGTTCCTTTGTCCTCTCAGTAGCACTTTCCAAAGCAAATAATGACTGAAGGATTCTGCAAAACCACAGTTGAAAATGATGTTCTTAAAATGGTGCTATCATTCACTTTAAAATCTATTTAATATATCTACAATTAATAATCTAATATAAAATGTTTTAAATAAATTATATTCAATTGAACTATCACTGGCATTTCCACCTCTTCCTGTGTCATAGCTTATGGTCAGAGCGGCCCCTTAGACCTACAGCAGACACTCTCTTAACCCCTCCTCCCTTCCCAGAGGGCAAGAGAAAGGGAATAAGGGAGAATTTGTGATTAGAAAACTAGACCAGCTTTAACAAAAATAAAAGTAATAATAAATGGAATATATACATATATATACAAAACCAGTATTGAACCCAACCCCCCTGATGGTAATTACATGACCATCACCACTGCTGCTGTGGAGCTGGTACTGGGGGAGTTCCAGACTAAGCCCCGCAGCAGGACCTGCATTCAGGAGCTGGAATCAGGAACACACTGACTGAGATCAAAGACAGAATGGACAGAGTCCTTCTCAGATGCTCCGAGGAAGAAACTGGAAGAGGACCTGAGCCAAGCTGGCAAAGTGGGCCAAGAGGGCAAAAAGAGAGAGTGAGACCCTCCTGATCCCTCAGCTTTATACTGAATATGATGTGCATGGGATAGAATCCCTTGTTGGTCAGTTTAGGGTCACCTGTCCTGGACAGTCCTCCCTGCAGGTGCAGCCTTTCACTTTCTGCACCCCTCCAATGTGGTACACAAGATCCAGCAATGGAGTGGCCTTGGTCTGCACACCAATCCTTGGTACTAACTATAAACATGGGGTGTTATCCCTGCTAGAAGCAGATGTGCCCTAGGAAAACATGCTGCTAACTTCAGACAGTGCAGTTAGTTAGGAGAACTGAGCTGAAAAGTAAAATCAGTGAACAGAATTAGTTCTGTTCTCACTCAAACCAGGACATCCTGCTGCTGTTTTAAGATCTCTCATTCCTGCTGTTGCAGGCAAACTATCAGAGAAAAAGAAAAAAAAAAAAAAGTCAGAGAAAGCCCTTTAGCTGCTGCTGATTGTTGAAGAACCAGAAGACATGCATATTGACTTAACAGACTCAACTAAATACAGCCCTCATTTTTTTTGTAAATGCATACATACGTATTTTTTTCAGCAATGTTGCTGGCCAAGACAATATTTTAACATTCCGGATTCAGGTATGAAAACTCAGTCCAGAGTTTCTGAAAAAAAATTTATAGCAAAACTGTTGAAATTTCAGATTTACAATTGTTTTAATGAAGCCTAATGAATACATTTAACTGTGACTGAAAGTAGTCACTAGGAAAAAGTGTGAAAACTGCTCTAGTAATACACTGTAGTAGGATATTGACTATGTGTTTCAGTATCTCCCTTGTTCTTTGTGCAAGAAAATGGTCTTACTAATTCCGGGCAACAGGGTTTGGTTTTTTTCCCTTTCTCTGACTTGGCACAATGATTAGGTAAAGACAGATCCTGGAGGACAATTATATCTTTATAATATCTATGCACTGTAAAGACTTTAAAGAAGCAACAGTGACATATAATTTCACTTATATATAATGTTAATGACATAAAAATGTACCCTCTGTTCAGAATCCAGTGTGTGTTTTGGAAAGATGTGTAGGGTTCATAAAAACATTTTTAACAGAAAATGCAAGCCTGAAGCTAGAGATAAGATGACAGAATACAAGCCCTCAACAGTACCATTTGAAAAGAGACATTTAAGATTAGTGCACTTGAGAAAGTTTTTTGACCTACCAACTTTCCCTTTTATAAAACATTTCACATAATGATAAATTAAATATTCACAAATAGTAAGTGGGACACAAATGATTAGCATAAATTTTGTTGAAAAATTATAAAATTTATTATACATCATCTCAAAGAAAAGAAAAATCTGTGAGGAATATGTTGATGAACAACAGCTTAAGTTAAATACCAAAATTTCCATAATGGGGGCATGCAAAGTGATTATGGCATAAAAATATAAAATAGTAGAAAAAATGTGGGAAGAATCATAAGAAAAATTATTTTTTTACACCAATTTGAAAAAAGAAATGTAATCCCAAAATGGTATTATCCATTATAATGCTTTACCTTAGTATTTTCTATAAAATAACCAAAAGAAAATGGGACACAGCCCTACTGTACAACTTGTGACAGAAGCTGATGAAGGCTGACTTGTCTCTTAAGTTTCAAGTTTCTCAAAAGTTTCAATGTTTGGTGTTTTGCTGTTTTGGCTTTTGCTTTGTTTTGTTTTTTTTTTAACCTTAGGACAAGCTTTTTAAGTAAAGCAATTACACACTAATAATAAGTCATGTGCATTTATTGGAAAGACGTGCAAAATGTTGATTAAGTTACCTTTTCAGATATGTGAAAGCTAAATCAAATCATATTCCTTTTATTACAAAGTAGATAAAAGAATATCAGCGTAGAAGAGTGTTTCCTGACTATATTAGGAGATATGGCTGACAATTAACAACAGTCAACCTCTTTTATCAGAGAAGGAATCAAGCAATGATTTTTAAAGACTACAATATGCAATTAAAATCAACTTTAAAAAGGGAAAATGTGATATAACACAAAGCTCAATGTAAAGTTGCTCAGTGCGTATAATTACACCAATTACAGTTAGAAATTGTATTTACTTGCCAAGAAAGAAATAAGATTAAAAGGCAATTGTATAAAGTGACACTACGTAACTTTCTCATTCAGTCTTACTGAATATAGAATTATAGCAAGCTAATATTTTAACTACTTCAAAAGAAAGGCCATCAGGTTCTAATTCAAAACACCAACAAAATAAAACATGCAATTTTCATACTCTTGCTTTTCAGTGTGCAACAAAAACATTTAGCTATTACAAGAAGCCTTTTGAGTTGTGATATACTGGTCTCAGACTGATCTAGAAAGGGAGGTCAATTACACCTTCCTGATACACTTACTAAAATTAATTTCTTTTGCAAATTTTCTAACAAAAACACATTACGACTGTGGATCAAATTAATTTCTCAGTAATGTCTGAAGAATGACCATATCCTCACTTCAGATTCACTCAGGATGGCATTTCCATAGATAAGACAGGGAGATGAGTGATAGATACACCATGGCTCTATAATATCAGATTTTCAAAGCTTTGTGGATGTTTATCTCTTCTTGAGGTAGATTGTCAATGATCTTAATAATCTTTTAAAGTCTGAAACTCTGATGGTAAAGACAGAAGAAAAGATCATCCAAATACATATTTGAGAATTAAAAAAAAAAAATATATAATTTTCAGAATGAAAAATTCATGCTGCATACTGAAGCGTGTTTTCCTTAGCTCTGTTCTGTTTAAGAACTACATTTTCAGAACTATCTTAGTTCTTAGCTGCCTATATCTTGATACACATAAATGTAGGTATTCCTTCGTGAATGTCTATCCAAAAAAGCTCAAAACTAAATTGAAGGTATCTCAAGTTGCACACATCTGGTGTAAGACATCTAAATCAAAGCATATAGAAATTTAGACATGTATTATTGTAGACATGACAAGTGATTTTGACAGATTGTTATCTGGACAGAACCACCAGGTAACAACCTTTGGTGCACTAGAGAACTTGAACAAATGATGTGCATGATGATTAAAGTGTGCCCACTTTAAATTCTCTGTCAACCTTTGTTTTTTTAAATTATGGAAAACATTCCTGTCTAGATCCTGGTCTAAAATTGTCACACATTGACAATCTAAAGAAAGAAAACAACTAAAGGAATTCACCTAAAGGAAATACTTAATTTAAATATTCTAAAACATGTAACAGTGATTTTAATATTTTGTTCATAAACCTAAAATTCTAAGTAAAGGTTGATTTTGAAAACCAAATTTTAAAATGTCAAAAAATGTAACAGTAGACTTTTTGACATAAAGCCAAGCAGAAATATTTTTCTTTCCTTCATACCAGAAAATGCACCAAAACAAACATTTTCCACAGATAATTCCATTTGTGTCATTCCTGCAATTTCCAATGCAGAATATTTTGATGAAAAATCCTGAGTTCTACATTTAGGCTTTCCTCCCTCTTCAGATTGCTCTCCCTCAGAAATACTACTGAGAATAGATGAGACTAGTCAGATTAGCACATCCCACAGACAGATAACAAGAAACATTTTTGGTTTTCCCCTAAAAAAAAAAATATATATATATAAAAAATCCAGGAATGGTAACACCTGTATTTTTTAAATACATGCTCTTTCTGTCAGCAGTTAAGTCATGAAGCAGGGAAGTATTACAATATAAAAAAGGAGTAGATGCCGTTGCCATATTCCCTGGAGGTGATATTGAGGTAATGGGGATAGATTAGATGACCTTTGGAGCTCACTTCTAACCTTATTTCCTACAGACTATGATATCTTCACCAAGTTCCAGAGAGAAGGCAGATAAGAGCTGATTTCTTTGGGAAGGTATTAGTTAGACTACAACCACAACAGAATTGCTGCAAGAGTAAATGGATATATCATTCCCCATAACAAAAGTACTGACATTTCAAGGGAGGCACACAAAGCCTAAGCAAGGCATTTCAGAGAATAAAAGAAAGTATCGAATGATGTCAGTTATGAATACCTGAAATTTTGTGTTGAATTCAAGTTGCTTAAATGTTATTGGCTATTAACTTTTGTCTGAGTGAATGATGCAGTTCTGGTATTTGCAACTTTTTAGCGGCTTAGTTTTCAGGCACACCAAAATTACTGAAAATGCCTGTAAAAGTACATGTTTTACCAAACAGAGTAATTATTCATTGCAGTACAGTAAACACAGGGTATGTGACCAACATATGCCTAGCACTGAGGTGGACTCTGTGTCACTTCCCTTCCAAGGTTACTGTGGAAGTATTTTGCCTATTGAGTAAAAGCATTACTTCTGTCTTCAGGAGTTTAACACAGTTTAGTGATCTGACTTTGTCTAGCCATTCTCTGGATACTCCTTATACCCCTTGTCTTCAAAACCCCTGATCCTGGAAACTTACTTGAATGTTATTCTCTGTGAAGACATACTTTCTCTCTCCAGGCTGATACATCAGCCTTACCCAAATTGGAATGACTTTCTCTTCCTGATAGTAGAGAATCCTTATGAAAGTATGGTCAAGCATGGAAAATAGCTCCAGAGGCTGTCACTTGTAGGAAGAGGTAATGCAAGTGAATTTATATACCTCTGAAATTGTTCTTAGAGTGGGATGCCTACAAGCAATTTAATTGTTCCTTACTTAAATCACAGCTGAATACAGATAAGTTACATTTCCCCAAAAGATTTCACTTGCTTCTGCTGCAGTTTGTTCACTCAAAAAAATATTATATTTTATGTTTAGTAATTTTGCATTAGTCATTCACAAGATTGATATGGTCCAAAAATATTTGTGGTTTTGAACAGCTTTATGACACTTTAATGGTAACACCTTTTTATGTAAGCCTGAGTAGATAAGCTAACACCTCTGTATTGTACTGATATGACTGATATTAATACAATATGATAAGATAGAAAACCTGCAAATAGTGATAAGGCTTTTGTATGGCAGTAAAAGAAATGCCATTTCTGCCTATTCCAGTACAGCTGCACCAGCCATTGCCAGAAATGTAGCTTGCTTGCTTTTGTGGCTAATAACTCACACATTGCTTAAGCCATCAGCAACCATGCAACATATTTTACTATTATACAGATGTTTTATTAGTACATCAAACTTTCTAAAAGGTGACTTGATTGCTTACAAAGATTAACTACTACCCATGCATGTCAAAGAAAACTTAAAGCCTTATTCAGGAATTTACCACTCTATTTCAGTGAATCATGACCACACGATACCTTCACTTAAGACATGAAAAAGGGAAAAATAAATACAGCACGAAAGAAACACTGGTGTTTTGTTCTGTGAGAAGGGTGCATTTACAGGGTTGTCTACACATTAACCGTGAATTGCTGCGATTGAAGGAGAACCTTCTCCAGCAATACTGAAGGAGATGGCTTTTGCTAAAGCCACCTTGGTATAGAAGTGAGGGGATAGGAGGAAAATTACTCTGGGCAAAAAGCTCACAAAACACCCTGGTTTAGAGCAAATATGCTGGCCAGTGTGATGCAAAGGCAGACCAATGAGGAGGAATGTTATGAATTGAAGTGAGGAGCTGCTGTGCAATGTTTTTACCTTGCAGCTCATACCACTCTCTATACAAAAGTAATGTAGGCTCCATGTGTTTGAACCTGACTCTTAAGAACTAGATCGATTCCCAGTCTTCAGGTCTTCCCGCTGCTGCCTGTTGTGCAGCCCATTTCCCCGATTTTCTTTTCTGTTTTGCTGCTTCTACGACAGACCTTGGATGTGCACTCATATTCCTTACCCGCAGGCAGCAGGACTCTATTCATTGCAAGTATCACCACACACTGATATTTTTAAGTTATAATCTTTAAACCCTGAAACTACCTTGTTATCTTACTTATTCTCAGCCAGACAAATAAACTTCTAGTGCTTATTCTTTCACCATTCCTTACAGGGAAAACACCTGTACACTTCCTCTGTTATAACTCTTCCAATCTGATGCCAATCCCACAAAAGAAAAAAACTCTTTACACATATTTGATGGCTTCATGTAAACAAAGCACATCTTGCATTACTGAGCTGCTATTTTCAACCATTTACTTCCATCCATCTCATGAAGAAATGGCAGTTCCCATGACCCCAAATTATCTGCTGATAATTACACATTGCCATACTTGTTTCCCTACAAATATGGAACTCTGTAGTTCGTCTAATACTCTTTTATAAAATCTCAATCTTTAATCTCCTTTTAAATTATGTCAACAGGTTGCCAATTGTTGTCTCAAATGTCATCTTTATAATTTATCAGTTTTAAGTAGGGGCCAGAGTCTAATTCCTTGCCCTTTTTCCAACAGCCACTTCATCATTTTGCTGCTATATTCCACAGCCCTTTGGATTAAGCATACAGGATTCAGCGATGTAAACTTGGTCTACAAGTTACTTAAACTCATGCATGCTAAGCTGAAGCCTTTATCTGACATTAATAACCCTAATGAAAAAAACTTTTTGGTATGCACAAAGATTTGCTTAGCTATGTTATCTTCTGGTAATCTGCCTCAGGGAAGCCTAGCACAAATCCAAGTAGTCTACTTGTCTTCTAGCAAACGTATGCAAGTTGATGAATGCTCCCTTTTTTTGGGGGGGGGGGGCAGAGTGGGTACAACAGCAATTTCTTACGTTAAAGATCTGTCCTTTTTGGCAATTTGGAGGGCATTTTTCAGCATTTGTGACAAGTATCAACAACTCCTTTACAGTTACTGTTACTATGAAAATACAATAAAGTTTAGATAACCTCTTAGATTTATCTATCTGTGGATAATTTTGAGATATTAATTGAACACTTTAGAGAAAACTAGATGCCTAAAACCAAAAATCCATTTAGGTCAATAATTTTTCAATGCTCTGAAGGGAAGCCACACCACTATGAGCTTACAGCCTTATTATCACCCATTAAGTCTTACTATAATTTGTTCTGGCTTATAGCCCTTATTTTATCAGTTATCAGAAATAGCATTTAAATCAAAATAACATGCAGAGTGTAACATATATATATACACACTATGTTATTTTGCTTACATACACTAAAAGGTACATACAAACCTCTTAATTTACCTTAGTCAGTTTTCTGAAATGCTACGTAAACATGACTGAAACCAAGAAATCTATAAATGCGTATTAAAAGTGCATATGAAACAGAGATTTAAAAGTGATTTCTCTATGTTCAAAGATTTAAAAGTGTATTTCCAGGCTTAGATAATACTGACATAAGCTTAGTAGTTAGTCCAAGCTAATGCCAACTCACACAGACAGGAATTCAGGGCAATCATCCAGTCCCAAAGGAGAATAGATGTGAAAGAGTTTTGCCTGCCAAATTAGTAATGTCCCTGACATGAGCACATGAGGTGACAGAAAGGGCACCCTGATGACATGTACCACCTTTACGCTGGTGAAGACCTACCCTGTCAACAAAATTCTGTCTGCCAATTATTTATGCTGCATTTTATACATCTATGCAGCACAAATTAACAGAAGTAGAGGAGAAAAGCCACAAGCCAGTGTTTTTGATTTTCCTGGAGCTAAGGAGTGTGATTTTTGTCTATTGGAAAAGTGACGCCAAATTCATTGTTCTGTTTTAAAGAAACAGATACTTTAATAATATATAGAGAATTTTACTGTCATGCTCATTCACTGTGGCTACTGTGATTAAACTGTGCAAACAGTGAAAGAAAATGGAAGAACATATTTTCAGAAGAAGATTTATCTTCCACATATCAAAAAAGAATGTCTTTTCACAATGTTTTCCTGGATGTCAAAAATAATCCAGCCAAGTTTACGATCAATTTTTACACAGTATGTTACTAAAAGATTAAAACTGTTGTGATATCCAGGGTGTGAAAGTTAACTTAGTTCACTCACAACAAATCTGCTTTAAGATGATGTAATCCAGTAGTGATTCTCCTAATTGCTTAGCTTTTGCCACAGGCCATAAATGTGTCAGTTCTCTGTTCTTGATTGCTACTGTAGTACAGTGATAAAACAAGTACAACACAAGTGGCTGTCTAACGCTTTAGTTACTAGTCACAAGTGTTAAAGCAGATTTAAAGTTGTTGAAAGGTCATATTTGCAGTTGAAGTGAACCAAAGAAGGATGATACTGGTCTTTACTTCATCCCTTCACATAATATAGCTCTAGCTTTAAAAGATTAATATGCAAGGTTATACTATTCTGTCCTCCGCTTTAGGAAATGCGCTTATTCAATATCAGTTAACTTTTTTCCTCCAATATACAAACTGATACAAAAAACTAAGGAAAACTTTTAGATGGCAATGTCTGGGTATAAGGTACACAACCTCAGCACTCATCACAAATGAAATAATTATTAGTCTTAATGTACAGTTGATGAGGACTATGATCTCTGAACTTCTAATGTTTTTCTGGTAATGTGCTCATTTCTTTTTCTTGCAGTTCTCTCTTTTACAATAGCCCCCCAGAAGTGAACAAGCCTGTTGCTGGAACCAAGGTTTTATAGTCCTGAGGCAAAATCCCATTATCAGTGTTTTGATGTGATACTGCTAGACCAGTGTCTTTGAGTTAAGGTGCTCAACCATATTCCCACTCAAGACCACTGCTGCCTGTTTACACAGAAATCCACAGTGAGAAAGCTATGATTTCCAACTTACCATTACGCTGCTATTCTATTATGTTATGCTCAATCTCCTTAGTATGGGCTTTTCTTTGAAAAAAACAAACAAACAAACAACAAAACAGCATTATCTGCATCACTGCAAAGTTGAAAGTAAATGACCTAAGTGTTCATGGATAGTAAGTAGTACGGATCAAAGTCCTAATGGGTTCCTTTCTGCTGTGTGCAAAAGATAACCAAGTCATGCCAGAGAACAGGACAACTAACCCCCATAAATTCCAATCACTAAGGTGAAGGGGAGAAAAAAATTCTACCTTCTCATTAGGGATTGACAACAAGTGACATATGTCAACAACATGAAACTGCAAGTTCTAAAAAGTCATGGCATTTCTAAAACCATCTTAAAATGTCTTAATTGATAAATCATTAAGAGACTCAACATAGGGAAGTGAAACATAAAACCTCATCTTGAAAGACAGAGATAGATGGAGGAAATAAAAATCAGAGAGTTGACACATTTGTTACAAAAAAGATGGCATACAACCCAAACTCAAACACAGATTTAACGATTTTAAAAGACCAATTTGACAATGTGAAAATAATTCTAAAGTTAAATCAGAGTGAGAAAAGAATCTGAACACAAAAATGCTCACAGGAAATGAAAGCTGTTTAGAATTCTTGTTTCTAATGACCCTAAAACCATTTGTCCAAATACAAAAAAAAAAATAATAATGGGTAAAAAAATTCTAATATTTAAAGAAGATACTGAAGCTATGAACTGTATCAAGTTTATGTGAGAAGCAAATAGATGCAAAAAGAAATCAATTGTTGGAAGATTTAAGGATAATTTAAATGAATTTCAAGACATACTAGGAACAACAGAGGATCTATAAATCGTATCCATCACAAATCATGCAGAAGAGGTTGAAAAGTTCAATAAATAATTATTTTCTGCATTTGGGAAATAAAGCAGGATAACCTGCTCTGATCAAAGGATCAGGATACAGTTCCTTTTCAACAGTATTTCAGGAAGATATTCAACAGCTAGTACAGTCAGATATTTTTCAGTCAGTATATATATGGCTAATTGGTAGCTAAGAGTTTCTTCCACAGTTAATGATGATATTTAAAATCTCAGAACTATAGAGAAGTTCCAGAAGACTGAATGAAAACCAGTACTAAAACAGTAGGCAACAAATGGCAAATGAAATAACCAGGTAGCTCAGACAATGTGATACTTGAACCTGAATATGGGATACAATGGAATTGTCATTACAAGATTTTGATTAAGAAGTAGTTAAAGGAGGACAATATAATTAATGTCAGTCAATATAGGTTTATGGCTGATAAAAGATCGTGCTGATGAAGCTTCTGTAGAGCAACAAATATTCAGATTCTAAAATTATACTGAAGAAGAATTAAGAATTTTTTTAAAGAACTGTTTAACAGGAAATCTAAAAGCAGATCTATTAATTTTGCTTATAAAACAAAAGGTGAGGAGAGAGTCCTCTGAGAATGTGTGAGCACTTGCATGGGGAAAAACATGTAACAGAGGTCCCTAATTGAAAAGGCAAAGTTTTAAGAAGATTTATCAGTTAGAAGCTTAAACAAATGAACAAACAAACAAATAAAATATTACTGTATCAAGGGTGAGACACCCTTCATTTATTTTGGTGGCTTATTATCTCATTAACATTTTTTGAAGAGGTGTTGATTTTCTTACAAGAAAACCCCAGAGACTCCCAGTCTTAAGATATTTAAACAGGGACTTGAAGTGACTGATCGCAAAAGTTCCACAAAAATGTGAAGCAGCACAGTCCAGAAAGCAGAGGCCCAGATGAACAGAGAAAAGAATAGACCACTGCTCTTAGCACCATCACTGATAGGGGGCATTGGACACAGTCAAAACAACCATCCGGTCCCACATTTTCTTTCATAACTTGAAGACAACAGTGTTTATCAAATGTTATATATGTACAATTTTCTTATCTATAACCAATATTCTGGCCTTATGTATATATGTGAATAGATCCAAAATGCAGACATCTCCTCTCTGCAAAACCAATGCTTCTATTAAAATGGCCTGAGAGGGAATGCATGGATATATACCCAGCCACCAGAAATAAATCTTTGAAGCATTTTATGTAAGTGACTGAAGCAATTCAAAAGATTATTCCTTGCTCTTTCTCTAGTGGCCAAAACCTCCACTAAATATTTGTATTTTTCTCAGTAACGTCCGTTATTTATCTGTCAAACTGGAAAATACCTTAAACACACAGAACTCTTACTCCATATTAGATAAATGGTCTTAATTTTACAGATTTACAACTTATTTACACCTGTTTAAGACATGAAAACTAAGGCATATACTCTGCCCCATGACCATTCTTCAAGTCACTGATCTTCAAAACTGTACTCAACATGCACTGCCTGCCTCTGACTGTGGCTGCATCAATTTTGGGGTTAATGTTCATTACAACATGGCACAAAGTATTTAAAATATCAGATTAGGGCAAAGAATGGATGATACTAATTGTAAATATTATCACTCAAAACCATGCAATACTTAGAATCATTGAATAGTTTTGGCTGGAAGAGACCTTCAAGATCATCAAGTCCAACCTTATTCCTAGCCCTATCAAAAACCACTAAACCATGTCCCTTAAAATCGAATTTTAAATCTAATAATTTTAAATAATTTTAATTAATATTTAATTTAAAACATTTTAAATCTAATTAAAATTAACTTAAAATTTAATTTTATCAGTTTAGAGTTACAAGTCCTTTGTTGGCTTCCTCCTCCCCCTCCCCCCTGATCTGAGTAGATCACTTGTTGCTGCTATGACAAAAAGAAAAATAATATTGTTTCTTGGAGTATTAGTTGATATACTTTCAACAGCAGTCAATCTTCCAGGTATTACCCTGCTTGTGGGTCCTAAAATAATGTCTAAAACTGCAGGTGATTGGTCATTTATTTATTTTAAATAGCAATCCTTAAAAAAGTTGAAGAATTCTTATTGAGAGAAAACAGTAGTGGAGAATTTAAAATTAAAAAAAAATAGCACCAACATTTTCAAAATGAATGCTCGACATCAGGTTCTAAATACAGGTTAAGTACCTTATCTGGTGAATAAACATGGATTTAGATGTAGGAGTTTAACCTTAGGTATTGAGAAGGAAAAAATCTAGCCATAATGTTTAAATGCTGAGTATTATTAGTAACAAATATTAAGAGTTACAGGCATGCTAATTTTAACCACCTACATGTTGACAGCTTCAATTTATTTCTAGTAGCAGTTAGGATTTTTTCACATTAAAGCACAACTTTCCAGTCAGCTAGCTCACTTCACTTTTATTTTTTTAGTTCCTTTTATAACTAACTAGTAGCCAATCCACTACAGCAAAATGTCTTTAAAGTATCATATAGTTTTCAAAGAACAGGCCCATCATGATATCCTGCTCACTTGTTTCAATAGCCTAGGGCAATTTAATTATGGCAGACTTCATCTTAATTCCTATCCCTTTCACCTCTTCCCCTTTTTACACATCTATCACGACCTATTCGGATTAGAATCAAAGACTACAAAATTTAGTTTACAAGACTGTACAAGCTGAATACACCTTTTCCTAATCTGAAATGGTCTCAAACCCACTGTAATGTTTGTACAGGTGGGATCGGAACCTGCCGTCCGGAGCTTTGGAAATCAAATGCTGAATAAATTCTTAAACTTTGTAAGTGATTTATGTTATCAATAGCCACAAGAAACAATGTCATTTCACACAGATCAAACACAGTTACAGACATTTTTAGAAACAACTGCTTAGAGCAGCAAAAAAAAAAGAAAGAGATAAAAAGTAGGCAGAATCCCTGAGAGCCACACTGCTGAACTCTGCAGAAGGCTCCTTCAAATAAATATTTCAAACCTTTATATGAATATTTTAAGCATGACAACTACACATAAACACACAGCCAAAGTGCTCAAATCCACTCAAGAAAGACTATTAAGTCATCAACCTGCTCCTGACAGGATCCACTGAATATGGCAACAGTGAGAAGTCAGGAGACAGTTGGAATCATTTCAAGACTGCTAATTTAACTTGTCTTAAAACCAACCAATGCTCAACGTGTCATCATCAATGTCATCTCATCGCAGTCTGAAAAGCCTTCGACCTAAAGCAAAAAGGTCCCCAAGTGCCACCCTTCTTGTCTACTGGTTGAAAATCTAATTGGTTCTGCTGACAGGCTTGGGAATTGGTAGGAAGGCTGTTCAGTTAATCTCCAAGGGCCAGCAAAGAGCTCAGTATCCATCTCTGAGCTTTGCTCCCTGGCTGTCGTAAAATGACTCTGATGGTAGTGCAAGCTCTTATGCTTCAGCTGTCTTCTGACTTCTGTTAAGTCAAATTCAATAAAGTTTGTCACTCAATAATCTGAGAGCTACCCAACAAAACCTCTTTGATCAATAACAGCTTGCCTGCTTGCACCGAGGAAGGTGACCTATTAAAGATTAAAAACACACCTGCTGCTTGCAGCACAGAACATCTTTTTGTACTTTTAAATAAAGATTCATCCATTAAAATGAGTTTAACTGCTACAACTATATATAAATATTACATGCCAGAAAGCTAAAATAAGATTAAGAGAAACATTTTAGCTATAGTACAGTGCTTTTGTTAAATTTGAGTCATTGCTTTTCTTAGAATCAGAAGGGCCTTATCCAGAAGGGCCTTTCACCACCCACATGTAACTTTTACTTTAGTCTTCTCTATATGCTCTATCTTTTTTAAAATTTTCTGCCTGCTAATAGCATAGAGCTCTGCTTTAGTGACAGACAGTCCAATAATCTGTTTCTGCCTATTTGCTTAGGCCACAACACACATATTCACGTTGCTGGGAAATGCAATTTAAAATTTGAAGTATAAACATCTTCTCTGTTTGAAAAATTTTCTTCAACTGCAGATCCACTTTATCAGAGACCAACAAGTGCTTTAAAAAGCCCCAAAATGAAAAACCTGTGTGTGAATTGAACTGCATTGGGTAAAAACAAATGAGTGCACCTTTATTCCTATGTTCATTTTAAATAGTTCATATGTTCTGCACTTGCAAGGCAGAACTACTGCAAGTACCTTAAATCAAATTTTACAAATTTAGAAACATTTGATAATAGTACATTTTGATAAATACTTATTTTGTTTGTTCTATAGGGACTGCTGCAGTTAAAAGTAGACAGCCCTGTTCTTTTCCAAACTGCACAGAAGTTTCAGATTAGGCCACCTAGAACCAGCTGCTTTTCTGTTAGATTTGTTTGCAGTGATCAAGTACTAGTCGAGATACCCTACCGAGATGCTTTACAAAGAACAGGACAAGGATATCGGTAAACAAAACACGTAATTAAAGGTGTAGTACTTATTAATACATCACTGAAAGCAGAAATTACATGTCAGAAGATCTGACTGAACCATCAGAGCCTTCTTGCAATGGGTTATCAATGTTCCAGAAAAATCACAGAGCCCCTCAAAGCAGTAAGTTCAAGATACATGAGGTAAACAGTATATCTCCTGATTGTCATGCTTTGTTTAACCTAGTGGCCTTCATGCATACATTTAAAGCAGTAAAAAAGCAGCTAGAGAATGACATGTCATTTCAAAGCAGCTAGGAGGTATGGATCTGTATCTTCAATTAAAATTAAATAAATATATATATGCCTAAATTCTCTGAATTGTTTTTTAAAAAAAAAAAGACAGCAATTCTGGAAAAGATTTGGATAGATTTTACACTGTCATTAGTTATTACTTCTTAAGGAAAATAAAATACCAGTCTACGGATGATAAGGCTAGATGAATATAAAACAAGAATTACATGTTAGGTAAAGATACTTCAGTATCTGAAAAGAAGTCTGAATTTACTTACACTATCAGACACCAAACAATTACCATAAATAAATCCCCTACTGAGAACATCAGAGAGACTCAGTAATGACTGTGTGATGACTATCTGTGAAGAGTAAAGTGCTTCTGCAGTTTTGCAAGGTTTCTCTTCTTACTCCTCACGAAGTGTCCCATCCCAAGAGGTAAGTATCATCCCATACGCTGCTTTGCAAATACAGCAAATACAACCCAAAACACCAAAAAACAAAACCTAAGGCATAGATAAAGGCAAGTGACACTGAACACAATCTCTTGATCACTTCAGTTGAGGTCTCTTGTAGAAAACGAATCTGTTTGAGACATGTTCGCACTTTACTGCTACAAGCTCTATTGGAGATAATTAAGACAAATACAAAATATATAATAAAATGCATGCATTGTCTACAGAATATCCTAAAAAATACAGAAGTCCAACTCTATAAAGTACTGCACAGGAAGTTCAGTTCAACAACCCCTCCTACTTACATGCCAATTCAGCAGGTCGGGTGCAGTCAACTGGACTTGTTCTGCTGGGCTTTCAGCAGAAGACACCAGAGAATCTCTTCACCTTTTCAAACAACCCGAAACTGTCAGCAATCTACATGAAAAATCACTTCTTCTGAATGACCCTTTTATTATCCAAGAGGGAAGAATTAAGAGGCATCTGAAGAATGATACGGGAAAGAAGCAAAAGATCTGTGAACTGTTCCTGTTGCACTGAGGTTTACCATCTCACACATCTATTTCTAGCAGGCAGAATTGGCCAGCTTGGCTCCTGTCTCTGAGAAACTGTTGATATTTATCAGCTAAACACATACCATTTTCATGCTGTTAATTAATCAGTGTTTATTTTTCCATGTTGGAAAGCCAGAATTGTGCTAGGCTTCTAACATACCATAACACTGAGGATTTTAACACTGATTTTAAAATAAAAGATTTTACCACTGGGGAACTAATTTATCTCGGGGAACTCATTAAGAGTCTGTACAGAGGATCACTAATGTCCACAGGATCTCCTGAAGAAGAAGTTCAACGGTGTGTAGTTATCGATGAAGAAAACTATTACAAGAAAAGGTTAAGGAAAGATAAGGTACTTAGTTTTTGAACGTAGGATGGTATCAGTGCATCCAGCATATGGTACGTGGTAAATGATATTAATGTTCCGCTTCACAAAAAAAAAATAACTGTTATTCGTAAAGTACCTATTTGTGGCCTGATTTACAGAGTTGCTGGGCGCTTGTAGCTAAATAAGAGGAAGCTAGACAAAGAAAAAATAAAATGTTGTGGAACGCTAAGTAGCTTAAAAAAACACACCTTACACATGTCAACTTGGGCATTCAAAATATAGGCTGGCACTTTTCTCTGTGGCTTATTCCTCTTTTAATAATGTCATCTTACCTCACAGGGGCTTTGTGAAAATTAATTAATTACGGTTTGTGAGGCATTCAGATGCTAATGATAGCTACAATGGAAAGAAAGCCTATGGAGAAATTAATAGTTTTGAATTCAATGTAATGATTGAATGTGAACACCACATGTGGGTCACATATTGGCCAATAAGAATAACAGAAAACATCAATAGCTGCTCATTCACTGATCTCCGTTAGTATGTTCACTGAATGAGAGAGGAGTCCTGTGGTAAAAAATATAAAATACGTGTAGATAAATAAAAACAGTACTCGAATACTTAAACCTGAAATGCTGAGATTATATCTAGCAAGCAGATGGAATGGCCTCATTTCTCAGCTATTCAACACTTAAATTCTCAGAAGAGCCGCAAATAAAAAAAGCAAATATAAAAACACTGAAAGACAGGGTTTTTTTTTGTTTCACAACCTAGCCTAGTCTGCAACCTGTTGTCTCTGCAATATGAAACCCCATACCTCTAACAAGTTCTGGGATAGTCAGTGGATTTCAGAGGTTTGCTGAGAGCAGAGAAATGTGACACACAGGCACACAAAGATCTGCTTGATGTTCTGAGAGGACAGCAGCCCAGCAGCTGCCTTCCTGGGAAAGCTCCTGTCTCAATCTCATACTCCTGCCCCCTTTACTAGCTAGTATATAAATACGTTGATATTGCTACTTGGTACAATCTCTCCCAGTGTCTCACTCAAACAATTAATTGAGCTTTCCTTCTGGGAACTTTAAAACCTCTCCCTTTTCTAATAAGGCTCTTGACCCTGAATTTTGTTCAGCAGGCAACATGGAAGTGTTCTAACACCCAGGTGCTTATTTGAGCACCTACCCTTTCCACAAACAGCTAGAGAAGTCTCCCTTCACAGCACAGAAGTACTGTCTCTTTTATGAAATTACTAGGGAACAACAAACCAAAAAGAGGCAGGCAAAAAGAAAAAAGCCTTCGAACTAACAGAGGTTTTCCTTTAATTCATGGCCCTTTGGTAGTCACATACTGTGGAAAATGCTAGAGGAAACAATCACTATGTAGTGAAGTACATTACTTAAAATTATTTTGAGATTAAACCCTCATCCTGTTTCTATCGTTTTATTATTTTACATTTAAAGGGCTCCTCAAAGTCCAAATTCCAGCAGTGCGAAAATTCTCTCAGCAGAACACAGGCAGCATGGCAATTATTCCTTAAATGGTCCTGCCACATGTAATTCAAGCTGCCAATGGGACTGGGGAGAAGTCATCAAGGACAAGGCCCTAAACTGCAAAGCTTGATCCTGTGAAGTGACAGAAGGTGTTCACAATTGTCTAAATTACTTTATCTCAGTGTGGGACAAAGACAGACATCAGAGCTTCCCCCTCTCACTGGAAAGACGGTTCTATAGAGCGGCACATTTAGATCCATTTAAATAAAGATTCCATGCAGCTTACATGAGCAAATATTAGAAATTATTTTGTAGATTATAACATGCTTTGTATTCCAAACAAACTACTGCCTATGAGGCCAACTTGGGCAATCCACTTCTGCAGATGCCTTCCTATTGGAGAAGAATTCAGTCTAGAACTGAGTTACCTTTTTCTTGTATATGTATTGATGCAATAATTCACACAGTGATCTGGCTGAGATTTTTGTGATCTGCTTTGATTTCAGTATCATAAATAATTCCCTTTAAGCCATGTATTCTTAAGGCAGTATAATTTTCAAGGATCCCTCACAGTTTATCATATTTTAATATTGTATATTTGTTCCTCTAGCTTCTTTTGTCTTTGATCAAGGTTAACTATCCCAGTAACATTTTCAAAGTTTCCTTTTGTGAAGTTTGTATTTGTAAACATTTAATTAAAATAATTAGAAGAGGTTAAGACGTGACAATACAAAATATCAGAACCACAAAAACCTCTTATGAAGAGAGAGCAAAAAGACAAAGTGTGTATTTGAGAGATGAGAGAAACAAGGGGGGGGGAACTTGATAAAAGTGAAAAATATAATGAATTATATAGATAATGTTTATAATAAGTTTCTATTCATCATTTCTAGTAATACGAGAACAAAAGGATGTGCAATGAAATTGAGAGATAATAAAATTTAAATCTTATATCAAAGGAACACATTTCTAGGAAGAAAAAACCCAAACAAACAACCAAAAAAGCCATGCAATTGTTATATGAAATATAGGTTTACAGGAAAAAATGAAACCTTCCAGGTCATTCCAGGTCACTGTTATAAATAATATATAATATATATAACATATTAAAGAATGTCTGGACTGGGTCAGACCAAAGACTTACCTACACTACCTAGGCTGTGAAACCAGACAATACTAGATATCAGTGGAATAGCATAAAACCAGAACGAGTATACACTGATATTCACTCCTATATCAGGTGAAAACTGCAATAACAATTTGATTCCTAGCATCGTATCCTCTCATCACCACCTGCTGATGTTTTCCTCATGCTAGTTTTAACTATTCCAAATTATTTTAGAGCGTACCAATATGTATACACACTCTGGCCTCTATTATCCATGGATGTTCCTTTGTGCTTACAGACATTTAATTTAATCTACAATTTTATCAACCACTTATTCAGCACCACGAATCCCCACTCACATTCAGCAGCATTGTATTGCTGAAATATGCATCAAACTCCTCCTCTTTTCATCTTTATTTGTGCTACACATTCCAAATAGGTTTTGCAAGTTCAACTGAGAAAAATTCCACAACTCTATTCTCAAATCATAACTGACTTCATTAAATAGCTCTGTTTATCCAAGTATGCATTTTTAAATCAATGACTTAGGAACCAAATTACTTTTATCTCCCCATTTAATCTGAACTGAACGAGTGAGATTATTTTCCATAATCAGCTCTTCTATGATAGGCTTACAGTAAACAAGTCTCAGTTCTTGCTGACCCAGTGACAGCGTGATGAAGTCTGTTAACTATCACAGACAGAGAACAAATGCTAGGGATTCTGATAAGAGGGAAGGCAAGATTCACCATAACACCGAAACTCCCAGCAGCATCGAGCTCTCCAATCACATCCATACTCAGAAATTACATGGGAAGTCATTATATAGTAGATTGACAGTGCTACCCGAATGCAAATTATTTTACTATTTCCCCAAAATTTATTTGTCTAAAACAGACTTTTGTAAGTACATACTCTGACACTCTATTTCTGTAAGATATATCATTTTCAGGAGGAGGATTTGCATCATCACACATGAAAAATGCAAGAATTTCTATTAAAGGTTCTTGTAAAACATACTGGTCTACATTAGCTCATTTTTATCAACTCAATTCACCTCTTAGTCTTTTAACTAATTACATTGTCCATCTCATTACTGTTATAACATTCTCCTGTTTGTTCTCCTAAGATATTATATCCATTGCTGAACACCATTTAGATAAACTTGTGTGCTCCTTCAGTCCTTAAAATCAGTCATGGAGACTGTACAAGCCTTCCACTAGTCACTTCCCTCATTTCACTGTCTGAAGCTTTTACTTATTTTTAACTACAACTCTAAAAGCAGATTATTCCAGACAATCAAGTGGTCTCTGTCCATTGAAAAAAAATCCTCATTTTTCCAAAAGTTGAGTTTTACAGACCGCAGAAAATTTCAAGATGTTCTCATGCCTCCGACACTTCCTTACCTTGTTGTACTTCATTCTACTTTTCTGTGGACTGAAATCAATCCACTAAAAATCAAACAAGCCCAGCACCTTGTTTTCTCAGCTTCATTTAAGCAGCTTTTACCTACTTTATCAAGATGCTTAGACATGATGTCTCGGACTCTCTTTCCTTCCTACCAAGACCTTATGTGAAAGTCTGTGGATCCAAATAAGTCTGTCAATTTAGTCTAACATGGAGTCTTGACCAGGTCCTGTCAGCCACTGCTAGAACTCCGACCCATTCTGGTGTGCAGCACACCAACACAACATACAATTAAGAGCTTTCACAGATGGACTGCTGCCATTGTCATCTTTTTGCTGCCCTGTCACCAAAACCTCAGTAAAACAGGTCTGCTTGTGCAAAGCAGGAGAAAAATTTGCAGAACTACTTATATTTTTCTGCTACAAGGGATACATGTTTGGATCCCCCTTATATAAGAAAATGAAAGAAAGCAGGTGACTCAAGACTTTGCAGCTCACATTTCAGCTATAATTTAGAAATGCTTTATGAAGCTTTTTTTCTCACAAATGCCAATTATCTTTGCAAGCACTAAAGCACTCTCTCCAGTTAGATGAAACTGTCCCATACTAGAAGTACATGCAGTGATGAGTATGCAACTACTACAGTACTGGTCGATCCAGCAAACACATCTAAATGTCCCAGGGAAAATGAAAAATGGATGCTTACAGGAAAAGAAAAAAAACTTAAACCAAACCAAAAAAAAAAAAAAAAAAACCACACCCCACAAACCCCAAACAAACCAAAAAGAGCCCAAAAACCCTCAAACTACCAAACCAAACCCATCAAACTCCAAACAAACTCATAAAAAAAACCCCCAAAAGTATGCAGTTCATGTACCAGCATAAACATATTTCTGACCTCTTGTTTACTCCTTTCTTTTGAAAGAGCTTATGCTCATGAACTAAGTCTGTGTGTAAGTAACACTGTGATATACTTAACATGTTTTGTCACACGTGTATGACAAGTATCTGTAACTTCTTATAACTACAGTGGTCTAACATACTACACAGAAGCTTTTATTAAGTCTTGCTAAACTCTTAACAACAGCATTAGACTGAAACAGAAGGAAGCTCTAAAAATGCACATGGTTTGTGTTTTCACCTTTACATTTTAATCGTAGAAATTAAATTTATTTGAAAGAAAACACTTGAGGGGAAAGAATAAATTATCAAAGGAGCTACCACAGTATACTTAACGATTAATTATTTTGCATATATTTATCCTGTCCGCCTCTGTTTCTCTCTGACTCAGTGGTCACTCTGGGTCAGACCAACAGCCTACCAAGTTTTGAATTATTTATATGTAACACACCATACCATGGATTATTTCTTTATTATTTCTATCCTAGATATACTAGATTTACTAGTACTGCTTTCATTCTACCTTACATTGTTAGAGAATATTGAGTTGCCTAATACTTTCTTAAAGTATCTCCTCCTTTGATTCTGTGGCCGATGCCCCATCCCTGGAAACCTTCGAGGTCAGGTTTGGATGGGGCTCTGAGCAACCTGATCTAGTTAAAGATGTCCCTGCTCACTGTAGTGGAGTTGGACTAGATGACCTCTAAAGGTCACTTCCAACCCAAAACATTCTATGGTTCTACGATTCCTAGCAATGAAGAGGTTGTCATCTTTGCTTTAATTCTATTTTCTAAGAAAATTTTCCTAGATCATTCAGTATATCAAGCAACCTGTGATAATATCATGTTGCATGTGCTTAAGAAATTTAACATTTATTCCCACTCACTCGAAGAAGAAAATTAATACATCAGGCTGATGTTCTGACTTGCTTCGTGTCATTGGTAATACTGAAACAGTAGCTTCTTCACATTTTTTATGGTCTGCCACAAGCAAACATTTTAGTTATATCTTTTGGTATTATTTAATTATTTTTTTCCTCAGAGTGGAAACATCTAATCATCCTTTCCAAACATCTCACCTTCACAAAAATACAAGAGAGATGAAAACCAGCTTTGCAATAAAAATCACCATGTTAAGATTTTCCTTTTCCAGTGCCATCATATCTGAAAATCCTCACTCAGAGACTTACTACAGTTTCACAGCCAAATCTGCAAATATGATCTTTCCACACGATGAACTGGATTTGTAAGTCTAGAAACAGATGACATATCAACATATCAAAATCAATGCAATTTAGGTGAGTGAATCTGTATGAGATTATAGGGGCCTCTAAAATATTCCAAAAAACTGTAACTTTTACAGTTACAGTTACTTAACTGTAACTGCAACTTTTCCATGTCACAAATTCTTGGAAAATATCTTATGAGGGGATTTCCACTTCCTGCCAAAAATCACAGAATGTCAGGGGTTGGAAGGGGCCTCTAGAGATCATTGAGTCCAACGCCCCTGTCAAAGCAGGATGACCTAGGTCATGATGCACAGAAACTCATCCAGACGGGTTTTGAATGTCTCCAGAGGAGGAGACTCCACAACCTCTCTGGGCAGCCTTTTCCACTGCTCCATCACCCTCACAATGAGGAAGTTCCTCCTTATGTTGAGGTGGAACTTTCTATGCTCAAGCTAGAAGGGGAGACAAACATTGTTATGCTTTTGTACTGAATACAGCTAACTTATATTACTTTGGGCTCAAAAGAAGTTTTCACAGAACCAAGCAGACCAGATCTCAGTTTGAATACCAAATACAGTAAGAATCCATAAATCACAGTTTAAGCTACCTGTCCCCCAGGGTAGCAAATGGTCTGTCAGACAGGCTTGGAAAGGACCAGTTGCTATTGAACATGCAGTAGCACTACCACTGCCTTTACACATGAAATGCCTGGAAATCTACCCTTCTGGATCACTTTGTTCAGGCAATTTTTACCATCTACAAAAGACAGCAAGCAGGATATACACAGCTAAAAGCACAAATGAATTGGCTAATATATACAATAGTTAACAGGGACTTACAAGCTACTATCATATGAATTAATTTGCTCACCACCCCCTTTGAGACACCTGTTGAACCTTTGCTATCCAGGCAAACACTAAGTCTGGCAGGAAGCCTTCCGTGTTCCTTGAATCCTTGATGCTACAGAGTCATCATCTCTTCCCCTTGAATCCTTGAGTGGTTTCAGCAATTTTACCTGTCTCTGATTTTACCTTTCGTATCTCATGATCCTACAGATTTTCTCAAAGCTCCTTCTCAGAACCTGGTTTTCACATGTCTGAGATAATGTGACAGAGCTGTACTGTATCAAAATATGCCTTCAATCACAGAAAGATTAAACTCTGCCAGAAGAGTTACAAGAATATGCTACAGAAGTATACCTTGGTCAACAACATTGCTCAAGAAGAGAATCAATAGATTTGTAAGACTGGTACTCTCCCCACTAATTAGCCTGCTAAGTTACCAGCTAAGAATTGCCCTGGTCTTGTATAAAGTTTTATACTAGCCACATGTTGAAAAATAAGCTTAATTTTCATCTTTTCTTAGTAAGCCACTGGTTACTATTATAAGTCTTGCAAATAATGCATGTTTTTGTTTTCTTGAAAGAACTATGCATTTATTGAAAATGCCATCCAAAACCATATATAAACCTCTATGTGCATGACAACCATGTTTACTTTCTTCACTCCATATCTTAGTTTATAACTATTTTAAATTGGTTTCTGAAATACAGATTTTCTCTTTACTAGACAAACCATCCTTCCCCAGAGACGCTTGCTTTTCTTCCTTCTACATTTTGCTTTATTTATCATCTGGTATACGATTAAGTTTCTCTGCCCACGATATATCTGTACTTGATATACATCTCCAGAGCAAGTCACAAGAGTTACACATTGTCTTTTTTTTCTTGTATTTTAATTTCAAAAACATTTCATCTGCTTTAAATATAATGCTCCTTTGCAAAGGCTCCCTTTCATGTGTAATTATTCCAGACATTATAGTAGTACCATCATTGTGCACTTGCATTCTTTCATTTTTTTTAAAGGTAGATCCATTGTTTCTGGCAATTAAATTAAGGTCATGCAATGTATATTCAGAGCTATATAGAACTGCCTATAGATTTTCCAGCATAACAATAATTAGCTAATGTTTTTACAGCACTTTGAAGTTGTAAATTGCGGTGTAAGTGCTCAGTATTCTTATCATGGCTTCAGCAGGATTCAGGGCATTTAATATTATAAAACTGCTGGTCATCCAAATACTATTACTTGCTGTGAGCAGATGGTTTAAATACAATGCACAGGTAATGACTGACCTTTACAATACAATGGTACAGTCACCACCACAGAGTAGAGTACATTAGCCAAACACAGCTGGCTTTACTAAGGGATGTAAAAGTATTCATGGTTTCTACATTACCTCTTGTCATTTGAGTCAGGAGGGCTTTCCCTCTGGTAATAACCATAATGCAAATCTCCTTCTTAAATGCTATGTGGACTAACAACCTCTACTGTTAGAAAAGTCCTAATATGAATACCACACAGGAGATTTACTAAACTGGTACCTCACAAAGTTCTATTGACTAGTAACTTCTGTCTCTCTCACAAACATTTACTGACACTATTACTTAGTTTCTTCATATTGATGCTAGAGGCTAAGAAATCAAGTAAGAGAAGAGTTTGCAAAATTACTCAGCACAGGAGTGGGCTATTTGCCTGAGGTTTAAAAGCGGTGATTAGTTTGGTCCTCCTTTCTATCAGATTGCAATAACCAAGTTGTGTTTTAATTATATCAATAACTTACAGTCTGACAAGTCTGTAGCATATACCTATGAATGTATGTTGTATATGACATGAAATATGTTGCAAATCCACAGTATTTTTACATATATTTTAAAAGGAAAAAAACTAAAGGAAAGTCAAGAAACACTGCTGCACAAGCTTTTCTGTTTCACTACACACTGACACCTGCGTTCAACCATATCCACAGCAAAGAAGGATGCCATTTATCTTTTATAATAATACGGAGTTCTCTGTCAGTGTAGGGTCACTGAAATGAGTAATAATCCCACCACTGTCTAAGGTACAACCAGTGGGGTCCAGGTCAACAGGCAAGCAGACAATAATTTGCCCAACAACACTGAATTTCATCTGCCCGCAGCCTCTATCTACTGATTATACAATCAATACACCTCAGATGAGAAGAGCTAACAACTGACCGGGGCAGATCAATGCTAGCAAATAAGCGCTTCATGACAAAAAGTTTGATAATTACCATTCTGAAGCCGTGTAAATGTTGTTTCTATTGTAACGACATTCATGATGATACTGCTATGATTGCACTGTTATTATAGGTTTAATGTTAGGCAATCAAGCTGCAGTGGTCTAGATATCAACAAACAGCATCAAAAGAAAACATCAAATTGTCCCTATTCTTCTGACATTGTAGCTGCAACATTTTTCTATGTTAGTGGCCACAAATGAACAATAATAAGTGACAATTTAGTGAAAAATACTATTTTCACCGCTTACAAAAGTCATACAATATAGATTGATACAAGTATGATTATTTCTAGACCCAGAAGTAGAAGGGACACCCACTTAAACCAGAGGATTAAAATTAATTCAGTATTGTGCTCTTTGTTTCACATGCAGTGGTTCAAAGCTCTTAATCTGCACTTCAGCTAGTCATAACCCAAAAGTAAACACAGTTTTGCTTAGTTTATTTATCACTTTAGATACTGCACATTTGATTTTTTTTTTTAATTCCTGAAGTCCTGGTTCATTCTAAATACTCAGCTTTTAAGAGAACCAGTCCTGCCTGCCTGTCAATGGCAATACTGACAGTTATTTATATATATCTTTTTTTATATATATATATATATATACACACTAGTTAGTCCCTTGAACCCTCAAGACAGAGCAACTCTACTGGGAAACAATACTGAAATGTGAAGAAAATTGGAACTTGATAAAACAAGAGCATGTAGAGCCGTGGCAGCCTCAACTCTGAAGCTACATAAGTTAAATACTATGTTTAATATTTTATGTCTAAGCCTGCAAGAAGACATCTCAGTAGCAAAACATGTTCTCCCAATGGTCACTTTAAAGGTAGAAGCACACTCAGCTGCATAGCTCTTCAAAAACATTTGAGTCAGAGCAAATCATAACTATGATATCTGCAAAGATATCTCTGTTGTTGGCATTTCATGAATTAAAGTTTTAATTGGGTCTTTCACAGACAAAACACAGATGCCTCCAAAAGTCTGCAAGTTACCTGTCTAAAACTTTTAAATCAGTGACTGGCCAGATGTGCCACAGCCTAAGGGAAATCACCTACCTGTCCAAGGAGCTAGAGATGTCAAGCAACAGGGATCAACCTAAACCCTTCACAGTCAGCAATACATGTGTGATTTGAACTAGCTTGAACTAAGGTTTCCCTTTCAGCATTTCCTCCTAAAAACATATTTTATCTCACATGAGATTCAAAGAATTTGATGTATATTAAAATCCTTTCCCTCTCAGATAGGCTCATTTTTATTCAGGGACAATTTTGCTGACTGACAGGTAAGCATTTGGTGCTGAAATTGGACCTGTACAAGAGCTTTGCATTTCATTTGCTCCATTACACCAGTGCATGGATTACTGGGCTTTTACTTTGGCATCTTTCCATTATTTTCAGATATCTGACATGAACAAAATGACTCATCTGACATTCTGTGTAACAAATTTGTTCCAAAAAGAATAGAACATTATTATACTATTTTTTACATCTGGGTACCACAACCTTCCACAGTAATCTAGACAGAAATTCTAAGTGTATAAATAGTAGCTGATACTGTTAAAAAAAAAAAAAAAAGAAAAAAAAAAAGCAGCAGTGACAGCAGAAGTGTCACACTGAAGAAATGAGATTTAGTTTTAACACTACAGCCTTCAGTGCCATTTCAATTGCTGAATCACTTCAGACATGATACTAAATTTAATTTTATTTCTGTTAGAAAAAAAAATGTATAAAAATTGCCATAAGCCTTCTAAATTATCTGATATAACATGGCTCTTGACAAAAAAAAAAGTGTTGGCAAATTCTGGCACCAAAGCTATAATAGCTCTCATACTTGATCCTTTTTGGTTAGTTGATTAATACTGTTATTCCTTCTATCCTACCTCAGCCTCAGATCTGCTTTTATCCTCCACTTTCTCAATTTGATACGCAGAATGAAAAAGGAACTTTGTTTTGCCTACCACTTATATAAACATGGATGAGTATTTTTCTCTGTATCCCTTGATCTTTCACCCTAGAAGCACACCCAAATACCTTGTTTAGCTGACTTTCTCATGAAGGTTTTCAATCTTTTTCTGGTAGCTGTTACACCTTACTTCCAGCTGGTAGAGCAGGTAGAGAAGTCTTTTCTGAGCATTATGATTTGCTCAATGCCTCTACAGCATCACCATGGCAGAAACAAAAACTCAGCTTCCCTAGTGAGACATGCAGCAGTCTTGAGTTTAGGATACAAGACCTGCCCTTTAACCATGCTAATTAACAGTACAGTCAAACCTTCCTAAAATGGAGAGAGGCTGAGAAGTGGCCAGGACTCTCATCTGCTGGAGGAATTCCAAGTGAAACAACTGTGATATAATTTATGCTTGAACTCAGCAGTCTCACAAGATGAGAGTATGTAATATATACTCAACTTTCTTTTCAAATCTGATAATACTTTATGAATCCAGGTAAGCAACTTGAACTGCACTATTAGAAATTATTTTTAAAACTGCAAGTGAAAATGCATCAGCTGACTTCATGAAGTGTCATTCTTCATGTCTGTCAACATTATGGACACCTTTTCCTTCAACAGAATCACCTGGGTAGACGATCATACAAATCTAGTCAGGGTTGAGAAAGCAAGGGAGTAAATGGTGAAAACAGACAAGAAAAAGATATTTTTACATTTTTGCCTTTACCAAGACAATTATCTGAATTTATATAGTCAAAATGACCAGTGACTTAGCATACAGGAATAGAAAACAACATAAAGAGTAAGGAAGGACTGAGTGCTTAATCCTTGGAGCAAGTGCAATTTTGTAGTTGATCTGGTTGCAATGTTTGGTCTCCAATGTGATCTGTTTTTAGGGGTTACACTATGACATACAGTACATGAATGCTAGAAACTCTACGACATGGTCTCCAGTCAGAAGTCTTGATCATTACATAGGAAGTATTTAAAGATCATCAGCTGGTTGGTTAGGTCAAATGAACAAAAGAGAATTCTGTAAGACTGTTTAAAAGTCTATAAACTAGCAGAAGTTCTTAGCCATGAATATTTCCCCCTAAATCCTGACTCAGATTCACAAGGTCTGAGGGAATGACTGACTGATTTGGTAATGTCTTTTCCACAGGAGTCAGGTCAGGGTGGAGGTAATGGTACATAAATACACTGAAAAAAATTATAGCGAAGTCCAACAGACCTGAGCACATTTGTTCACTGGGAACAGGCCTTAAACTGGTGCAAGGAAGAGTTACATAGAAATAAGGAAAGTGTTTCTAGTGATGAAGATAAGGAAGGACTAGAATATGTTAGCTAGAGGACTTCCATCAATGTACTTTAAAAACGGCTAAGAAAAACACCTACCTGGAATAGTTTACACAGAGTTAAATCTCCTTTGGTTCATCCTGACATGACCTCTTCAGATCCCTTTTAGCACTGGTTTCTATGATTTGTGATTTTTCGGTCATCACTCACAATGTAAATCAAGGCAGTGAGTTCCTCCAACTGTTAGAATAAACAATATACACCCTGCAGAATAAACTTGGAACACCAAAATGCAATAGTCTTGATGATTGAGTACAAAAAAAATTAATGAGTAGACAAAGTCAGAAACAGTTGCACATGTAAAGATTAAAAGATCGTTCCAGCAGGCCTAGTTAAGCCTCTAGTTTGCTTGCCAAATGACTATTATAATGAAAACACTCTCATCTGAACTTCCAAATTGTAGCAACATTCTGAGTTTATATCTGATGGGACAAACTTTTGATAACGCCACTCTCCATTTATGATAAACTAGTATTACCTTCTAACTTCTCCACTGTTAATAGTGAATGGAAGGAAAATTCCAACAAGATTATTGAAGATGACTATGCTAAAATGCTTATGCCAGATTTTTCAGAAGAAGCCCAAGGTGATGATTACCGGTATTTCTTCAGGCTCCGTTAAAAATTCCAGTTCTAGTTACTAGACTTGTGAGTACATTTGTTCCCTTAAATAATCACATTGTTCCCCAGGTTTTAAAACTATAATTTCTTTTACAATAAAATATAAGATGATGTAAGATCACAGAAAGGTAATGTATCAAATACCAGATTAACATGGTATATTAGGTATCAGGTTTAAACAGGAAGTATCAAAGGGGCAGAGGAAAATTGGTAATAATCACAAATCTAGTCCAAATAATTCTGGATATGCCGTGGAAATTAACAGAAAAAGTTTCTTCCTTTATTCATATGTACAATCAAAATTAATTATCTTGCTTATATTTTCTCCATTCATACAACACACAGTACAAGGATTATAATAAACAAAGCCATCCTAATTTACTGAAATCACACACAAATTGGAAGACATCAAATAGTCCAAACAGAAGAAATGCTGAGATGAAAACTGTAAGAACCAAGGGAAATTCAGGAAGTCCATACATCAGACAATAGTGAAAGAACTTTTCCTCCAGTAAGACAGCTGTAGAAATGCCCTTTTCCATCCTCACATCTAGATGTCAGGGAGTCTGCCTTTTGCCTGATTTCTGTGTAGTTATGATGACCTTCAGACATAGAATCTATACTACTTTGTTTCCAGGAATCAAATCATCGATCTTAAAAAGTTAACTTACATTAGACACAGTTTATGGGTGTTTTTTTTTTTTTTGTATTAACACGTTCATAGGTAAAAGGTTGAAATTATACTGCATGTATTCCAGTATGAAATTTTTGTTATTAAAAAAAATAGTAAAGTAGAAAAATTTCTGAAAACCAAAAGAAAATTCTTTATGGGAGATGAAAAATGTTCAAACTATGATTTTAATAAGCCTAACTATAAACTGCATTACCACCTGAACACAAGGCATATTTTGATCACTTCTTTGCAGATAAAAGCACCTTTCTTTGCACTTTCTTCTACTTTAAAAAGCCTTGTTAACGAAGACACCTTTGAAAGTAAATCAAGTGGCAGTTCTGTATCATTATGCAAATTTACCTTTCTACTCATTCAGATTTTATCTCTTAAGTATCTTTGCATATGTAAAAGAGACTAATGATTTTAAACCTTAAAATTGGTCTTCAGGAAAGGACAATATGGTCATTCCAGTGTGGTCAATTAACAAAAGGAAGATGGAATTAAAGCTTTAACCTTTTTGCTGTTCTTAAGTGTAGAGTCATATAGGCCTTTGCTAGCTCTAGATTTCTAGAGGCTGATAGTGTAATTGCTTCCCTCATAAAGACACTCAAAGATAGGCTGAAGGCATCCAAAACCTTCTCATCCCTTCTCACCTCTCAGTACCACACACAACCTGACCACTGCGTTACGTTTTATTCATTTTGTCTGTGATCATTTGGTGCCTTTTTTGCGACCAACTGCCACGTGAGAAATGTTATGTGTCAGCAAGATACTTGGCTCAGTCCAGTGGGTGTATTGTGGCAAAAGCTATTTACAGTCATATGTTCTTACTGGCACAGGCTCTTCTTTTATTAGTTTATTTTGGGTTGATCTATTTTAATGAACTTTCACAACTAATGATTTGTTAGCTTTTTCATGGACTCTTTCATATACATGACATTTTTTATTTTTTAAATAAATATTTTGCTTTTGGTTTTGATAGGAAAAACTCGCAATCTAAGTCCCAAATGAATAAAATACACTATAATGTGTCCTATAACAAGTGAACAAGATTGCTAATTTGCATTAAAATACCTATGTTTGTTTAAAGAATTTCAATCTAAATGATATAACGTCACCTGACCTATATCGATTAAAAGGTTAATTGCTAGGAATTTTTTTTTTTTTTGGATGATATAAAAATCAAAAAGGTATTAACATTTGTAAAAGTCAGATGCCATGAAAGATAAATAAGTAAACACACCATTTAAAAATGTTAGTGCCTTACTACCATAAAAGTATGTCCGCTTATTTTTTATTAATAGTTCCATTATTACATTACATGGATATGAATCCTTTTTGTGTATTTAAAATAGAAAAAGCAAACCATTGAAACTATTCCTATAAAAGGCTTATTGTTATCAAAGAAAAGAGAATGTCATCATGCTTTGTCATAAATTATCAGCCTAGAAGATTTATTCATCTGTAACTTTCCTATAACAAGTCTGACCATGATTATAATCTACTTCTCTATTTGGCATACAAATTTTATTCATTGAACAGGATTATTCATTAATCAAGTATTTATCAGTCAGAGTCTTATAGAACTCTGAGAGACTGGTGTAGAGTTCATTTGTTCAGTTTTAACAGGATTATTTTTATATCAGGCATTTATTTAAGTGGGCTTCATTATAGTGAGGAAACAAACATTACTTATAGGGCTGATACCTGTTTCTAAATACATTGACTTCTACCAAATTCCTGATACAGTAATAATCCAGTTAAAAAAAACCAAAACAAACTTAACCATGAAGCATCTCTGTGATCTTGATTTTACATCACAATCCATCAGAATTAATACTTTATAAAGGAATAATCCTGAACAAACTAAAATCCTCAGATAAACAGTGACCTATAATAAAAAAAGAAAAACTTTTCGTTACACAGAGAAACTCAGAGGGCAAAGACAAAAATTACCAGTTATTTGATAGGCTGGTATAGCTATGAATTAGGGTATTTTATTAATTTATATTTTTATTAAAATTTAACTTTTTTAAGAAAAACACTCTGTTGCTTCCTTTCCTTGCTAGCAACTTACATGAGTTTGCAGAATGAAAGCTGACTAGCATTTGCAAATTACAGAGCCAACAACTGAAGCTGTAACAGTGGTATATGAGAGCTAGAGCAGCCAAACTTCTAACACAAATTATGGAAAAAACAATTATGGTAATGCTAAATTTCAGGTTTTTTCTTATCAAACAGTCAAATCGACTAGGCAGGTACTCAAGACATTTTACAGCTTTGAGAAGAAGCAGACCTACCAACAGGAGGAAACACCTTATTTTACTTTAATTTTCCTCTACTATTTGGAAGAGAACTTGGAAGCCTTGATGACCTTCCTGTGAGCTTGATCAAACACATCAGACAAAGGCTACACTGCCTTTCAGAGCATAACTTTTCATGTTCAGTTTCTCCACAAGACCAGTTTTGTTTCAAACACGTAGCTGGAAAAGATTTCTCAACAACTGATACAATACACAGCACGAGCAGCAAAGTTGGCTAACAGTATCCTGGGCTGTGTTAGGAGAAGCATTGGCAGCAGGTCAAGGGAGGTGATCCTCCTCTGCTCAGCACTTCTGAGGTCACACCTGGAGTATTGTGTCCACCTGGAATACTGTTCTGGACTCCTCATTGAGAGGGAGACATGAACATAGAAAGAACCCAGGAAAAGGCCACTAAGACCATTAAGGGACTGCAGCATCTCTCCTCTGAGGAAAGATTGAGAGAGGCAGGACTGTTTAGCCTGGAGAAGAAAAGGCTGGACACAGATATCTGAAGGGAGGGTGCAAAGAAGGTGGAGTCACGCTCTTTTCAGTGGTTTCCAACAGCACAAGAGGCAACAGGTACAAACTGAAACACAGGAAGTTCCTCCTGAATACCAGCAAACACTTTTTTACTATGAGGGAGACCAAGCACTGGAACAGGTTGCCAGGGAGGTTGTGGAATCTCTGTTCTTCGAGATATTCAAAAGCCATCAGGACATGGTCCTGGGCAATTGGTTCTAGGTGGCCCTGATGGATGAATAATTTCCTGACAGGTCAGGCTTAAAGAGAAATGGAACAAAGCTTTATCAGAGGAAGTTCAGATTGGATGTTAGGAAAAGGTTCTTTACTGAGATGGTGGTTGGTCACTGGAACAGGCTGCCCAGGAAAGTGGTCATGACATCTAGCCTGTCAGAGTTCAAAGGAATATCTGGACAACAGTCTTTGTCATATGGTTTAGTTTTAAGTATTTCTGCAAGGAACTGGGAGTTGGACTTGATGATCCTTATGGAACCTTCCATTCCATGAGGAGAAGGGGAGTTGGATCAGATGACCTTCAAAGGTCCCTTCCAACCTCAACCTGTGACTCTCTGATTCTACCACAATGCCCAATTAATCTAATCCATACTATTTAAGTATGCAATTGTGTAACAAGTGAAGTATTTTAACCTAATCCATACATTTACTTTCCCTCAGGAAGGACTCTATCGGACACAAAAATTATTATGCGTCGCTTACGTATCCTGCTTTTCTTCCATGAAAAACAAACCAACCAACCCCCACAAAAAAACCCAAACACATTTCCTAATCTACCTCTGTAGGGTAACAAGAATTAAAGAGTCTGAATACGTGAAAACTCCATGTGACTACACATGTTTTCTTGGATGAGTATCTAGTAATAGAATTTAGCAAACATCCAGGAAGCAGGGAATAAACAATGAAAATAATGGTCTTTTCAAACTGAAAATAGAGATGAGAGAATTGATTCAAGTGGAACAGAAAAGATAGATTAATATATGCTCAATTTGCATTTAATCTGATTTTCTTATTGTTTGGCTCATTTCAAGTAATTTTAAATAGTTACTATAGCTAATTAATTTTAACTATTTTAAACTTAATATTTTAATATTTCCAAAAACAACCTGTGAAAGGTACACTGGATTATACCATTCATTAAACTCAACAAGAATAATCTAATACGTCTCTCAGAAATCTAATTTTTCAATGGGGTTCATATTAATAAGAAAAGAAAACCAAAATCATTCAACTTCACGCAAAATTACATTATACCGAGTATCTTTCTGCCCTTTCTGAAATGAAGATGATCAAAGTCTCTCACACCCAAGAAAGTTACAAGGAACGTTCTTTGACACAATGCTCTTTAGAAGAAATATGCATTTGTTAGAGCAACTATTTTCAGTTTGGGATCACTCACATTCAATCTGTTTTAATACAGACAGATGCCACCATTCACAAAAGTCAGTATTTCCTAGAAAATGCCATATTGCTAGATTCATGTATGTCTTTATACATATATACACACAGACACTTAATTGTTGGGTAATGTGCAATTTTTTGGATATCACCAAATGGAATCATAGCATTGAAAAAATGTCTTCACAAATACGTCCAAATTAACACAAGTGATTGGGGACTTAGAATACAGAGACTTTAACAGAGGAGTGAGAAAGAGACTTCAAATCAATTGTCTGATTGATTAGGAAGATTCCTAATCAGTAGCTTGCACTGGAATTGAACCTTAGCCATCTGACAAATTTAAGATTAATGCAATCCATAAGAAGGGAATCCAGAGAGAACTGACCTTGCTTCTAGAGCTGACATGTGAAACTCACTGAAGGAAGCATTATAGAAGTTTTCAATGTAATGGTCACTGTAGATCTGCCCATGAGAAGATAGCAGTAAATACTTACCGTTGAAGGTTGATTAATATATTTCACAGCCACAACCCTCCATGAGCTGCTTCACAATTCTACATATAGTAATGTATTATGATGTCCCACATTCCAAACACACAATGCAAATCTGCATTTCTTGATAAAACTGTAGGTATCATGGATGCTCAGACATTTCAGCTGTTCAGGTATTCATATTTCATTATTGTGTATTAAAAATGTGATTAACACATGGAAGTTCAGTGTGGCAATCCTGTCACAAAATAAGGGAAATTTTACAGAACAGATGGTATTTTCAGCATTATGCTAGTTCCTTATTTAAATATTGTTTGGCATTTATATCCTATTGAAACTGGCATAGTACCTAGTGAGGGAGGCATGCTGCCATCTCAACATATGGGTACAAATGTTGGTTGGTAAGAGAGGGTAAACAAATCCTATGGGCTTACTGAGGGCAGGATTCCTAAAAGAAATGTTACAATTACACTTCTTTGATCATTCACATCATGGTGACAGCAATGAGATTATTTCCTCTCCCTCCCCAAAATTGAATAAACAGCTTTTAATAATGATAATGAAATTTGGAGGTTTGGATTTATATTAAAATGAAGCTTGAACTTAACTGAAAAACACCACACACACTAAAGATTAAAGCTGCTATAGCTGAACAAGTCTTTTTGCTCTCTTTCCCTTAAACAGTGTTAAAATTAGTCCTATTTGGATTTCAATTCAACTGTAAATTAAAAGCAAGAACAATGTAGTGCTGACTCCCAAAATTATAATGCAATTTCATCAATTTAAGAAAATCAAACAAAATGAACCAAGTTTAATTCTTCTCAAAGTCTGGGTCATACCTTGCAACAGATCCCTATACAAATGCCATTGTCCTGTATGGACTGGAACAAAACGTGAGGCACAAAATACTAAGGAACAGTTGCAGCCTATGAAGGTAGTTACTAATTCTAACATGCTGAATTCACAGGCCTGGGGAGAAAATGAATGTGAAGCACTCTCCACAAAATTAATTCTTTAATGCCTGTTAATTTTTTGCATGTAAGAAGACACAGCTTCAAAGGAGCAAATCTTAAGCAAAATTATGCTTTCATGAATTGTAAACTTCCAAGGGATTAAAATATTTGAGGTTGTTTAAGGTTTAGTTATACATGGTGCAGTTCTAAAATTTTCCAAAGCCAGTGGCCTGAATGTCAGCTTAGAAATATTTCCTCATAACAAAGCAAGAAATGACTGACGTTTAGTAATGTTAAAAGTTCTCTAAAATTATTGAAATCTTGCCAATATAATGTATGCAAGAAATATGAGTGAAATATGCTAATGAAATACTAAGATTATCCATAAAGCTGATGTAAGCTATCTTTTCCTGTATCAGTATTAAAGTTAGATGCAGGCTTCCTGTCATTTTAAGCTACAAAAAGCTACAATTGTTCATACTTTTTAATATAATTTATTACATCATATCTAATCCTTTCAGAATAACTTTCTTCCTGAACAATTCAGAACCCTGATGTACTGTCAGGTGCACAGAGCTGATGAAGTTATATGTTTTTTCTACCTCTAATTTCTCATACTTCTATTAGCAGTTCTATTTCATGTTATAACTGCAGGGTGGCATTCAGGGAGGCATTCTGTATAGCAATGCATCATCTCAATCCAGAAGGAAAAATGAAAAAAAAAAAAAAAAAGACAAAGACAAAGGTTCAACCCATCTTGTCATTCATCCATGTAGCAAGACGTAGCTGTGAAATACAATTCCAATCATGTATTTGTAACTTAAAAAAAAAAAAAAAAGTCTAATCATGCAATACTCTGAACAAAAGCAAGACACATCTTGAAGTTAATGGGTAATACCGTATACAATATAGACCTTTCTAGAAGGTTAGATTTTTGGATGTATTTTTTAAAAAGTCAGTTATCTGTGGTTTAGCCTCATGTCACTTCTATTCCAGTCACTAGAGAAAGCTTTAAATAAGGATTTAATGTACTACCTACCCATGTAACCTTTCAGGTCACTCAGTCAACTGTGTGTCAGATGTCAACTGCTGCATTGGTCAATTACAGGCACTTGAATATCATCTCTGCCACTTCCTGAAGATGTCAGAATTCTGAGACTTCAGAATGTCACAAAGTTCACAAATTCAGCATATATCTAATGTTTTCTTTCCATGAAAATTATCACGCACACAAAGACACTCTTATCTTTACAAAGATTTCTTAAATGGAACATGGGTTTTAGCTGCTCTGGGAATGGATGTTAAATTACAGTAAATTAACAAGGAGAGTGTATCATGGTGGATTGTTTTGGGGTTTTGTTGTTGTTTGGTTTGGGATTTGGGGTTTTTTTTGGGGGCGTGGGGGTGAGTGTTTTGGTGTGGTTTTTTTGTTGTGTTGGGCTTTTTTGGTTGTTTTTTTTGAAAGGTGCTCCACATAATCATGACATTAAATTGCAAAACCTTTACAGGTGAAGTAAGGAAAAAGCAAGAGCAGTACATTTAATTTTAATTTTTATCATCTTCACCACTTTGTTTGCACTATAGGATTTTAATGCTTGACCCCATCTGCCTTTTCCTGACTGCTCCACCTCATCTATTACACATCTAAGATCAGTGAACATATTAGGCAAAATTATTGCCTAGGATTTCCTTCCTCTGACACTGTCCAAATCAAAGTCTTTCACCTTGATGACACTGAAGTGATTTGGACTAGTTTTCAGCAACTTTCCTGCCAAAGCTTAAACCCAACACTCTTCTCCTAGCCTTTTTATATTATGAGTCATACTCAACGCCAAATACCAACATCCCTTCAAAATCTTTCTCCCTGACAGATTTTACAGGGTAACTCTCTACCAGTCCTTTTCTTACCACACTAATTACTCTTTTTATTTTGTCAAGTATCCTCCTCTTTATCCTTCTAACTTTCAGAAGAATTTAACAAGTCCATCCAAGCCCCTCATTTTAATCCTCTGTGCTTAGAACCCAGACAACAACACTCACTGATACAAACTTAATTATCATCCCTATGCAGCTATACCATACACCTATTTGTCTAATTGCTTGCCTTTTTTCCAAGTAGTTTTTTGTACGTGTGTAGTGGGTCCGGCTGAGCTGCTTTTCCCCATCCAGCCCTCACGCTGCAGCACTGGGAGCTGGAGGGTGTTGATAACACACCCGTGTTATGACTGCCAGTGCTCACACGGCACCAGAGGATGGGGGGCAAGATGGGGCAGGGGATACAGCTGACCTGAGCTGACCAGTGGATATTCCATACCATATGATGTCAGCTCAACTATAAAGGGAGAGGGCAGGAGGAGGATGGGGGGACATTCAGCTTGTCCTCCGAGCAACTGCTACGTGTTCTGGAGCCCTGCTTCCTGCACTCGGCCCGAAATTGCCTGCAGATGGGAAGTAGAGAATAACATCTTCTGTATCATAACCCACGGCTCTTTTCTTTTCACCTTATTCTCTCTCTGCATGCCGTGCTGACAGAGGTTGGGGGGGTAGTGATAGAAGGGCTTGGTGAGCACCTGGTGCCCAGCCAGGGTAAACCCACCACAATGTGTCTTTCTTGAGCAGTCACCTATAGGTAGAATAACATCACATCACAACCATTACAAATCTATTTTTGGCCAGCCATTCCAGTATCTTATTATGGCTGCAATCCCATATGGCCTAGACAAAGACCTGGGTCTTCCTCTCCAAGCCCATTCAATCTGCCTTTCTCAGCCATGATGGACAGTACCTCTGTGGTCCTGGTTTCTTGCTGTCACATAATGGGGTATCATCTCTGATTCAGTTTCTCAGGACTCTCAGAATCAAGGAGCACTGAACTCCTGCAGATTAAATCTTTATAACTTCTCTTTCAAGTGAGCTTTTCCCACCTCTCTAACACATTCTGCATTTCTTTCATATAGTGCAAGGTTTCACAATGTTTTCCTCCCATGAAAATTGCCACAAAAAAGACACTGCCTGCCAACATTTCTTGTGAAGCTAGATTTTTTGTTTATCTGCATGGGTAGCAAATGCCACATTATCTCAAATTAACACAGAGTCATAGTATACTTCAATTACTTTGTAAGTGAAAGAGTTCAAATGAATAGTTAGGCCAAAACACAAGAACCTCACAGTGCACATTGTACCTCTAGGAGTATGACTGTAATGGTGGGATGGGTTCTCAAAGACCCTCTTCAGGGTCTTACAAACTGTAATTTTTGTATATCTGCTATGTGTATTTCATGTGACTGATTTTCCTATTATGTTTTAAAAACTTGCATTCTTACTGAAACTGTGTAAACATATGATAACAAGGCAAAACTACAGAATAAACTCTTGAAGATATAGGAGACTTAAGAGTGATTATAAAATATATTATGCTGTGAAGAATGAAGTGATCAGAAGGCCTGAGTAAGGTTTATGAAGAGGTAGATATCAGCTCACAAAAGTGGTGAGGAAAAATAATAAAAATGCAAACCTAAAATGGCTACAGACTGCAAACAGTGGATATTATAATGCAATTTTAGAATTTCTTACTCTCTTTTCACTTGGCTCCTACTCAGACAGAATCCTCCTGAAATCAACGGGAAAATATTATCATAAATGTCAGATGAATAATCCATGCTCAGTAATTTTGCTTGCAATTCTGTTCATCCTTATTCTAGTACATCTCAAACATAACCAATTTTCAAAAAATACATAAATATTTGGGGGTTGACATGATATCTTCCTCCCATCTGCTCAAAAATAAACTTGGAACTAAAATACATCTTTGACAACACTGTGATAATAACTAATGATACTCACAATCAAGGAAAAATCTCCTGGTTTTCTCTGTTAGCCAGACAAGTAAAATCCTATTACTAAATGTGTGCTATTATCAATATTGAACTATCTTGTCACAAAGAAGAGGATTAAAGAATATTATACTTTCAAAACAAAGCAATGTTTTATTAAGTTATTGAAAGGTTTGAAATTAGAGGAAAACTTTAGGGTTCATTATTTTACCTTGAAACCCTTGCAACCTTTGCTGGACAAAATGATTTCTATGGCTCTATGATGCTAAACTTATCACATGAAACCAGGCACTGATGTCCACTTATGTTTGCCTTTGACAACAGATATTGTATGTACAAACATCTTACTTCTATATGATACACTAAGTTAAAGAACTCTGTAATTCTAAAGATAATACACAAAACTTAATACTTTAGTGAATACTCAGATTTTGCCATCAAAAGGGTGATGAAATCAATATAGCTTTCCTGGACAATAAGATTCTAGTCAATCTAGATAAGGACATGGTCTGTATAAGAATTTAATTCAAACTAACTGAAGGTGTGAAATTAAGGTACGCTACTGAAAACTTATTTAAGCCCCTCTGCAGATGCTCTTCCTAAGCTGAATGACCTTAATTTACAAACCAAAGTAAACTACAACTAGCCCACTTCTAAACACAAGT
This sequence comes from Todiramphus chloris collaris, assembly GCA_025345505.1. Classification (NCBI taxonomy): domain Eukaryota; kingdom Metazoa; phylum Chordata; class Aves; order Coraciiformes; family Alcedinidae; genus Todiramphus; species Todiramphus chloris. Next base: position 26,121,458 of record JANVCC010000020.1, read on the forward strand.
ACGTACAATGGAATTTAGTACACTGTGAAATTTACATCTTCATTTGACTGTCTTGCCACACGGACTATCCATAATGTTCGATAATTCTTGAGAGAAACTACTGTACAGAGTTTTTTCATGGGACAAATGAATGTTGGTTTCCATTAGCAAGAACTCTTACTGGTAGAGGAAGTAATTTTTAGTTTTGATTTCTTGGCCACACAATGCAAGATTTCTGCCTCTTCTTGCAAGCAGATACACGCTTGATACGTACCCACAACGCTGGCAAGGATGTAAGAACATACCCATGAAGAAGGCTGCACTCACATAGGTGCAGCACAGGAAGAAAATGTTTTGATGCTTGATTACTTAGTGACTGCCAGAATTGTTCTGGAGATAAGCAAGGCGCTAGTATAAGTTTATGGGCTATTGAACTCTCACTTTTAGAAGGAAATGCTTAATGAAAAAAGTTACAACATCAAAAAAGAAATTATATGCTCCAGATGCTAATACATTAATAACACTCAAAAAATATTTCCTGTGAAATCAAATTAGCAGTAAATCACAGTATTTGACAAGAATTAGTCATAATTAACAATTACGAGCAAGAAAATTCAAAACACAGTCAAACAGACACAGAGTATGTACAAGGACACATTCAAAAGTGCACTTAATTGCATCTTCTCTGATCCCTCTATAAGCAAAAGAACTCAAAAACTAAAAGAGAAAAAGCATAATAGACCAAAACAAAAGCCAAGGCATAGCAACACTAAATTTAAGAAGGAAAACTACTTTGCATGCTTGGAAATAAGATGTTTCAGCCAGAGCAGCAAAAGTAAACATCTCAAACTTCTGAAAATAACACAATCTCTCATCTCAATTGAGCATTCATATTTAGAAATATTTGCCATGCATAAGTGCTCTTGATCCACAGCATCATAAAGTTAACTGTAATTGAATCTCCTACTGACTTGAAGAATCATTCAAACAGTCTATGCATTACCAAAGAGCGACTACTAAAATTTAGTTTGTATCTTGCAGCTTATGAACATGCATCATTGGCTGATGTCTGTCTCTAAATTACAAAAGAGAGCAGCATTCTGATATGAACACTGACACAGTTTTAACTCCTATGAAATGAGTAAACATCAACTATTAAATTAACAAAGTAATCTGAATAGGTAACATCAGAACTTTATACAAAGAGACAGCCTCTAGCCTCCCTACTGCTTCAGGGTTCAAAGAAATAACTCCTGAATTAAAAGTCCAAGCTGATACAGTTTTAGCTTAAGAGAGATATGTCTGTGCAGCAACGGTAGCATTTCCATCTGTAGATGAGACATGAGTGTGACATGTAATCGAAACTGGCAGTAGAATTATCCTTTAAATAATATTCAGTAAATTTACGGTGTTCTGTAAAGAACACTCTGGTAAATGCAGTGTATTCATCTGAGAGGGGCTGTTTCCAGTGATCAGTTCTTGAAAGGGTAACAGTCAGAGAGTACTTTACTCATCTAGAGAAAGTAAAGAATAAATTGCTACTGTTGACTCCAAGACAGTAATAGAAGCAACTCCAGAAGGATAGACATTTTTTAAAAGAATTCTTTGTTATGATTAATGCCACAGTGACCAACGAGTTAATCGGAATTGCCTGAAAAGGCTTTTCTCCATCATAAAAGATGCCTTGGTCAGATGGTCAGATTCATCAACACTTGAGTTTCTCTGCAATGCATCGATTTCAAAATTTTTTCCTAACCAAACTGCAATCTCCTATCCCTCCACCAGGCCCCTGATCCTGATGATTATTACCACTAGCAACAAATTTGCATGCAATACTGAATGTAACATTTGGAAACATACCATGCAAAGACAATATTCTACCATAGAGGAACAGATACTCTACAGTGGAATGCACAGAATCTGATATATGGGAAAGAAGCTTGCCAATGTGCTTTCACATATCCTAGGACAAAGCTGCTCATAAACCAGCTTTCTCTATCTTAAATTCCTGACAGAACCTGTGCACATCTTAGAGCTACATTAGAAATAAGCTTCACACAACTATTCTGAAAGTCAAAGCCCCTCACCCTCACATGTGAAGAAATATCAACTACAGAACAGAAAAGAACATCAGCTTTTCTCCAGAAGTACTACTGGAGAAGCAGTCTTCAGAAAAGTATAGGATGGCAATGACAGCTCTTACACTACGAAATGCCTCAGGATACCACAAGATACGCACATTGAAACTCAGAGATAAACACAGCGCAATTTTCCAATGTTTGTTCACAATACTTGTAAGGTAGAAGTGAGAGAAAAGCAAAATTCCAGATTGAAGCAAGCTTGTTTGTACTTCACACACTGAAGGCATTTTCCCAGACCAGATCACCTACCAACATGAAAAAGCAAGTGTGACAGTGCTGCCAAATTCAGCAGTGCCTGTGGTGGACTCCACTGGGGAAGCAATCACAGCAAACTAGGCTGCCCAAAGACAGGTTCTATTTACCACATATGTATTTTCAGTGTTTCTAAAAGATCAGAAGATAAGGTCTGGGACAGTCCCTTCTCCTTTTGCAACACATGGAAATATCTCATCCCTACACAATGTTCTCATAGCAATATAGTCACCTTGGTCAAGTGGAAGGGGTCTCGAGACAATGAAATTTTGGAATACAATTTTCTTCTTTAGTATCACCACATTTACCTGCCCTAAAATCTCCACACTCCCCTTACACAGAAAGTAAGGCAGAAGAGAAAAAAGAACTTTAGACATGGATCTTTTACTTGGTCAGCCTTCTAGCATACCCTATCAACTTTGGAGAAAATTAAATGAGGAAAACATTACAACAGCCCAGGGACACTTCTCCTTAAATTTTGTGATTACATTTTAAGTGCTCTTTGTCACAGATATCATAAACTGATTAAATCATTTCATGGCTGACCCCTACTGACTATGCTAAGCGAAAAGAGAGGGCTATTAATAACTACCCATTTCTGACAGCTGCCCAGGGGCAATGCAGCCCTTTGCAGCAATAAAATGACTCCGCAGCTCACTTACTGAATGCTAAATATTGATTCATATTATGAGTGTTGTCAAACATAGACTGCAGTTCTGAAGATCTGTACTGGCAGGTCATCAGGAATAGCATTAGCAAATGTCAGGTCAGGAATCAAAGGGCTGCTGGACTCTTTAGGGATGAGATTTATTGATTCCATAAAACGTGAAACAGATCAAGTACTTGTGATGACGGAAACGGTCATGGCAGAATGAGGCTGAGCCTAGCACGATGTGTATCTCAGAAGAGAAGCATCACACAAAAATGTTGACCATTGAAAATAAGTTTTAAAGGTTGGGATGTCCATGACAAGGACAACTGAATCTGCAGGCCCACAAAAGATCTTTTTACGGCTAAAAGTCAGACTTTGAACATGCATTTGGCCAAAGACATATATCTAGCTTACACACACAAAAGATTATACCACTGTTCTTAAGGATCTGTTTAAATTAATATTGGTGTTGTTCAGACCATATAAGAAGCTAATGAATACTATAATCAAAAGTTAAAAAACAACAGAACTTTAAGAGGTGTGTGACAGTAAGACATTCTGAATTAAGATAAGGTAGTATTCTGTGTCTATGATTGTTAGAAACACACCTTGAAATCTGAATAATGCCAAAATTACTTAAATTCTATGATTTCATGCTTTGACATGACCAGCAGCATTTTATTTAATGAAAATATATTTCAGGATTTCCTTTTCATAACACTGTGATTTCACACAGGCTAACATTTTAAAATTTTCCCTCAGGTAGGAAAAAATCTGGCATCAGATCAGTCATGGCAAGATGACTGTGGAACATTGCATGTGGGTTGAGGAGACAAAGGGCTTGAAGCTTCTTGCTTAAATTAAATACTGACATTACTTCCTTCTTTCTCCTTTCACAGCACTTTCTCTTAAGTGAAACACTAGTACTAGGTAATGATTATATCAATTTAAAATTTGATAGAATGACTTTTAACAGAAAATATAACTAAAAGGACAATGATATATTCTATGTAGCCAGGATTCTTACTAAGGAAACAGCTGTATTCAGGGAATCCCATCCACTGAATATTCAAAGTAATTAAGTCTATTCTAAAATTGAACACTATGATTTGGATGGAGGAAACAGTATACTAAATTCTAATCAAGTACTATCAAATTTTACATATTCTTAACGTTTCTTTGATCACCTTGATCAAATGGAATATTTTTAAATTAATGAATTGATATTCAAATATGTTTTCAGTAATTTGAAACTACTTTGCCTCAGCTATACATGATCTTTTTTGTATGTTACAAGTCAGGGTGTTTTTTATAAAGTCAGAATAGACAATTTATCGATACCCAGGACACTATTAAAATAATCACTATAAAGAAAAATCTCAAATTAACTTTTACTTTGGATATTTGAAGGGTAATTAGGATGTCTATAAAGAGAAAAGTGTTCCTGGATACCTAGCAAATACAGTATCCTGTGCACTGTATGTTCTCTTTCAGAAAATCAGATATCGAATCACAAATCTGAATATATCATTTGATGCTTACTTATATAGGACACAAGAAATCAATAAAATATGATAATTACAAATAATAGACTTGAAAACAAATGGCTTCAACAAACCACAATTTCATATAAAAAGATGATACACTGATGATTTAGAATTATAAGGAAACTACTTGGGAACCTATGATACAGCAATTAATGGATAAATAGTTCCAAAAGAAGGCACAGAAATACAGAAGCCATGCAAGACAAAGACTATCCTCCGTTTGGAATTGCTTAAAATCTAAGCAGTATGACAAAATAAATCCATTAAATCTGTAAAATTTGATAGAAACAAACCTTAAATAATTAAAAACTGTTGAGCAGACTTGTAGCTTCTATGATACCTATGGATATTTTGATGCTAAAGTCAACAGAGACAAGGTTTTTACCTGCTGTGTCCTGCAATTCTGACTACAATGGATATGTAAGAACTGGATAAAGAAAAAGAAACATCTAGAATGGATTTCTGACAGAAAAATAATTTAAATATTTTCATAAGACAACTCTAAAGAGGATGTCTTCTCTAAGATACCTGTTCCCTAATTAGAATGCCAACCCATGAAGACAGCTCTTGAGGAAGTTGATTTAGTCTAGTGATAGTAACTGTTGTTGGGATGAATACATTCTTCTGCACATCAAGTTCTGTGAACTTACACACTTTGGTTTTACATCAGGGAGGGAGGAAGGGCGTGCATATTCTGAAGGTGTGAGGAGCAGGAATAACAGCTTTTTAGGAGAAACTCATACAGCAGTCTCGTTGTATTATGAAATAGCACTCTCAGGCTGCAGTTCTGTAATGGACGGTGAGTAGTAGTAGTAGATCACTGCTACTTATGGAAGGAGGTCCTCTCCCCTCCCAACCCATCCTTCAGCTTTTCTTCTTCCTTGTCCACAGCTGCCATTACCTTATGTGGGCTTTGGAGCTCATCATGTTCATCCCACTGTAAACCAACTGAATTCACTATCAGAGAGCAAATCCATACGAAAAAAGGGATTTTTTTTTTTTTTTTTTTTCCCTACCAGGTAATTTAATTGTCTCTCAGAAGGATTCAGACAGCAGAGAGATGGCACAAAGGATGGACTACTGCAGAGGAGCAGGGTGTGAAAAAGCAAGAGGTGGCAAACCTTAGAACAGATCAATTCTCAAGGAACCACAGTCTCCAATTACTGCATTACTAGACCTGTAGGATAGGAGAGAAAATCTACTTAAGACTTGGAGATATTTGGGAGATTACTTAGCAATCAGTTCCTTATGACTGTAAGGCTCTCATTTCCCAAGCTGGCCAGTCAGTGCTGTACCAACACAGCCTGAGTGAGCACAAGCAGCTATTCAATGACTCTCAGGGGCAAAGAACCTGCCTCTTGCTGCGCACTGGAGTAGACAAAGCATAAATATAGATGAGGCAAAAGTCCCTGGTCTGTACTTCGGCACATTAGCCACTTAACTCCACAGAATTATCTCTGTTCCTCTTTTCAATCTCTGAAGTCTTATCTAAAAGTAAATTTCCAAGTTGCTTCAAGGAAGATTCACAAAATCTGACTTGTTTCCAGTTGACTAAGCAAACTTTTGGCATGAGACATTACCATTTGAAAACCAGAAATTTGTAGACAGATTGCAGGCACTTAAAAATCAGCAAGCTTAATAAAGTATGCATGGCTATTATAAGTTGTAATGGGTAACATATATTTAACTTCAAACGTTTGCAAAAATGGATGTCTACTAAAATACCACATCTTTATTTACATTTATTTTCTGTACTTGCAATACTAATCCAAATTTAAGTTTGCCATGAAATAATATGTTCACAAATGTTTTTTGGTTTTTTAAATTTATTTATTTTCACAGGCAAATTTTATTTTAATGACTCTATTACCATAAAAGACTTCTGCACCTTCCATTCTCCCCATAAGATTTTTGGGGTTTATTTTTATAGTCTGTGAATACAAGAAAAGCCATACAATCTACTCTGGCATTGGTTCATGCATTTTCCAGTTTCTTGGACATTCTTTGTTTCATTCAAAATCCAGAGAAGAAATGTACCCAGACAATTTTGTCCTTCTAAGCATCTCAAAGAATGTGTGTGTTTACTGTTAACTCTAAAAAGGCAAAATTCACCATTTCTTTTCCCAGTTATAAGAGCTATCTTTTAAGAAAATTAAAAAAAAAAAAAAAAAACCAAAACTTTAATATTCTCTGAATTCTGATCTCTAGTAGTCATGGAGCAGTGCACGCAAGTGAGCTAGGAACACTGTGTAAAAAGTAGTGAAACAATAAATCACCATTCAGCTTTAACTTATTAAATAACATTTAACATAGCAATTTAACGTGATCAATTTTAGTATAACAGAAAACTAGGCAATAATGAATATTTCCTTTACACTCTCTGACCAAACACTTTATATCAACAGAATAAACACTTTTCTTTCAAAACACAGGCCATATTTTGATGGTTTTGTACTTGCATGAACGAAGCAAACAAGAAATGAAGAGGCTACAATTGTGTTTGCGCTGTCAGACAACATTCAAAAATATAAAGTCTAAACACAGTATTTTAATAATTCTTTCCAAAGACAAAAATCCATTAATAAGCAAAACATGTCAACAGCTTAATTAAATATTTCATAGCCAATGTAAAGTTATGCAGTGTTAAATTTTACTTTTTATGGCATCACATTCAGTATTGATATGCTACACAACAGATAATACATTCTGAATTTTTCTTTGTTTATTAACAAGCCCTTGTAATTAACTTCCTTTTAAATCATAAGTATGATACTATTTTAATTTCCCTCACATTCTCTACCCTATCATTTGGAATCACATTAAGCTGACTCTTAGCAGGCCACCTGGTGTAATTCTATGACATTGAAGTGAGCTGTTCTGGTATGCAGGAAACACTGACAGTCTTCTGTGCTGAAATCCATTTCTCTAACTGATGACAGAACTCGGGGAAATTAATTTTTGCTATTCATAAATACCTGACAGGTTTAATGTAAATGTTTTGAAAAAGACCTCAGCATATGCCGCACATACATTATATATGCAGCAGTGCACTGGAATATTGTACTTCCAACACATTCAATTTCTAGATCACTATTGCTGAAACTGTTGAAATTTCTCAAATTACTTCCATATTGTAATTTTCTCCATATACGTATAAACAACCAAAGCCTCTACAAAGCCTTTCAGTCACTAGAAAAACAAAACAGACATTTAGGACAATTTTTTTGATAGAAATGCTACAATGAAATATGTACAGTACCTTGCCTGATAAATTAATGAGGAATGAGTTGCTTATGCATATCTGATCAGAGACCAGAGGGAATAAACCTACATGGCCAAGAACATTTTCTCATGAAACACAGAATACTTCGTATTCCTACAGCCATATCAGCAGCCTTAACACTATTGCCAACCCCCCATCCCCACCCCTCTCTACAAAAAGAATAAAAATTACTTCAATCTTACCAGCAAAAGCATATTTGCAAAGGTCTCCTCAACACAGAAAGTTATTTGAATATCTGGAATCTAAACAAAGAACTGCTACACAAAACAGCTGGGAAAATGGAGACTTCTTGTTTCTCATATATAGACAAAAAACTCATGAACATTGTTGAAAATGAAGGATCTAGAAGTCAAGAGAAAACAAAACGGGGCATTACAGGAGAGGAACTTAAACACTTAACTGGTTTTATGTCCAAATATACACTTTTTCATTATACATTTTGAGACCTGCTGGATTTTCTTTGAAACCCTATATACCAAAATACCATTATTTACAATACTGAACAAAATACACTGAATTTTTCCTAAAACTAAAGCAAACGGGTATTTAATCATAGAAATTTTTATTCTAATTTTGTACAGAATTTTCCTGAGTGTGAAAATTCATTACCTGTGTATCTTTGTGGGTATGCATGTACATCAGCATCTATTTTTATTTTGGACACTTCTGCAACCTGGTGCCAAGCAAAACAGCAGTAGTGCCCCAAAAAAATCAATACACGGCCATGATCAACAAATTACAGTCACACAAAAATAAGATGTTAATTAGCCAGCAAATAGATTTATCACTAGAGAGCTAAAAATCTAATGCAATCCTGATTTTAAGGTGAAGACTCCATACATATTATGTTATTAAAAAAAAAAATTTCAAATCATCTATTTCTGTATTTTGACTAAATTCTAAATAACTATTGGATATATCCAAAACCCTGGAACAAAAAATAGCAGTACAACTAAAGGTAAGATGAAAGATAAGAATACATAGATAAACCCCACATATTTTGACCAAATAAAGATGTCCTATAAGCAAGATCAAGTATTACTTTACAGAATAATTTCACAACACATCATCCAATATGTGGATTATTTTAAAACCAACTTTAGTAGTCCATTTTAATAGCTATAGCCTAATAGTTCCATGGTATTAAAGTAGAAAATTAGAGTTCCATATTCTTGTTCTATCACATTACTGTTGTGAATAGTCTTCCTTTTACAAGGAAAGTTACAAAATACTTCAAGATTTGAAGAAAATTCTGGATTATTTCATAAATGCTCAATCTAGAGGAATAAATGCCTCTAGAGGAAAACACTGATTTCCTAATTCAGACCCTAAGAAAAAATCTATTAAACCTGTAAACAAATTTACATTTCTGTTAAGTGAGTACAACTAAAGTAGTCAAAGTATAATTTCAGAGCAAGAGTTTATAAAGAGAAAAAAAGTGCTTCCCTTCACTGCAATTCATAGCCATGTTTTCAGTAAGAGATAAAATAATGTCATTTCACTCCACAGCAGTTTTGTGATACCTGCAATTGGGTGTCTGTCAAAGAGAGTCTAAAGACAGGACAGTTTCTGGTGATAACAATCTTTATAAGTGGCTTAATAAAGGTATGTGTCACACAGAGTGTACTTTGAATCATCCAAAGCCAAATGGTCTTTTATAACATATTTTGTACAACTTTTTAATTACTTAAACATAGGTACATGTGTTTTTAATATTCTTCTCTTTCAAAAACATGAAAAAAAAGACTTAAAACTCTAAATATTCAAATATTTAGCATAACCATAAAGAAACTAATTTCATGGTATCAAATTTGTACCACTTGGCCTGAGGAATTTGGGTCTAAAGCAATTAAATCAGGTTGAAGAAATGAGCCCACATTTACTCCTCAACAGACACTGTAACCAAGGCTAACAATGGTTGGAAAAAAACATAAGCAGCTTGCACTTATCACTGGAAAACAAGTTTTTGGCCAGGCAAAAGGAGGTATAACTTGTTTCCCTTGAAGAAAGTTTGCCCTAAGCTATTTGTTCAATACTGCCCTAATGCTTGTGGTGAATTAGGAGGTTCAAAGCCTCTCAGAAAAGTAGAACCTCTTAACTAAGTCCAGTAAGAGCAGGCAGAAGGAACATACCTAGAAATACCAGGAAAAAAAAAAAAAAAAAAAATCCTCAGATTTTATTAAAATACCTATTCAAGGGAACCTATTCAAAGGAAAGCTAGAATATCCCAGCAGTCCACACTCTCAGGAATACCTGCAGTAAACTCTTAACAATCCACACTGTCTGCTATAGGGCAATGGTGCAAAAGTGACATTGTTGTGCACTTGAACAGTGTACCAGTGGGGAGGCAGAAGTCAAATTGACACATACAAATTGACACGTTTCTGATTTTCACTAAGGAAAAGTCATCCTCAGCATGAGAATGTATTTTCACAACCATGTAATACAGTGAACTTTTTTGACTGTATGATTCCATATTATTTTAGTGAGTATTTTGAAATATTATTAATTATTCATGAAGAAAATTACCAAAGAACTGCACAACTGTCATCGAGGTGGGTAAGCATTATCAGATCTAACGTATAGGACAGTTAATTGAACTATACAAATGACTGTAAAATGGAAAAGTTACCTTTCGGGAAAAAGATTTCTTTTTAAGTTAAGTTTTGTGTTTTGGTTTTTTTTGCATACAAACATTATATCTGAACTACTGCTATTTGCCAATAATTCAATTCAACTCATTAACCTGCAGAAAACTATTACTAAACTGAAACAGTTTATCTTAGGGTCAAGAGAACAGTAGAATACTCAGTTTTTGCAGTAGAAGCAAGGTCTTACTGAATTTTCAACAGATTTGATAGATCACTTAGATTTCACTCTGATCTCAGAAGCTGAGAGAGGTCCTTTGTACTACTCTCTGCCCCCTTCCACCTCTCAACAATCACAAAGAGTTTTCATGTGTATCTTTTCCACTTGTAACACCCACATTGTTTTTCTTGGCTATGTTTTCTCTTTTGGTTTCTCACTTGGCTTGGAACCACCAGGCTCCTTTGAAACGCATCCACTAGGGAAGGATAAATACTTCATTGCTTAATTATATCCACTGGCTTATCTGATTCAGATTAATAATGTGGCATGAATGTCTACAAGCTTTCAGCCAGCTGATTTAAATCATAGACACCATAATCATCCTAACTACTTAATACTATTAAAAGTTTTTCATACTTATCCATGTTATGTTACCAATAAAATTACTACACGTAGGAAAAAGTAGCATACTGTTATCTAAAAAAATATTCAAAACAATAAAAAACATTAATCTTAAATAAAACAAAAATGCTAATGACAGTGCATTTGCCCAAGTATTATGTATCACTACTTGCATTTCCATTCAGTGTTTTACACAAAAAACCTCTGGGTTTGTCTTCTGAACTACCACGAACTCCAGGACTGTATTCCCACTTGTACAGTCTCTGCATATACTTACTTGATACATTTCAACTGAGCACATAGCTGTTATATATCAGAAATTAAAATAAATAAATAAATATATAAATAAATCAGGCAGATAAAGATAAATGTCCCTTACATTTTATGTCATATGTTACTATTAAAAGAAAAAAAAAAACCCTACCCAATCACATAAAAGCCTACACAGTAACTTTTATTATTGTCTAAAGTTTGGCAGCACCTCTTCAATACAAATAATAATACACTTAGTACCTTTTTCATTTATGTTAAAAAGAAATGCTATGTAACTTCAAAAACCTGCTCACAAAAACACAAAAAAATGTTTCTGTCTTATCATTGGTCATAAATAACAGGGAGGGGGAAGGAGAAGAGTGGGAAGACAACATGTGAAGAAATACAGAAAATCTAGGGGAAGGAAGAAGATAACACTTTTCTCATAAGGGACTCAAAGTGTATATTTTTTAAAACCTTGCAAGAAAAGCACACACCTTCCACCTGTAAAGAACATGGGATTCTCCTTTTCTCCCTTACACATACATATGCACTGCACAGAGAAATGGGTGAAACCCTAACTCTAGATGTAGCTAATACGCATGTAGACATTTATTTGAACACAATTATTATCTACATCTCCATAATAGCAGAAATTCAAAAGCAAGAGTTCCTTAAATACATACAATGCATGAAAATTCATTGATTAACACTTCTTTAATGTTTTATTGCTCTATCTGGCTTAGAACACTACAGCTATAATATCTCACTCTTACAATAACAGGAGCCCAGAAAATGTTTCATGGTAAGATATCAGCATTGTCCATATACTAAAACAGATAACATCCCATCATATTTGCTTGCATTATTGAATATTTCTTAAATGATTGATTATAATAAAAGGTATACCTCTTTCTAGGTAGTGTTTACCTTTACCCTCACAAAACAAATTTCTTTTTTTTTTTTTTGAGAATTGACTGTGCTGTGTGTTGTTGCCTTGAACAAAACAAGAAGAAGGGATGTTCTGAATTGCTGTAGAGCAGGGGAGGATCAATTTGTTTAGGCAACCTAATTACTTTTCTACAAAAGAGAAACAGCACCCTCTTTTTTAGAAAAGCAGTTCTAAGACGTTTTGCTAAAAACTTGCGAAATACCACTTCTAAAAATGTTTGACAATAAAAGCTATATTGGAAACATGATGGTAAAAAGACAAGACAATTGGTCTCCTTAACACCAGAGTTCAAGCTATAGAGGACTAATAAGGCAGCCTGTGCCACTAGTGGACAAACTGTAAAAGGAAAGCAAAAACTTTTTAGCATCAGTTTTGCCAATAGATTGCAACACTAACAGACAACCAGTATAGAAAGTCATTAGTAAAGGGAAATAAGACCATATGGAAAAACTGTATGAAATAGCTGCAGAATACACGGGCAACACCAAAAGGAACAACTTCCAAGCATTAAATTGTACTCACTCAGGAGTGCTAAAGGAATTCAAGGATGAAACAGTGGAACTGTGGTGTGTAACCCTTCACTGAAATCTGTCTTCATATGTGAGGTCTGGTAATGTGGACATGTGCCTACATAGGACATTAGGAAAGAACCGGTGCTATTCTACAAAGAGAAGTCCTGTCTCATAAACCTCTACTGGAGACAGGCAGCCTGAGAATAAAAGAGATTCAGCTGATATAGTCTAGCTGCAATCCCAAAAGAGATTTGATAATATTTCTGAAGACATAAATAGAATCATAGAATCATCAAGGTTGGAAAAGACTGTCAAGGTCATCAAATTTAACCATTAACCCTAGTCTACATGTTCACTGCTAAACCATGTCCCTACAGTTGTCAGTGCTGATTACAAACCAGAAAGTATTGTAAGATACAAACCCCCAAATTAGCAAATTATCAGTTTTCAAAATGATGGAAAGTATCCAATGTAATGCTTCAAGAGTCTGCCCTAGGATGATAGAAAAGTTGTTGAAAATGACGGTGAAGTGAGGTTACTTGCAGTAATAAATACAATGTCCAATTGAAAAATAGTAGAATGACTAGAGGGGACTGATGAAACTGAGACATTAATGGACATAACAATGAAATTCAAAAATACAATGCAGACAAATGTAAGGCATCCCACAAAGCAAGAACAGTCCTACATTCACAAATAAACAATTGGCACAGAGTTGGTCCTTGCAAGATCTCAAGGTTAAAATAGCAGTTGTGTGAAAGACTCAGTACAACACTGGGTAACAGACATAAAAGCAAACAGAAAAGAAAGAATTGCTAGGAAAAGAGAAAATACAGAGTATCATTATGTCACAGTATAAGCCCATAATGAGCTCACATCTTGATAACTATAAGCAATTTTGAGCAATCCTTTCAAAAAAAGTATATCGTAGAATTGAAAAAACATACAAGGGCAACAGGAATGACTAAAGGCCTTGATATGAGAAAAACGTCCACATAGTTACATTCTAGGGTAGTAGAACAGTGTTGCTACAACTAACTTAGTGTTCACAGAATGGGTTGGGGAAGGGACCTTAAAGATCATTTAAATCCAGCCTCCCTGCCATGGGAGGGACACCTCCCACTAGACCAGGTTGCTCAAAGCCTCATCCAACCTGGCCTTGAACACTTCCAGGGATGGCACATCCGCAGCTTCTCTGGGCAACCTGTGCCAGTCTCTCAACACACTCACAGTAAAGAATTTCTTCCTAATATCTAACCTAAATCTACCCTTTCATTTTGAAACAGTTCCCCCTTGTCCTTTCACTACAATCCCTGATAAAAGAGTGCCTCCTCAGCTTTGTCTATGCCCCTTCTAAGTACTGGAAGACTTCTGCAAGGTCTCCTCAGAGCCTTCTCTTCCACAGGCTGAGCAACTCCAACTCTCTCAGTCTGTCCGCACAGGTGAGATGCTCCAGGCCCCTGATCTCTTTCATGGCCCTCCTCTGGACCTGCTCGTGCAGATCCACGTCTTTCTTATGCTGAAGGCCCCAGAGCTGAACAGTGTTTTTTTGTTGCTGTAAATATATTACACTGTTAGTCTAGTCAGAAGAATGGGTTTAGAGTGTCAAAGTACTATGCTCTATTACATAGGAAGATGAGAAAGAAATTGTAGACAGATGAAAAATGCATGATTTTTTGATGGCATAAAGAGAAAATCCAAATGGTCCTAGTTCTTAAATATTTTTTCTTTAAGGAAACTCAGATATTTGTGATATTGATGAACAAAAAATTGTTTTCTCCTTGCAGTACCAAAAAAGCATTTCAAAAATAAACCAGTGCCTACACTAGGTGGTTTACACACACCTGACAAAAAGACAGGTCATACCCCAGGACCCAAATTCACAGTATGCTACTATTAAAGAGGCTCAAAGAGCCAACCAGTATCAATAGCCACATTACAGACTTGAAAACTATTAACATAAAACATGAAAATCTACTTCTGGATGAAAGTAAGACTTAAAGACTCCATCTCTTTTACCAGATTTTATCTATCCAACTTCTCCTATTTAAAAAACTAACAAATCACAAAGATTCTGTATTAAACAAGCTCATCACCTGTTTTTGGCTCACAGCCTGTTGTTCAGACAGATAATTTTAAGTACTCTAGAGCAAAGAAAGCTGGCAAAACATGGAAGTCTCCAGGTCACATCCTTTTATAATGGACATAGTATTCTATCTAATTTACTGCCTCTAAGCTTTTTTTAGCAAGGGTCCAAGAGCATGACTGGCAGAGGCAATGGTAGTCTGCAGGACTGTATTTATGCTACAGTTATACATAAGGATAAAACGAAACAAAATCACATACCTGAACAGCTTATATATACATTGCATTGCGGTCAAGATCAAAATGATGCCCACAAATCAGTTGCTTGCTAAATAATTTGCGCTTTTCCTAGCCAAAGAAAGGATGCTAATAGATCAGCAGTAACAAAATGGTTTTATTGCTTTCAGGTATATGTATCTAGCTGCAATCCTTAGATTTTTATAATCTTGCAGTGTAACTAAGTATCTGCCAATAAACTTCTGGTCAAAGTCAAATAGCATAGGGTGTGGTGAACTAGGATATAGTAAAAGGGAAAAAAAACCCCACCAAATCAGAACAAGCAAGAGAGTCCAAAATCTACAAGTATGAAGAAATCTATGTCCATACCTGTGTCCTAAATCTAATATCAAAACACCTCACCTAACTACACATCCAGGATTTCAAAGAAACAGAGAACAACACTACATGTAAGAGACTGAAAGTTTACGTTTTTATGACCTGTTCTTGTGCACAACACCTCTTGCTCACACGACTGACATTCAGGAGTGAGCCCGAAGGGAGCTGTTCTAAGTGAGGGTTTCTGTGTGTCTCGTTGAATAGGAATACAAACTGACAAAAAAATAACTCAAAATTGCTATAAAATGACTGTTACCTCCAAATGCACAAGCAAATGACATGCACGTTAATGTAACACATTTCTTCTCATTTTGTAGTAAGTTAAAACATACTTAAGGTTTGTACAAAATGTATGAAAAAATGCTACTTGTGTTAAGAATGAAATGAAATTACGAAGTTTAAATTTATTCTTGTTCTTTATTAATTAAATGCTGCTAGTCCTAAACCATGTCATTTGGCTTGTTAAAAAATTTTTTTAATTGAAGCCATTTTTATTTTTTAAATTGAAGTAATGGATGAAAATATTAAAATTCTTTGTTTAGGACTGTCTCGTCTTGGCACCAAATTGCCCTGGAAAGCTGTCACAATGGGATTTGACTACTCCACATAATCCTTCACGTGGAATGTGATTTTCTACATGGTAGTTGCTATGCTGAG
The DNA here is from genome assembly GCA_025345505.1 of Todiramphus chloris collaris. NCBI lineage: Eukaryota > Metazoa > Chordata > Aves > Coraciiformes > Alcedinidae > Todiramphus > Todiramphus chloris. The sequence continues at coordinate 26,137,595 of JANVCC010000020.1, forward strand.
ATCTAGATCCACAGCCCATCCACCACATGACTTCACCAGTAGCTACACATTCTTTGCAACACAAAACACTGCACAGCTCCAAGCCACACAAACTCTTCTACATTCCAGTGTAGGGAGTTGGAAGAGCAGAACAGTCCTTCTCCAAGGTCATCTGCCATTGTGGGCAATCATTTGAAAACTAGCCAGAGTCTACACTTTGTTTCTAGAGTTCCACCCATCTTCTCTGACGCACTACAAAACTTACTGATACTTATGAAAATAGGAAGTGTGATCTCTCTTTTAATACAAACTGATGTTCCCTATACAGTCCAGCAGTCAGCCACCGCGAAGATTGGTGGGTAGTGACACCATGGCACTACAAATGGAGAACATACAGGGCTAGCAGCACAGGAGTGTGAGAAAAAGGCAGCTGCCTGTGACTGGGCAAGTACACACCTCATCTGCAGACAACATAGCAACTAACGCAACAAACTGACTTCAAGCCAAAAACGTTCTGATGTAGCAATTGTCTTCTAAGCGTGCAACTGAAAAGCACATAGAAGATGTCATGCAGCAATATCAGTGAATGATGGCACAGACATGAAAATGAGTTATTACCTTCTTGTATTTTCTCAAGCAGAACTGACCGCCTCATGTTAGAGGCTCGCTGAGTCTGTTTAACTCAACTTATTCCAAGCCCCTGTTTTGAGTTTCTGAAAACACTTACAACTCACTTGTGTGGGGCAACTGATTCAGAGAAAGTAGAAGCAGAGGCAGAGAAAGTTAACAATCTTCAAAAGACTCAAAACAGGAAGCATCTTAGGTTGACCCAGTGTAAATGATATTTATTTCGTAAGAGGAACATCAAGTGAAATGATCTTCCAGCAGTGAGTCATGGTTTTTGCCTGAGGGAAGCGAGTGTGTCATTTGATTCCAGGCTTGTGACCAGTCCCATCAATATAACTTCTGCCTCTTCCAATTTCATAATTTAATTCCCTCCAAATTAAACCCCAGAGAATTCTGTCACAATGAAATTCACTTCTTAGTGAAATAACCGGACTGTTACAGACAGGCATCTTCAGGTGTAACTAAGTTTTCCTCCAGTCACCGCTGCTTTCCCTCTCATATTCGTGTAAAAAAAAAAAAACAAAAACCCAACAAAACAGGAAACAGATGCCATATAGGCTCCAGAAAAAATACGTTTACGGTTATTTAAAAATTCACAGTTATTGCATTCAGAAACAAAATACTATTTACTAAATCACCAGCAACACAAGTACATCACCCACTGGAACTTTCCTGGGCCATTATCCACCATATACCAGCCTCCTAAGGAAGAGATTCTTGATAAGTGTAAATGGCATAGGTACTTCTACTGTATTTTATACACATAAATTTTCACCATCTATATTTGAACCACAAATCATTTGCACACAGCTCCTTTGAAAGCCTAAAAACACAATCTATTTTGCAGTATCTTTAGAAATACCACATGTGTCAGATGCTGAAAATTTCTCAATGCATTATACTTCTGTACACAGCCAAATAGAACTCAAGATATGGCTTCTGTTAGTCAATACTATAGGTACATATATGACCTTTACTGTAGACACAGACTGGTTAAACTGACAATAAAATTATTTAGAATTAGGAAAATTTGTATCAAGTGAAATAGAGTATGCACAATGGAATGAAAAATGAATTACAAAGGCTATGAAAAGTTCTGTTAGAAAAGCCTTACACATGCACAAGATGACCAGTAGCAAAAAGGTGAAATACAGAGAAAAGATGATCAGATTGCAACCTGGAAATGAAAGAGAAGATGTAGAAGACAGAAAACATCCTTTCCTTCAGAGCCACCTGATGATTCATTGTCTGTTTAATGACAGAGGAATTAAAATCACTGCAGGCTGAACGAACCCACAACTTTCAGAACATTTCTACACCACTTTAAACTTTACAGACCAGATCAGAAAGCTTCAATTCACTACATATGAGAATTTGGGAAAACAGCTCATCTATCTCTTCAAGGAACCAACATACCTATATCTTCAAAATTTGTCATTCTTTAAAATAAAGCAGAAGATCTATGACACATAGCCAAGAGACATCATAAAATTTGCTCAGAGGATTGAACTCTGCTAACCTAAAGAGAATTTATACCCAAAAGGGATGCTGCTTTGAAAGCAGATCACTTCTTTGATCAAGCCACCAAATGTTGCCATCTTTCTTACCACAAAAAGAAGAGTGTCACTGAACTCACATTCGTCTGGTATGATATCTATTGAAATCTATTTGGAAAATCATTTCAAATTAAAAATAAGAATTTAAACTGGATGAAGATGATATCTTCAAAATCTTCCCAGTAGTAACTGCAAAACTTTACACAGTGATACATTTTCCCTACAACAGAATCATCAGAAGCTGTACATTCTTCACTGTACTTCTTGCAATGCACCAAATTCTAACAACAACTGATGGAAACATGTAAAATATGTCAAAGAAATTACAGCGTATCAGAGTAAACTCACACTGACAACTGATAAAACCCATTTACCAACAGGAAAACATTTTTCACCAAGAAAAAAAAATTAACTCTCTCCCCTCAGTCTTAATTATCAAGGAATTCCTGTATATTATCATGGAAGAAGAGGCCAAAATCTAAAATGCATAACTTTCCTGGATAACAGAAACAAAGAATTTTGAGGGATGCATATATCAGTTTTCCTCGTGTCTGACTTATGACCAGAAACATAAACAGTGGAATGAGGGAAGTGACTGTCCATTTCTTCTTGGCACTTGTGAGTCTACATCCGGCACACTGCATCCAGTGTTGGGCAATGCCAGAAAGACATCAAGGAACAGGAGCAAGTTCAGTGTTGAACCAGAAAGCTGGTCAGGCAGTTGGAGCACAAACCCTTTGAGAAGAGGCTGAGGGACCGAGGCTGTTCAGCCTGGAGAAGTCATGGGCTAGGAGCCATCCAATACCTACCAGTTCATTATGACGAAGATGGGGCCAGACCCTTTATAGCAGTAAACAGCAGGAAGACAAGAGGCAATGGACACAAATGGAAGGAAAGGTAAAGCTTCTTCACCATGAGGACTGGACCAAATTGCTCTGAGAAGCTGTGCTGTCTTCATCCTTGGAGGTTTTCAAGGACAGACAGTATAAAGCCCCAAGTAACCTGGTCTGACCTTCATAGGTAGACCCTGCTTTGAGAAAGTGGTTGGTCTACCTTTTTCTCCTGTAGATTTGAAGAAACATTGAAGTTTCATAATGTCATGTCACTTAAACTGGTGTTAGTTACAGGGGGCTGGATGATCAGAAAAGAACAAAAAAAACATGTTTAGAAATATGACAGCCAGTATTACAAGGAACTTTAGATTTTAGTCTCACTGCCTAAGTTTCAAAGCTTTAAAAGAGAGAGAAGTATCACATTATCTACAAAAAAACTGTGAAATAAAGGAAGCAATTTTAGAAAGTACTCAGGAGACTGTCTGCATAGTGCTCATTTGAAATTAACAATTCTATTTGTAGATGAGAGTCTGAATAACTATCAACAAACAAAGCATGAGTCCCAGCTCCAGAAATTAGCGTTTTAACAAGTGTTTTGCTTCATAAGCAAACGGGATGTCAAAACAATGAAAACAGAGCAACAGTAATGTTCCATTATTTAAGAAAGGCTAAAAAGTGGATACCATAAAACTAAACCAATACAAGTTATCACAGCATCCCCATCCCAATCTGCAAAGCATATTCACAGCACAGTATTCCATTTGGTACAGGCAAAACAAAAAACACTGAGCACTTCTTTTCTGTTTTAAATGCAAGAATAAGCTACCACTCCACTTTTAAAATACTACTGAGGATAGAAAATTAGAGATGAAAAAAATGACAAATGTTATGCTTGATCCTTAAATATAGTACACAACAATTTCCTTGGACTACAAGCTTAACAAGCTATTTTGGTTTTGCAATTTTTACAAGGCAGTTCTGAAAAAGATTAGACTACAGAGTGAATAGTTGAAGGGTTATTAACCCCAGAGAGAATTTACTCTAAATACCCTTTAACAGTATGTAGATCACTATTCCAGTTCAGGCAGAGATCACAAGTACACTCTTGTGTACATGGCTTTTGAGGGATAAGAGTATTCAATAAGCAAGCCACTTCACCTCAGGCTGGAGGGAAGGAAAGTAGACAGTCACTTTTCCAAACCAATTTACATCCTAAAATAGGCAAAAGAATGGTTCTATAATCACTGTTGCTGGCACTCAGAGATTTAACACAGACTAAAGTTAAGATGTCACAGTGTATATCTTCCAGTTTTCTGGAAATATTATGTAATGTCTCAAGCTAGAGCACCATCTTTAATTGCAGTACCAACATTCATTATAAAAACAGAGGCCCCATCTATACCTTGCCATATGTTAAATTAGAAAAACATATAGCAAAGGGCAGTCCCTACAGCAGAGTTTACACCCTGACATGAAAAATGAGAGGGGAGGGAGAAAGGAGTACAACTCTCAAAGAGATTAGAAAATGGAGCACAGCAAAAAGAGTACAGCACTCACATAAACCCAGTCTAACACAAATAGAAGTCCTACTAGTAACCTCACAGGCCTCTGGATCTGCTTCCAAGTTACAAAAGCATGCAATAACAAAGCCAAGAAATAAACTCCAGTCTTCAGAGTCGAAATCCAACGCTTCATTTATAAGACCTGTCATCTCTGTTAATTACCCTGATGGAAAATGTTTGGAGTCAGGAGAAAGCAACATGCAGAGACTGAGTCACTGCCAGACCCAAAGACTCTGCCTAAAAAAAGAGCAAATACTGGTAAAGCATCCCTTACAGGTTTGTGTAGGTTTGAGAGGTAAATCAATTACTTGGAGAGATTTCAGACTTAGAGCCCTTCTTCAGAAGACAACATGAGACAAAGCAGTGAATATTCTTAATTTTGCAAACAGTAGTTTTACTTCTGTCAAGCCACACAGCAGTGGGTTTTTTTTTTTTTAGTTTATTTATGTCTACTTTATGCACAACTACTAGTCCTGGAGTCACTTGATTTCCCATCCCATATTGTCAAATTTTATACTTACTCATGGACTTCTCATGGTTCATATCTGATACACAGTCTTCATTAATTTTAAAAACAGTGTCTGCTTCAGGGTAACGACTAACCCAGGACAACTCAAATCAATAGAGTTTTAATATTTTAGCATTTATAATGCTGTATCTAATTCATGGATAACACCGTCCATTTAAATGCCCATTTAAAAATGATCCTTCTGCTTGAAGTCAGAAAATGGAATTACTAACTCTTCCAATTGTTGCCAGTTCTTCTAATTGCAAAAGATGGGTTTCTAAACCAGAAAATTATTGCCATAGTCTAATAAAAAAAAAAGGAGAAATATTTAGTGGAAATCAAAATCAGAAGATGACTAATTATAGCATGTGGATTGGCATAATCATTGAGGAACCACCAACTGAAAGAGTAGGGAGATATATTTAATCTTAATCAACTCACACCACCCTTCATTTGTCAGAAATTTTCCAGTATCCAGTATGGACACAACAAAGAAAATACATGCATATGAAAAATAAAGTTTGTTACAGCAACAAAATACAACAAATAAGTGTATTGTGCAATATTTAGCTAGTCAAAGCTTTACTGAAGCTAAGACAATAATGTTTGCTGTCAGTGACAATGAGCAGGTTCTACATTCACTTATGTTCTCCTGGTCTTTCAAGCAACTGATTATAACCTTAACTACCCAAGAAAGCAAGCAAACAAACAAAAAAAATCAAACCAAAAAACCAAAAACATGCCACCCAAAAGCCATATATTTGGAATGCATGCATTCATGGGGCCCTACCTTTTACTTCGTACTAGTTACTATAGCACATGCTCCTACTTCCTGTGATATGGGCACAACATTCTCATCACACAATCTTTCTAAACAACACATGACTGATTACGGTCTACTGCTAAACCCATCTCTGTTCAGGAAAATTAAATGGTAGCAAAGAAAAATCACCACTATCACCATTAAAGATACATACATGAAGTGCCATGATCACGATAAACATGATACAGTCGTATCATGGCAGGTTTCAAGAGCAAAGGGCATCTCCTCAGTCTACTAGAAACTCTTTAGGTAGTTTAGGAAGAATGTGTAAAAGAAAAATGATAGACTTTTAAAGCCCCACAAATAAGTTAAAAAGAGAAATCTAATGATTAAGTTAGCAAACAATGAAGGAAATAATCAGAAATAGTATAATACATAGAAGTCACATTAAGAACTTAAGATTTCAAACTATACAGAGACAATTCTAGGAAAAGGATATAGGAGACAGAGTTCTTACAAATCATCTGGTTTACAATGTGCAAAATGTAGTGCAGCCAGCTTCCCCATTTGTATAAAAATTATTATTGTCATAGATTTGTTAATTCTATGGAACACAGAAGAAACATCACATATGTGCAAGCAGCAGAGTAGTTCAGATCAGAATGAGCTAGGGAAAACTCTGAAAAATCCCAAAAGAATCCAACAAGAAACTCGCACTGGCACATCCATACTGATTGAGACATATTCCATATTATCCATGCTAAAATAAGTTGCGCTAAGATATACACAGTATAATTGTATTAACAATGCTGCTTTCAGGAAAAACTTTCTTCTGCTATATACCTCAGTAAAAATACCTACTTAACACAAAACGGTGGTCAGAAGAACAAATGGAATGTTATTTTTTAATAATAGCAATGTATGGTGAAGTAAAGTCTCAAATATTCTTTCTATCTGAAAACAAGTAACTGACATTATTGATAGGAGAGGTCAATAGGGCAATGAAGATTCTAGGAGAAAAGGAATGGGATCTGAACCAGAGGTGCTAAAGCATTTCCACTATGTCTGGAAAGAAAAAAATAGAACTGATGTACATAAACCAAGCAGTAATCCAGAGGTTTGTTTGGGCTACTTCTATTTGGAAATATACAGGAAGAAGAAAAACAAAAACACAAACAAATACAAACAAACAAAAAAAAAAAGGGGGGGGGGAGAAAAATCAACAGAAATGTCTTAAAATTATATAAAGTGAAAAATCTTTGGAAGTGTAACAGCGTATTGTTAGGATGCAAAATAGAGTGTTTTTTACAAGCTAATAAATAGATCTACATCATAGGTATAGGTCCCAAACCAAACGAAAACATGAACAGCATAAACACCCTTATATTTCTTTTCAGACCTTCCAAATTACTGGCCACTACCTTAACCAATGTTAATTTGGGAAGAACCCAACAAAACATTCCTTTCAGAACCTGCTGTGTTGCAGGAGGAAGAAGAAAAGGGAAGAGTGAAGCAGAGGAGCATTTACTGGAATTCTGAAAGGCTGATCCCCACCCCTCCCGGGATCTGTCCGTGGTACAAAGAGAAGATAATAAGCACCGAGTTCTGGGGGCTGCTGCTGCTGTGTCCCAGTAATTGCAATTTGCAGGACTGAAGAAACACAATACTCTTGGGAAAATTAATGTTTCTTTCTGTGGTCCTACCCACTGTCTCAGCACAGTGAGAAATAAACACTCGTGATTGTAAGAATTTCTCATCTGAGTAAGGTGCACACAAGTATGATATTTCTTTGCAAGGACTTCACTTTAATATGATTTTATTATTAATCTGTATTTCAGGAACATACTTAAATAGCAGAAACACAAAACAAACATTGAAAACTACTCTTTTAAATAATTCATGGTTAAATGAGTTAAATGAGGAACGCCCTGCCACTGTCTGTGCAAATAAATCCAGCAAGTATTTAGACAATTTATGGAAGATACATCATTAAAACAGTAACATAGATACCATCTTTAACTGAAGAAGTTGCTAAATCACAGATTCACAGAAACCAGGGGAATGCCTCAGAGAAACAGTACTCTCTACTTTTTCTCCTTTCTGGAGAATCACCAATGACCTCTCTAGAACAGGAGCTCTTTTCAGACCTTTGATATGATACAGTACAAGAGCACTTATGTTCTCATACCAACCACTGTCCAAACAAACACGAAGACACAGGGTCTGCATTACAGGCAGCAATAGGTATATAGCATTAACTATAAAGCTAGAGAGACATAAACCCATAAAGTTCATAGTGAATTATATTCTTCCAAATAAATGGGAACATCCCAGTTTTTTCCTTTAGTCCCATTTAGCTAACTTCCTATAAGCAGAGCTGAAAGAATAGACCACTCAAGAGACATCTCCTCTGGGTGACAAAGCAGAAACAGCTGTACGAGAATGGGAAGGAGAAGTTAGTTTTTCACAGGGAAAGCATTGACACTAGAGAAGTGTCTTACTCTTGAAAACAAGATACAGTTACTGGAGCATAGTTCAGAGAAACTATACTCGCACCCCTTTGCTGATGACCTTGTCCAGATTTGTATTTCCACCAGCATTCTACACAAGATAAGAATTTGCATTAGCTCTCTTGCAATAAAAGCATCTTTGGTGCATGAAGATAGAGACAAAGGCAATAATGAGGGATGTACAAAACCCACAAAAGGTTTTGATAGCGAAAAAGGAGGAGTGGGAGAGGAAAGGCCCTTATGAAACTGCAGCAGCAGCAGTGAAAAGGGGCTAAATTAACTTAGGATGATATTCTAAATAATAATTTTTTGCATTCTTGCAAAGTGCTTGGAGTCTTCCCTGGATTTATACATTAAAAAGATATCAAATGCAATCATAGTGCTTAAATCTAATTATGTTACATCCCTGCAATGGCACTCTAGGAGTTTTCAGAAACTTGTCAGTTACATTGCAAAGTAATGTTAACATCTTGGGCTTTATTCCCCAAAATGTATCTAACTTTCAATGGCTACAACTGTTTCTTACATACCAAGTCTTTCCATCCTCTGGAACACTCTGAAGGCACTGGGAATTCTGAGGCTGCACCTGCATACGTGCCCTGGTTTAAATGAACTGAACCTCCCAGCTGTCCTCACTCAGCACATCCGTGTCACTTCTATGTAGGTGTTTTGGTGCATCAACTTGGATGCTTTTAAGAGGAGGCTCAGTTGGTAGCTTCACTCAAGGTGTGCATCAAATGTACTTTAACAGGGACACAGGGGTCCAAACCAATGACTGATCCCTTGAACCACTTCAAATCACACCTATGGTGAGAGCATTTCATCCAATGGTCCAAACTAAAACTGATCTGAAGTCGAATCCCTAAACTAAACTGCCACAGTGCAAACATACAAGCCGTAGCACCAGCTGATTTGATCTAATGATCTGCTTCCACTTGCCAAACTGCTTGCTTACACTGACATAAGCTGAGTGTTCATCATCTCTCAGAAATGTTTTTAATACTCTACAGAATTCAAGTCATATGCTACAGTTCTCAAACTAAAACTGTCTTAGGTGCAGAGAAGCAAGTGATTGACATTCACATAAAGAACAAAGCACACAGCAACAACTATTTTGTTTCCTGTCACTGATTACACTGAAGAATTAAAAGGAAAAATAAATCATACTTTTGGGGAAAATTCTGAATCAATGTGTTATTAACATAATGTTGCTTACTTGGGTAATTACTCGATAATATTTAGCAAAGAACTGACAACACGAAGAAGAAGAATTAAGAAAATAATCAATGAGAATTAAGAAAATAACCCTAAAATATTGTCATTTATAGTCACTGTCAACACAGAAGAAAAGCTGTGCAGCAATTAATTAACGCTTTGAGTATCTGGAAAGTTTTATTTACCATTTAAAACATTCTAAAATACATTTTTCTTTTGTCTCTCAGTAAGAGAGGAATGCTATGTATGCACAGCTACAGTTTGTAAGAGGACAAAAACCATGGAGAGGTCCCAATTCTGCTCACTTGATTCATGCAGCAGGCCCACAGAAGTCTGCCAAACAGAGCTACAGCCACAAATACAGCAAAAAAGATTTGACTAATGAATTGCTGTCTCCTTCTATAAAACATTTTTCAGAGGTTTTAAGGACTATTTCAAAGCTATATATTAATTCTGCCCCTGACTGAAGAATGATTCTATGTAGACAGTTCACAGAAAAGAGTTGGACTTCAAAAGCCATATGAAATCATTTACTATCTCACTTGTGATTTAGAAACACACCATCTGAGAGTCTCAGTACCTATGGTAATAAGCAATACTTTCCTAATAAAAAAAAAAACCACCACTTTTTTTTTTGGTCTTTAGAAAAAGAAAGTAATTCCTTTCTATAGACTTAACATAGGACTATCAAATGTATCAAAACAAAACACAAAATCTGCAGCTACATTTTAAGCTGTTAATTTTATTACATTCTAAGTATCCATTAAAGCACAGTAAGACTGTTACATATTGAACAAAAGAGATATATTTTTACTTTCTTACCTGTAAAAGGGATTTAATGATATCTGTCTTTGAAATTTTATCTTCTGGTGTTATTGCAGAAACTACTAATAAGGAGAAGTTTCCAACGTTATATAGCACTTAAATAGAAGTATGTCCTAGAGAACAGGTGAATGCTTTAACGGCAAAAAAATGCTAGCTAGGCAAATGTTCCATCTCAGGAGAATGTATTTATATATGTAGGAAGGTACAATAATGCAGTCAGTCAGAGAAGAGAGATCTGCACTGATACAGGAGTAAACAGGTTTTATTTATTGTTTCATTATCCTATTAGAAAGCCCTCACTTCTTACCACTTTATTCACAATGATACAATGAGTGAGGTGGTTGTACTCTTCTTAAAACAAGAGACATGCTTCCATAATTTTCAGCACAATTTATAAAAAAAACTTAGCACAATTAAAATACATAACTTGATAAAAACATAAAGAAGAAACCCTAGTTTTTCAACAGCAGGGTCTGACATTCCCTGCACTGTGGTACTTCTGAAGAGATCAAATTCAGTTCACCTGTCAGTTACAAAAGGTAGGGTTCTCAGGCTAAAAATGAAAGCAGCATAGCTACTTGGCCAATAGCACATACAATAAAATACATTTAAAAGCAGCACATATTAATTCAGTTGGGGTAATTTAACTAAGCTCTTATGTTTATGACGTTCAAATGGCAAGCTTCCTTCCTTCACTCTAGAGAGCAGCAATGATTCAGTAAATACGCTACCTCAGTTCAGGGGCTTCTTCATGCAGAGAATTTGAAGTACATCAACTGTGTTATTAATGATTGCACCAAATATGCATTTAGTTTAGAAAAACAACCTGGATTCAGCCAGGCTTCTCAAAAGTAAAGCAATATTGTTTACTTTCCACCATTATATCTTCAGATTATGAGACAAAAGCTTACACAGTAACACAGAATGTGTAATCCTAGCATCAGAATTAACAGGAGTTTGTTCTTTTTAAAAAATCCCATCAGGTCTCTGGCTGTTCAAAGATCTGTATTTCATAGCATGACACTATAAAATTCTGGCTCCCTTAAAACCTGTCCAGAAACAATATAAAAAAAAAAACCCCAAACAACTTATAGACAAAGAGTTAGTGAAATCTTATAAGCAAAGTAAAAAATTAAGTGGCATTCCTTTCACATCCTATTTCAAAGAGCAGCACTTTTCCGAGGAAACATCCTATTAGTTTAGCTATGACATCTTTATTCTCGTCCCTAGAAATCATTTCATTGTTAACCTGCTAAACTGCAGTGATTGCTGCCACCTATAGGATCTCAGCCAGAGCGGTCGGGATTGGACTCAGCGGTTCCCTCTACCGGGGATGGAAGTCACCTGAATGTGCAGGCACTTATACTAACAGCAGGTGTCCCCACTTTTGCTGATGTTTTACCTCCAAGTCATTACTGTAAAAGCTTTTTCATGTTTCCTAAAACAAACTCCAGGCTCTGCCTGGAATCTAAGTAGTATCGAGGTGTTTTGGGATAGGAAATTGCAGCCCCTGAACTCTTAGTTCAGTTCAATAAGTGGAATTTTGCGGAAAAACAAAAATTCCCTTGTTGTTAACACGTTATCTGCTGTCACGTGTTAGCAGACCCACAGCCAAATTTCTTTCTAAAGTCTAAGTTGAAATAAAAGCAAGAAACTTTTTAAGTAGGATGAGTTCTACTGAGGCAATAGCTTCATCAAACGCATCAGCATCACATTGGAATTACCTTACAAATAAGATGAAAAACATTAAAATACTTTCAACTTGAAAGCCCCAACTAATATCAGGCTGAGTAATATATGCACACACAGAGGCACATACATACCCACAGAAAAGCACTAATGCTTGCTGTTTAGATTTCTCAAACCAATATATCTGGCTTAGTTAAAAAGCAAGCAATTGTGCAGAAAGTCAGTGTAATTTTGTTGACTAATCAAGAAGACAAAAGGAAGTTTTCTTACTCTTTAGGTAGAAAGACAAGAAATACCTAATTTTACAAAAATGTCACCTCTCTCTCTCCAGCCTCTACCTCCTCTACATTTAATCCTAGGGATCATAATTCTATTTCAATAGATAAAGGCATTATTCTTTAACGTCTGAGACTGTCATGGGTAACAAAATGATGCCAGAGCAAAAGGGCAAATTTAAACTAGATTTAATGTGTTCAGAAGTCTAGGTAAAGAAGCATTACAGCAAAGAGACTCTCATAACAGAGATCCACTCTGTCAAGTAGCATGCATTATCAAAATAAATAAAATACTGGGCACAGTTCTCCAAGAGTAATAGTGTTCACAAGGACATTAAAGCTAAACAGACACTGAATACCATATACCACTCTGTTATCAGTTTGTTTAGAGCAAATTAAAAATAACGTAAGAGCAAGGCCTTCAAACAGGGACATTATTAAAGTCAGAGCTTTGCAGCGCATAGATGTGTTTATTGAGGTTTGATATAGAAATAGATATAACTCAGAACACTCAAAACCCAAAAGAAAATACAAAAGCAGGAAAGAAACATGAAAAAATATCTGAGAGACATTCCTAAGACACCAGTATCTCTTTGACTGGGCACAAACAATAGCACAATTTGTTCTCTACATATCCTTCTCCAGGTCTTAATGATGATAGAGCTACAACTAAACTGAAATATAATAAAAAGGCAGATATAAGCATATACTTGGCCATTCACTACTAGGTACAGTATTAGAAATACTCAGCCTTTCTTCCACTGGTGGGGAAAAGCTATCCTTCATCTTGCTTTCCAATATTATTTTTTAATTAATAAAAAAGACTACTTTAGTGCCATAAAAGCACAAATCAATTCACTTCATAGGCTGACACTTTTTCCTCCCCACCCACCTGGAAGAAACAAAACCCAAACACATGCCACGACTGATTCTCCTCTGACTCGGTTTAGAACACTCTACCTACAAAAAAAAAAAAAAAAAAATTAACAGCCTCCACCCCCATTCTGCCCCAGTATAGTTTGATGTGAAGTCAAAACAGTGACAACGATGGTGGCTAGTGAAGTGGTGGAAACATAGTAAGGATGGGAGTTGGTCAAAAGGAGCGCAGAAGCTCCCTTTGGGCAGTTAGGTATAGATTGGCTTAACTGTACTATCAAATCTCACCAGCTTTGAATATTTTCTCTACCTGTATCACAGCAAACATAAACCCGGGTCTGCTGTCTTGAGTAGGCCTCCTACTTTCAGCAATATAAACTATTTTGAGATTTTTTTGTGATGAAATCCAGTCTAATGGTGGTCCACTGCCCAAAGAAAAGGCCTCTCTCCTCTTCTTACCTTCTTCATTCCTGGTCCCAACAACACATTCCCACTGCCACTCCTCCACTGTATTTAGTAATACTGGGCTGTACAGCAAGATCCATGGAAGGCTGATCTACCAAAAAACCACTCAATTACTGTTTTTCCTTTAGATTAACATACTGACTAACTCCATGGACACACAGCTGTCTCACCCAGCACAAGACAGAGGACAGCCACACAAGGCCAGCAAAGGGGGCAGGAGAGTAGTCGTCAATTAGGCCAAGCACTGCACGAAGCTGATACATGTGCCACCATTGAAATGGGAGATACCACTTGTCTCCCCTCTCTTCTCTTCCACTGGGCTAATGTCACAAAAGCACTCCTTGCCTTCACCACCTTGCAATAAAATACATACACACAATTCCCCCCCCCGCCCCCGCAAAAAACCCACAACTCATTTGGTCAAATAAATACTTTTTTCTTTGTTTTTCCCTCAAAAATAAAGTCTGGGACACCACAGCATAAAGTTCCCCCACAGGTGTTTTGTTTTGGTTTAATTATCATTATTACATTAATTCCCTTCCAGGCTGGAAAATAAACAAATTGAAAACTCTATTTCTAAATTTAATTTTCAAAGGAAAGGAAAACTGTTCCCCAGTCCACTAGGCAGAGCAGAGCAATCTGTCAAATAAATCAAGGCTATTCTGCAAGTAATAGCCATAACTTCACAAAAGCTCCTATTCACCTGTTTTAGGAATGAATATTACCTTTAAAAACTACATTACTACAGTAACTCATGGTTTGGAACTGTCATCTTGAGGTGTCTCATTTTGGAGACCAAAAACCCATTCCAGATACTACTCAATCAAAATCAAGTGTTTTGTAAGAACAATCTTACAAGCCTTAAAAACAGGTATTCCTACTGATTTCAAACACCTTTTTAGAATCACATGTGGACTAGGAAATTTCTTTCCTTTGAAAAACCAGATGGTTATACTTAACTATATAAGAAGTGTTCCTACTCCCAGATAACCCTGTATTAAATCACCCAATCACACTCAGCCTTTTTTCTTTCTCTAGTTCTGATCATCTACATCTTCTTCACATCTGCCCTATGTTTCCCATGGAATGGAAACACCTATAGAGATCAGTGGGTTTACTATATAACCATCTCCAGCTTGCTGTTCACCATCTGCCTGCAACTTGTGCTAGTAGAGTAAGTAGGTAAGTAATTATATGATTGTACTTATTGCTTCTGTACAAGCAAGAAAGTGTCAGGGGAGGAGAAGGAAGGAAAGAGCTAAAACACAGGCTGAAGAGATTATTACCAAAACCAAAGGATTCTAAACTTGATTTGCCTTGGTGGTACCTAATCAGTGAAGGTGGGGAAGCTGCAAAAGCAGCACCTCTCTGCTTCATTCTAGTCTGCTCGCTCCCAGGAAAAGTGTTTGACTATGTGGATAATGCACTGTATTTAAAGTAGCTTGTAGCTCTCATCATAGATAGCTCAAAGAATGGTAGACCTGGTGCTCAAGCATTCAGTAACAGGGTATGTCATTAACATTCTAACCTGTAATAGGATTTCTATGCTCTTAAGTGAATTATTTTATTTCATAGGTATGAACTACTAATTATCTTCAGCATAGCCCAAATAAACTATCTTACTCTCAAAATCTTCTCTGTCCCACTTCTATAGTCTAGGCAGACCAAACCTGGACCTCTTCAAATCAGTCTGAACAATTCTGCAAAATAACGTAACAGTTCTGCATATGTCCTAAAATCTTGTCAACCTGATACATTAACACATTCTTTTTTTTTTCTGATTGTACTTGATTGGAATCCAGTCTTCAAGAAATAGAAAGCCATTGTACTTCCCTTCCTGTTACACATCTCCCGTAGCCGTTGTAGTCCTTTATTTTTCTATTGAAATCATGTAATTAAATAATGTGGAGATGATTACTTGACTTACTTTACAAGAATAGGTCATCACTAATAGTTTGATGTGATTATGAAGCCCTGTATCTTCAAAGGGATAAAACAATAAAAAAAATTACAATATGCAAAGTCAATTATTTCCTATAATCTCTCCATTTACTTAACGTAAGGACATTACACAAAGCACATTAAAAGTAAACTACATCTATTAACATATCGCACAAAATTATTAAAAGGATAAATGGGTTGAGAATACACATTGTTAACATTATACTCACATACTGCAGGTCCCTTCAACTGACTTTAGAATATACATAGCTGAATGAGAACTGCACTGATCATGATTTATATAATTTCAATTTTCAAAATTCTTCAGCTTCAGAGATTAAAACCCTGTACCTCCATTTTATAGCAATCTGAGTCTAGAATCTTGTAGTGTCATCATTTTATACTTGGTATAAACAGTTTCAAAACTGTATTTTTCTCTAAAGGTAGAGGATTCCATTACAATATCGACACAGGCGCTGCAGATCTACAATGCTGTTTTAAAATGAAAGAGCATTTAAAATGTCTTATGAAGAGACTTTTCATAAAAATAGAAAGAATTGCAAACTTGCACTATTTTAAATCCCATTTTAAACATTGATTACATGTCACAATTCATATTTAATATATCTTGTTCTCCTCTTAAGAAATGCTCTCTCCCAAAGAGAAACAGCAACTAGTTTTCCAAATATTTACTGAAATATTCCAAATTGATGTTAAATTAAAAAGATTTGAATGTATTATGGTAATATTTCTATGTATCATCTCACAATTTTCAATTAATATTTGTTTCCCCATCACAATTTGTAGCAGCATCTTTCTTTATATATATATATATTACAGACAGACTAAATTGGTTTGCCCTTTTTTTTTTCTTCCTCCTTTAATTCCTCCATTAAGTCAAACAAACTAAAAGTGGAAAAAGACTGTCTTTTAACCTGGGTTTCCTGTAAGTACGTACAGGTCCCAGATAAAAACTTTCGTTGTTAAGTAGTCAAAGAAATCAGAGTAAATGGTGGGAATTAATCTACATTTTCTTGCACGATTTCAAAACCTGTTCATATTGCAGGTCAACATAAAAAAAACCTAACACCTTAATGAAAGCTCTTCCTATTTTCTAAACAGCAGTGTCCAAAGTATTCTTACTTTCTTTTACTTTCTGTGAGAAATTTAGGATGCAATTTCCAAAGTTCTATGTCACTCCTAAAAGTCTTAGTCGCCTTCGAGTCTGTTCCCAGCCAATCACCAAGACAACAGGTCATGATAATGAATGAGAGATCTGACCCAGAGTCAATTCACTCAGTCACCAATTTATATTGGAATGACAAGTTAGGTATATGCCTGGAATTCCCCATCAGCACATATAATCTTTATGAGCTCTGTCACCTGTAGCATCTCAGCCCTTCTCCTAGGCAAGCTGTCCTTGCTCAAGTTTATAAGAACTGATATCATTAGTGGGTTTAGCTGACCTAGTAGCATCTCCCCCTTAGAAAGACTGCTTCTCTCTTCATAGCAGATGTTTCGTAGTTCTATTCCACAAAGGGCCTGATCTAAATTCCTTTTAAGTTGATTCATTCCTCAGGAATAAAATGTAAATATGACTTAACAGATCTGACCTGAGCCAGGAAAAGCATCTTTGTTCAGAGCAATTGATTTCTTAATTTTCAAGTAGTTTCAGTCAATGTTTGGGACCCACCCAAATGAGGAGACAGTGGACTTCCAGTCTCTCTGTTGCTTGAGATGCCACATCTCAACCTGAAAGTCTATCAATTCTAGAACATAGCTGCAGTCTTGGTGGTTACTTAAGACAGCAAACTACATAGGTAACTCTCCAAACTGTCTCCAACATTGTAGACAGTAAGCTCAGGCTCATCTAAATTTGTGTCATCTTGAGTAGATTGTCCTGTGCTTAGCATTCAGAATTTGGTAACTACTGTCAAGGTACCTGATTTAAGCCAAAAAGTCAAGCCAAAGTGTCAGTCCACCAGGGATCAAGTGAAGAAGCATAAGCCCAGCCTGAGTGGATAAAAGATCATTTGAAGTTTCTGCTGACAGTTCTCCTGAGATGCTAAACAGTCCAAGATGGTCTTCTTGTTTTTTACTATAGACTCTTCACAGATTAACACAATGTTTGCCAAGCTGCTTTAGCTAGAAAGGGACGAAGACAATAATCTACATTTTCTCCTTTCACTAAACTCCCACAGAAATCTACTCAAGATTGATGCTCTCTTCTGATGCTAATATGGACAGGAAATACTGAGTTGTCTGATCTTGCCTTTCGTTAAATGATCATGAAACATTTTCTGAAACTGTTGCTTGCTGCTGTTATACTTCAGAAAATGTAAAAAGGCCTATAGTTGTGACATGGACCAATCCCTTATGCACATTCCTTTCATCTCCATCCTTTATGTAAGACTTACTGAAACTTTTCCACTGACAGACTTGACCCTCTGCAAAAACCATCTGTAGATACTGCAATATCACAGACAGGCTTTCCAACTTGTCTGTATATATTATTCTTTCCTTTTTCTTGGTACCCTTGAAATAATAGGAAATCACAAGCTTTTGTTTGGTTTTTTTATTTGGTTTGGTTTTCTTGTTGTTTGTTTGGTACTTTTTTTTTCCCCCATAGAATTTTGTCAAAATACCTCATTTCTGGACTTTTACTCTCATTCTGTGATGAGTTACTCTCACCTTTTTACACATGGTACAATACCACCCCTGCTACAAGACATCAACAATTGACAGGTATCTATCTCGGCATAACATTTTTTTCCTTTAATGCCCCAAAAAAGAAAAACCTGAGTGCCCTTTTATGATCTGTGTTCTGTGAACTGCATTGTGGCTTATAGCCATCTTAATGAGAAGAATATTTGTAAAAAAAAAAAAAAAGTGGAAGCTAAATGATAAATTTCTATTTTCATTGTCAGGAAAGTAAACGCATTTTAATCAATAAGATTATGCTACACCAAACCAACGTCTAACAATGCCTCTACATAAAACATTAACACTAGCAAGGCACTGAAGATAAAAACCAACAAACCAAACATCATTTTTGCCTTGAATAAAAGAAATATTGCTGGTTTAGGTTTTTCTTTTCAATATGTGCTGAATTTCAAACAAGTTTATGACAAAAAGAAAATTAGTTCACACACACAAAGTATTATGAAGAAAAAAAAAAAAAGCTGTTACACTTAATCATAATATGTAAAAACTAGGAAAAAAAAATTGCTAAAGGAAAGGCTAACAGTCCAAAAGACATTCTAAGCAAGCTACACTTGCAGCTAACTTCTTTCCTTTTTAAGTTTCAAAAAAACCCAGCACACGTAGTTCTCAAATAAGTGGAAAGGAATACAAATTTGCCTTGCCTGCACACTGTTTATGTCCCTAAACCTTAAATAATCTGTTACAGATTTGGGGAATATTATAATTGATGAGCGAAATAGAGAATTTTTTTTTTTTCTACATAGGAAACAGTTATTATTTCTGTATTATGCAGATAACATGAAGATGATTTGAAGGCCAGATAATCTGGAACCATGTCTTCTTTGTCACATACATTAAAAATTCCCCTCTCTTCAATGCATGTATTTCTTTAGACATCCTTTGAGTTATCAACTGGACTAGGCAATAGTACAGTATTTCTGTCATGCGAGGCCTCCCTAGCTCATGACAAGCAAAAGGAGTCTCCTAAATTTACAGAGGGTGTTACTACAATGGGCAGCTTCATCTTCCCCCACCAGGCTATGCTAGGAAGGAGGAAAAAAAAAAATTCACAATAGAAGATTAAATGCAACATGCACCACAAACTGTGACCCCGACAGCATAAATTGTGAATAGGCCTCAACAAAGCTAAGCTGAGGATGCATAAGGCCATGACACTGAAGCAAAAGGATAAAAGCCTAAACCTCCTACAACCTAGTTTCTCAGCATGGTTTTGAGATGTAACAGTGATACACCTTATTTAACACATTATATTGATTTTTGCTAATACTTATCAGCATTGCCAGTGTGATTTTGGTTATCAAAGCTCTACAATCCTATACATGCAATGAAATCTGAAAAAAAAAATTTGTGAATAAAAATATTTTTATGAACAAATGGAAAATAAATAGCTTTTCTAAATTTAAAGGTACGTTCAGCTAAATTTGGCCACTACTTCAACTGTATCTGTATCTGAAGCAATGGTGCCTAGGTATATACAAAACAGAATAAAGATAACACTTTCTTTTCCTCTTCTTGTGATGTCAAGGATAAAATTCTCTTTAGAGTCACATCTACATAAACAGTGGTATTTTTTTCTAATTTACCTTCAGAATGTTTCTTTAACTCAGTCACTTGACCTTTATTTTTATACTTTCTGGGCTATGAAGAAAATTTAAGAGCAATGCATTGCATTTAATTTGAAATAAGACAATGCATCTTATATTTCAATTAGGCAATATTATCCTATAAGAATTCCCTTATACCTTTTGAAAATTGCATGCAATGTTTTGGTGTTCTGTAACATACAATAATACATTAACTGTTTCCAAAAGAACTGCTCAATCCTTTATTCATGTTTGCATCTTAGTGGGGTTTTTTTTTCCAAAAGGAACCGAGTTTACAAAAGAAAATTAAACAAAGAAGCATTATCCGTTCTCTGATCTTTTTTTTCTGATCATGAAGATTTTAAACAATGCTAGCCTCACACATAGCAAATTACTGCTTGTTAACTACTGTTCCCAACCGTTAGGGTACGTCTGCTTTACTATATCAGTTTGACCCAGCTTCTAGTGCTTAATGGTCCTCTAGGCTAAAAGCGAAAGCTGATCCATCAGGCTTACATTAGCATAGAATAACACTCAATGCTTATTGATGTGCATGCAGTGTAACTACCACCCCCGGCACCTAGCTCAGTCCATTATTTTCATTTTATCTCAAGTCATTTGTATGGTTGTCTGCCCCAGTTAAAGCTATGGCAAGACTGGTACTTAAATGAATTTGTGAGAAAGGAGACAAATGCCCCCTGAACTTCAAGTACTTTTCCATCATGAGTTGCTAACATAAAATATACTGGTACTGTTAGGTCCACTTAGCAAACATATCTAGAATGGCCTTAAGTAGGAAAGAAAAATCACTTAGGACTCTATTAGCTAAAAAGACTGCTGATTAAATGTTGGGGATGGTGGAGAGCAGGCTGTTACTGTTTTGGGTGTTATCTTTACAGTGTGATCTTTTTCAAATGCTGTTTTGATTCTGCTCACAAGCCATTCAAGGAAACTCCAGCATTGTAACATTCAAAACATACTGGTTTAAGTATCTTGCTTTCAGTGAACGCTATGCATTAAGGTTAAAAATACTGTTTTAATCACACAAATCACCACATCATAATGGAAAAAAAAAAAAAGAAAATTAAAGGCACACATTGTATAACCATCTTAACAGAACATCTTCTGAGACAAAGCAAACTATCACAAACTTCAGGGCATGGCAAACTACTTGGACACAAAACATAATCATTGCAACAAATATACATGAATACTCAACATTCAGAAAACAGTATAAAGACAGCTACAATGCAATTTCTAAAGTTTCACTTCACGGTATTTCACAAAATGTAGATAAATAATTGTCTCAATTCTTGCATTTTTCCAAGAAAGTTACAGTTGAGCATACGAAACCACAAAAAGCCCTTGCAGATGTTAAGATAAACATAGTGCTCTCCTGAGCACAGATCTAAACATTTTATAATTGAGGCATTAACCAGCCCCTCTTTCTGCATGGACAGGAAAGCACAGGAATCCAAGAGAAAAGTTTTGGTCAAGCAATGGTAATGTCGAGCATTTTATAACATATGGTCAGTGAGTAAGACTGGCCAAAGCATCTGACATTTCCACTTCCACAAAAAGAAAAGCCCAAACATTTATATCCATACTTGTAATATGAACTTAAGTACATACATAATTTTACAGCTTTAAAAAGATTCAGCCAAAAAAACAAACCAACCACCAAAAAAACCACTGTGATGCCAAACATTATCAAAGAAGAGTCCTCAGCTTAATGCCACAGCCCTTCTACTCCCTAACCCAGTATTAATGAGTGGCAGAATGGTTACCCAAAAGCCCAAGTGACATCTACTTTATTACAATAGATTGTTATTTCTTACTAAAAAGAAGAGTTGATGCACTGGTAACTCAGTCAGTGGCAAGAAAGAAAAGGTAAGTGTGGAGAAATAGCAGTAAATTTTAAAAATGTATGTACATTAAAAGAACATTGTGTTGAGGAGAGGACATCTTCCTGTTTGTAGCACTCCTGTAGCGCAGGGAAACCTATGAAACTGGTTGATCTCCAGTCAAACAGAGTGATTCCACTTTTACCCCAGTGACCCTCCAGGACACTTAAGTAAGCAGGAGGTTTGTTAGTACTTGTTCCTGCTCTCAGGCAGTCAGACTAGAAATATGAGAAATGTATTTAGTGTTTTGAGTTTGAAACCTGATGTGTTACGTACAGCTCTAAGGTAGTGTCTTTATCAGTTTAAGGACATTTAACAATTTTTTTCTAACTTGTCCAGAGATGAAAGCATGAGCAAAATCAAAACTGCTAGTGACTTACAATGGGTTTATAAAGGTTCATTCAGTCCTCTCTTTTTTGGCAAAATTTAAATATACATATGCAGACAGGATAAATTAAATAACCATTCCTCAGAAATTCATGGTATTTCAAGACATACAAACTGCCTTCAGAAGTGTTTCTTGAGTATTGATATCATGGATAAGAAAAAAAAGGAAAGTAATAAAAAACAAAAGCAGAAAAGAACTGAACTACATAAGGCCAAATGCATGTCTGCCATTTCTTAACAGAATGCAGACACTTGCAGAGTAACAACCACACTTGGTCTACAAACCAGAGCAGCCGAATGAAGCAGTAAAGTTACTCTGTGGTAGACTGGTAGAAGTACAGCATAAGGCAGACTGACAGCAGTCGTCCAGCACAAGTGCTTGTTGAGCTATCAAGCAGTGTTGGTATTTGCTCTTTAGAGAGAGACAGAAAGTGAGTTATGTGCCCATCATAATAGGGATTTGTGCTATGATTACAGTGAATGATGAAAAGAATGACTGAGAAGCTGTTTCACAAGAGCAGACATAACTGGAGTATTAGTGTTTGAAGAGTAACAGCACAGGCTCTACTTAGAAAGGCAGAGTTCCCCCAAAAGATGAAATAAGTTCCAAAAATGCATTTACACATTTGATAGCTTAGGAGATGATATACCACCAACCAAATTAATTTAGGGGCTTTTGTTTCTGATTCTTTATTCACTTGTTCATTGTTTTAATTCTTCCCTTTACACACCAACACTTGAGAGTAAATCAGTACTCAGCCATTCACACCCTGAGATGGTCTCCATGAACATGCTGGTGCTTGGCATGGAAGAGTGGAGGGAAAGAGCTAGGCTGCTCAATCAAGGTAATGCCTATTCAAGAGTACAGAATTCACTGTCTGAGTTCCTCTGATCACAGCTTCTTACAGGCACCTGGTGTTACTACGTGTTGTCTCAGATGAGAGGGCAGAATTAAAATGTGTTCAGAATACTTTCAGTCACTGACCATAAGGCTGCTCAGCACCATGAAAACACCCTGTGTTCTTACTTTAGAAGTTGACTACGTTCCTCAATCTTGGTCAGGGTTTGGATGAAAGATACACTTGTTTAAGTTGTGCTAACAAAACCTTAAGAAGCTGTTCACATAGTTTACTTCAAGGACTTACTTAAGAATTCTACTACACTAGGTGTAACAGTGTTCGAGGTGTTTTACCAGTGGCTTCTAAACCCTAAATAAGCTACAACTCTCAAGACCTCTGCATTTCTCCAGTGAAAAGGGTTCAGCAGGATTATCAGGTATGTACAACTATCTCTCTTACATTGTCATTTAAATTCTGATGAAACAATCATTTTAAGACTAAGGTTCAATGAACCACCTATTCAGCTATATATTGAAATACTTCTGCACTTATGAATCTCACAGAGATAAAGCAGCTTCATTCCTGGGTAGCCTGTTCTATATATTCCTGACTAAACACTGTACATTCATGTCTTTGAATGGAAAAGGGAGGAGTATAAGTTTCACTCCCCTGAGAACCTCAAACAAACACAGGAAGTCAACATAGTCTTCCAGTTAACTATTCTTTTTAAAGATCTTCTTCAGGGAGGTTGCAATTTGGTACTTAATCCTTGATCTTTCAATTGAGGTTATCAACAAGGGTGACAATTAGTACACACTGAAGTACTCCACATGATGTAGAAACTTAACCCACAGAGAACTGCAGGGAGATGCATTACAAATATGCCCTTCAAGCATTAACATGGAGCTTTGATTATATTACGGGGTTAGAGAGATCTCCAAATATTTAAAAGAAAAAGGAGTATAAGCTCTAGTACTTGGAGTCAAGGAAAGAAAACTATCACATTTGTTTTGTCTTGTCATTATTTCTACACTATAATTCCTTTGGGTCAGCCAACCTGCATGCACGAACAAATGAGAAAAATCTGTCCTTCCTTGAATCTGAGATGATTTAAACAACTTCAGAACAAATTTCTATTAAAAAAAAACAAAAACCCAAATGTAATATAGACTAGCTGGTGATTATTGGGTATTTCACAAAAGGACAGTTTAAATGACAATCCTATTAAATCATCCCCACATGCTACCTTAATTATTATATAGCCATGTTAACAGTCCGCCCTACTTCCCAAACCCTGTGGGAACTGATAAACTGTAACTTCTGCAGAATGAGCGTTCTGGCTGTGTCACAGGCCCCTTCTTACCGAGCATTCCTCAGCATTATTTTCCGACAAACCATGGGAGGATCTCTCATGGAAAGTAATGTTGTACAAATGAATGGTCTTCTGCAGGCTTGTCACAGCAGAGTGAGAACACTAGGGGATCAGCAGGAAAAACTGCATGTGAAAGAAACCATACCAGCACCTCTCAAAAATAAAGTAAATCAAGGAGTTACATTGGAGCGTATCTTGGAATATAACTGGGAACTTTGTATTGCTCGTTACTGCTTTGCTTCACTCCATGTAAGTATTACCAAACTCTTCAAAATAAGACAACACCGGATATATCCCATTCATTCTGAAAGGAAATGGCACATTCTTAATTATAATTCACAAAAATAAATAAATAAGGATAATATTCCACAAATTAAACCAACATTAGCATTTCTGAGCCCAAATTTGCCCAAGGATACTTTGGCATTCATATAAACCATCCACTTGCACCAGAGAACCTGCTGCTACACAAAGCATAAAACGGACTTGAATGAGGTATGTCAGAGATACAGATATCATAATAACAAGATACAGTTACACCCGTTTTATAAACAAGCCTCTTAAAATGAAGTAACATGAAAAACAGCACACCCAAACATGAAAATGCAGTATATTATGTGTTCTCCAGAGACAGAGAGACAGACCCCCAGATAGCAATAGGAAGATAGAGACAAGGGTCATAGAATGCAGCAAGAATTGTTTCAGAATGAGGATAGATCTAAGAACAGGATTATTCCACAGGGATTGGATGTTAAGCGGAATGCAGAAAGAAAAGTGTTAACAAGGCAAAAGAACTGGGACCAGAGATTACTGGGAACAGAGAAATGGATTTAACAGTGGAAAGTGAGAGGGAAGTCGGCAGAAATAGTCATTTAGAAGATTCACTTCACTTGAGGTATCAGAGGAAGATTTATGTCTGCATGCTGCATAATTTTGGAAATGAAGCAAAACATGGGATAATTTTTAGAACTGGTTAGAATCAGAGTTATGTATATTCCACAGGTATGATTAAAAACACTGAATCTGAAATCATACCTTTGTTCCTAAACACCTGCAGTGAAGAGAACTATTCTTTACCTCAGTGTACTTATAGAACACTGAAGAGAAATGTAACTCCTAAAGAGAAATCGGTGTAGTGCTCTGGAAAATGACTAATGGTTACAGGAAGAAGCTGGAAGAAAAAAAAGCAAATGGCAACATCAAACTACTCAAAAGGGTGAGGTGGCATTCAGCCCAGTAGGGTTTGAGTAAGCCTGATAGAAAAGGAGGACAGGGCTGGGTGTGCAAAGAATCACATTACAGCACTGCTGGATCCCAGCAATCCAGCGGGTAGGAACAGCAGGAGCACAAAAGTTAGTCCTTGCAAAAGGAGTGTCCTCCTCCTTGCCCTAAGGCTTACTCACTAATGATCCCAAGAGGTACTCCTTCGGTTTTTTGTTTTTCTTTTTGTTAACCTCACAGAAAGAGTCAGAAACAGATAGGCTTTAAATTTGTGTCCTACTGTAGTACCACAGAGAAATCCAGGGGAGGCAGACCAGGCCAGAGGAGTCCCTTTCCTTTTCTCAAGAACAAGAACCGGGGACCGCTGCAAAATCACTGCTTAATTTTCATAGTCCATTCACTAGTGTTGGTTTGGTGCTGTGTGGTGGTTTGACCTTGGCTGGTGTCCACTCTATCACTCCCCCTCCTCAATGGGACAGGGGAAAGAAAACAGAACAAAAGACTTGTGAGTTAAGGACAGGGAGACATCACTCAGCAATTACTACGCCAGGCAAAACAGACCCAACGTGGGGAAAAATAGTTATTACCAATCAAAACTAAGTAGGGTAATGAGAAATAAAAACTAAATCTTAAAACTAAATCTCCACCTTTCCTTTCTTCCTCAGCTTAACTTTACTCCTGATTTTCTTGACTTCATTCCCCCAGTATAACAGCAGAATGGCAGTTCTGGTCAGTTCATCACATGCAGTCTCTGTAGTTCCTTCCTCCCCAGGAGGACTTCTTATACTTCCCCTGCACCAGCACGGGGTCCTTCTCACAGGAGAGAGTCCCCACAAACTTCTCAAAGGTGACTTTTTCCCAGGGGCTGCAGTTCTTCATGAACTGCTCCAGTGTGGCTCCCCCCACAAGGTCACAAACCTTGCCAGCAAATCTGCTCCAGCCTGGGCTTCTCTCTCCACAGGTCCTGACAGATGCCTGTTCCAGCACAGGCTGCCCACAGGGTCACAGCCTTCTTTGGGCATCTGCCTGCTCCAATGTGGGTTCCTCTGGGTGGGAGGGCTATCTCCTGGATATCTGCTCTACTGTTAACCTCCATGGGCTGCAGGAGGGCAGCCTGCCTCACCATGGTCTTCACCATGGGCTGCAGAGGAATCTCTGCTCTGGTGCCTTGAGCACTTCTTCCTCCCTCCTTCCCTGACCTTGGTGTCTGTAGAGCTATTTCTCCCACATTTCACTCCTCTCTTCATTGCTGTTTTTCAAAGCATTTTCTTCCCCCTTTTTAAATCTGTTATCCCAGAGGCCCTAGCCCCATCAGTGATAGGCTTGGCCTTGGCCAGTGGCACATCTGTCTTGGAGCTGGCTGGCAACGGCTCTGTGAACACAGGGGAAGCTTCTAGCAGCTTCTCACAGAAGCCACCCCTGTAGCCCCCTGGCTACAAAACCTTGCCACACAAACCAAATACATGCTGTTACCACAGGCTGTTTAAGAAAGCCCTGAGGAAACAACATTTCACACATACAGAAAGAAACCAGAATCTTATTTGCTTCCCCATGCAGTAGCCAACTGAGATAAGAAAAATGATAGATGGGAGCCTGGCCTGAATTTATAGATTTCTACCACAAAATATGTGCTATTTGACAGCCACTTTCTCTGTCCCTTCTCTTAGTTTCTTATTGACTCATACTTAAATCCTTCTTGAAGGGCTGACAGAGCTACAGTTTTCACTTACTAAACTAAAAGCTAAAAAAGTGAGTTTGTGATTATAAATTCAATTCCAGTACATTCTCTTCCTTAAGATTTCAACCTATTTTTATTAATCACTGACTTCTCATGGAGCATATTCTACCCTGACAGAAGTGTAGGTTTCAATATTTGACAAAATGCAGCTTTAGTTCAAGCACTTCAAAAAGTATTTAGTAAACTGAAGCATAAAAAAAAATGCTTGCTCTATAAAGTCTATGATGCAAATTTCTTTAAACTAAACTGAAATCCACTCTGTATACCGAAGACGACAAAAATTATGCCACTAGCTGAATTTCATTGCCAAGCTGTCAACTTGAATTTCTTCTGTTTAAAAATAGCTGTTCATTACATTCAGTAATGGGCTGTCAAAGCATTACAGCACTGAACCTATATCATATACTGAAGCAATTGGGCAATGTGCATTATTATGTTTAGATTACTAGCATTTTTACAAGACCTCTGGGCTAATTTTAAATGAGATGGTTGACTTGAACTAAATCAAAACCAATTTTATTTTATGTTAAAGCTGATACAGATTTTCCATTTGTACCTGACTAGTTCAGGCCTTAATGGAAGTAAAACAAAAGATTTACTGAATGTGAACATACAGTATATTCATCCTTGTGTTTGCTTTCATGGATACATTTACTCTAAACAACATATGAATAATAAAAATACTCTATTTGCCAAATTAAATAACATTCCCAATGGTATGAATTGGTATTGTTGCTCCTATGAATACATAATAGGTTGTTAGCAAAGAAATCATGCCTGAAGGATATATGGAGTAATATTTTAGCACAGTGAAATAATTAGAGATGTTTTTAAACTAACAAATGCATAATCTGTCTTAATAGCTCATGATATAATTTAGCATAGTATAAAAAAACCAAACCACCACACTATAAAAAGGTATCTAGGAACCACGGCTGAAATATCCTTACACAGCAGGATGTCATAAACCTAAAGGCATGCCAGAATGGCTCACAGCTATGAAAAAAACAAAGACTAAAACAAGATCTGATGACTTGCAAATGCAAATAATGAATTCTAGGGCCACAACACTGACTTCTTTATTTTCATTAACAAAAGAGCAGAATAAAGGAAAAAAACAACACCATATAATGTGTAAAAACCACTACACCTTCCTTGTTTTGTGGGAAAACAAATTATTTTTCTAGATGAGAAAGACAAGAACATCACTGATGCAATTCAGTGGTTATGCAGCAACATTGAGTTTTACGGTTCCTAAGAGTCCAGTACAATACCTTATTTTTCGGAGTTTGTAGTTCATCTGCAAAAGATTTAAGTTTGTCAGGCTGGGTTTCCAGCATCAAAGAAAATTATTTTAATGATGACCATATTTAATATCTTCATCAATTAAATAAGACAGTGGGATTGAGTGCACTGTCAGCAAATTTGCAGACTACACCAAACTGAGTGGTGTGGTTGACATGCCTAAGGGACGGGATATCATCCACAGGGACTTGAACAAGCTCTAGAAGTGGGCTCATGTGAACCCATGAATCATGAAGATTCAACAGGGGCAAGTGCAGGGTGCTGTACGTGGGTTAGTGCAGGTATCAATACAGGCTGGAGGATGAAGGGATTCAGAGCAGCCACATGAAGGAGGACTTGAGAGTACTGGTGGATAAAAAGCTGCACATGATCCAGCAATGTGCACGCGCAGCCCAGAAGGCCAACTGTATACTGGTCTGCATCAAAAGAAGTGTGGTCAGCAGGTCAAGGGAGGTGATGCTGCCTCTCTACTCTGTTCTCATGAGACCTCACCTGGAGTACTGTGTCCAGCTCTGGAGTTCTCAATACAGGAAAGACATGGAGCTGTTAGAGAGGGTCCAGAGGAGGACCACTAAAATGATCAGAGCAATGGAAAACCTCTCCAGTGAGAAAAGGCTGAAGCAGTTGGGGTTGTTCAGCCTGGAGAATGGAAGGCTCCAGGGAGACCTTATTGCAGCCATCCAGTACTTACAGGTAGCCTTTAAGAAAGGTAGGGATAGACAAAAAAGTCTATCACAGGGTGTGTTGCAATAGAACAGGGGGTAATGGTTTAAATGTACCCACTTTTAGTTTAAGACTAGACACAAGGAAGAAATTTTTAGCAATGAGGGTGTTGAAACACTGGAGCAAGTTGCCCAGAGAGCTGGTAGATGCTCCATCCCTGGAAAGGAAAAAAAAACCTTCCTTAAAAACTTCCAAGGATGGGGCTTCCACCACCTCTCTGGGCAACCTGTTCCAGTGTCTCACCACCCTCATGAAGAAATTCTTCCTAATGTCCAACCTGAATCGACCTATCTCTAGCTTTAATCCATTCCCTCTAGTCCTATCACTGCCCGACAGCCTAAAAAGTCCCTCCCCAGCTTTCTTGTAGGCCCCCTTCAGACACTGGAAGGCCACAATAAGGTCTCCCCGAAGCCTTCTCTTCTCCAGACATTCAAGGTAAAGATGGACAGGATTCTGAGTAACCTGATCTCACTGAAGATGTCCTTGCTCATTGCAGGGAGTTTGGACTAGAAGACCTCTAAAGGTCCCTTCCAACCCAAACTATTCTATGATTATGTATGGATAAGGAAGTCTGCCAGTAAAGGACTTAGGAGATTTTCAGCATCAAGACAATCATGAACATGCAAAAGCAGTGGAGATGTACTAGTAAGTGTCCACACAAAAAGCACTATGCCAAAACATTATAAACCTTAGGATAAAACTACAAATAATATAACTTTTCCTTAATAATAGAGACTTGTAGCCCACAGATGATTTCCTACAGAATAAAAACAAAGATCAAGACTACTCAACTGCTGTGAGTTTCACAAGTATAGTACATCCACAATCCTTCCCATTTGTGCCAGCATCAGTAAAATAATCTACATAAGAGTGCAATAAAGTGACCTTCGGATAGCACTAATTCTTAATTTTCACTTTGTTATTCTATTTAAGTTAACATAAAATTATAATGGACTTACATTTTCTTTGTATACATGATTTAAATATGCATCTGCACTGTTGTTGGCAGTGTTTATTGGTGCCAGGCCTTTAAATAAAGACAAAAATAAGTATGGGCTTTTTTTTCAAAGATAGGTTTCTCATACAGAAAGATTAGCAAGATAAAATGTAGAACAAAACCCTCTCTCTCCAGATGAGAAAGAAATGCAGAAGGAAGTGATTTTTCCAAAAAAAGAGGTGCTTTATGGCAGCAACAGTGCTTACCTGCTTTGTAGGTCAAACAACAGAAAATTTCTAAAGACTCTCCTACAGGCAACAGTTGTAAATAATACTGAAGCTATGAGAAGCAGTATCACTCAAAGACAACTGGGTTTCGCCTAAGTTGAGTTGCCTAGGCTGGGACCTTCCTCCATCATTTGTTTTACTGTTTGCTTTTAGTTTAAATGCCCACCAAAAATTATAAAATAATCTTTTCAAAGAATCACTAAAAATCCAAATGTACAGTGAAAACTAAATTCTATATGAGAACCATTACTGCTAGCTTTTATCACTCTGCAAATATTCAACTCTTACTTAATTTATTTACAATAAATGACAATTGTTCTTCCTCTGAAAAACTGTTCCTGGCCAATTCATATACACATTACGTGTTTTCCTCATTGAGCATGTAAGAAGTGCCGTAAGTTTTGAACACTGGAATTACTATTTCAAATAAATTCAATTAATAAAGTATCACTACCTTCTCAAGAAAGAAAGCATTTAGACAATGCCATAAACAAGTAAGACTTTCATAGAAAGTAGATTTCCCCCCCCCCATTCACTACCACAGGTAATGTGAGATTCTTGCGTTCCTCAACAACCAGTTGGAGAGCTCAATGCATTTTTCACACCTATCTGTGTCTGCTACAGCTTGTTTATGAGCTGCCTAGACTTAGAGTCAAGAAAAAGGACAAAAGCCAAACTCATGAAAGAAGACGACATAAAAATCTCCCTTCCAATAGCTCGGCCTTTCTTACTGACTAATGCAGAAATTCCTCATTGGAACTTTGTTGTTGACAATTTATTGAGACCTATGAAATGTCTTAATTTTATTTCTGTAATACTGTTACTTTTGCTTGAAACAAGTATAATGTCTTCACTTCTGATTCACCTGAATGAATTTACAAAGGCAAATATATCCATCACCTACTTTTATTATATTTCATTTGCTATTATTATTTGTTTATGACACTCAAATAATATTTGAAATATTTTCAGACTGTTTTAGAAGTTTCTCACTCAGTCCTTCTTCTTATCACTGTTTACTAAAGAAAAGTAAAACCCAGTATGTTTATTCAATGACTGCAAAATAAATCAAAGATTCAGTTTTGCCTATTTTGTGGTCTAAAATATATATATATAATTAAGTAAATATGCATATAAAACCTATTTGTCACTACTCAAGTCTGTGTTCTTTAAGGGTTGCCTATTGTTGTCGCATTTTTCTTGTCAAAAAACAGATTTCTAAAAAAACAAGGGACATCACTGCTCATCCCTTCTTACTTGATACTCTCACACAATAAGAGAGCCATCTAAAATACATGTCAAATTTATTAACTTCCATAAAAATATTTTCAGCATTCTTGATAAGAAAAATTAACAAGCACGATAGACTGAACTAGTCTTTTTAATGTCAAAATTTTGCAAACTACCTTAAATACTCATGATAATCAGTTAGAATCCATTATGATATTGAAGGTATAATACTAAAATTCTCATCTGACTTAACATAAGGATTGTGTGATAACAAGTATTTCCATACCATGGCTGTATATCATCAGTTGAGAATCCCAGAGTATCTAGTGTCAAATAGCTGTTAACAGCTCCACAGTAAAACATGACATAATGTATTATAACACCTCCAAAGAGGCAGCTCTGATCTACTGTGTCAAAAACTCCACTCAAGTAGGCTGTCAAGGTGTACAAGGCCTCTGAGCTTTGATCCATCTGAAAGTATTACCAAAGCTCCTCATCTATGAAGATGGAAATTAAACAACGGAAAACTTTTACTATGTCGTTAAATCACTACGCTGAATAAACAGTGAAGGAAGACATGAATATCCAAAAGTTTCCAGAAAAAGAATACAGAAAGGTTTGTCCTTTAAAATAATGTAATGATATGGACAATAAAAGTATCTTTGTGATACTTATGATGCATCTTCTTCAGTCATTTTGGGAAATGCAGAAAACAAGCAAAACAAAGGAGGAAATTGCCATGAAGTCAAGGCATCCTCAAATACAAAAAAAATACTTTTCTCCCAAGTAATCTGTAGTTTAGGAAGGTAAGTGATGTCTAATGCTGTCATACTGTACAGTATAACCATTCCTGAGTGACTGATAAGGAAAGGGATTTCTGATGGATTAGCTAGGTATGCTGTGCCTTGATAGAATGAAAAGATAAAATGAAAGATTATATAATGTGGAACATAGCACTCAGTGAGAAGATTTACTAAGAACAAGGTAACATAGAAAAGCAATTGCACTTACATTTGTAGAATAAAGAATAAAATTGTTTATGAATTATTTCCAGTTCTCTTTTTTGACATTTAAAAGAAAACTGTATACGATCCTATCTGAAGTTGCCCTTCATCTTTCAGTAAATGCTGTCTTTTGATTATATTAACATTTCTGCACAGACGAGTTCTTAATAAGAAAATTCAAGGATTTATCTTAATTCTAACACTATCAGTCCATGACATGAAGACAAAAATTTTTAATACTTCTCTTTTTCAATATACCCTAGAGATGAACTGCATCCATCCATACCTCTCAGGCTCTGAGACACCATCCATTTACTTGCTGTCATACTTGCTGTGATTACATATAGCTCCTTCCAAAACAGCAGCACATGTTCACTGGAGGATTCTATTCACTATTGAAAACACTGTGAACACATCTGTTCTCACAGTGTACTCAGTGAAATAACACAGAAGCCTTTGGAAACTGATACTAAGATATTTCAAATGACAGCCAGCAAAAATAAACAAACACTAACTGTGGAAAGGAAAGAACACAGAAAAAAGACATGTTTTAAACACACCCAGGAGTTAGAAACTGATCTAAGTACTGGCAGCTAAGAGCAAAGAAAGATTAAAAAAATACTTAACTGGAAAGAGGGAAAAAAAGGAGGGAACAGTCAGTTAAAGGGACATTTTGTTATTCAAGATTTAAGTTTCTCAAACACAGCAAATATAAACACAATTACTGCTCTTGCTTTGTGCCCTACTACATGGCTCAACTTGCCCCATCTCTTGCTACAACTCCATCACTCCATCTTTTTTGGCTCAAGTCACACTGTTGATCTTATTCAAACTACATTTGCTTCTTCATCAATTACCTCTTTCCAGTATTTTTCATACTACAGGAATAGCATTTACCATGAATAATGTGTGGAATAATGACTGGAGGTGACGTAGAAACTAAAATCATATTAAAAGTATGGCACTGTTCACACATTAAGGAAAGGTATAATATTGAAGAAGCTTCTTGGGCAGAATGCAACTGGTATGCAAGGAATCCAATCCGTGGTGGTTCCCTGAACAGTATTTCCCAAAAAACAGCATGGAGGGTGGAGAGGAGTGAAGACACTGTGGCCAGGCTCTGTGAATCACCAAAGAAGATGGGAACTTTGTGGTACTATGGAACTGATAAGCTGCATATTTGCTACCCTGGGCCAAAAAAGTCTACCATTTTCTGACAAAGTGCTGTCCTTTGTGCTAACTTTGCTCATGATAAAGTCATCATAACACCAAAACACACCTCCATCCCAAAGGCTACCTGCCTCCAAAGTGTGACCAACCCCTCAAATGAGCTTGCACCCTGAATTTTCTTTATCTCTGCCTTTAGAAGTGAGAGAATTTTACACCAATCATAACAAAGGTATGTATGACTAGAGTCCACCTTGAAGGTGAAGAATATAAAACGGCTTAAGGAAGGGGGAATGTTAGGGAAGACATCACCATGGACAAGTCAGAGAAGATACCATTGCAGACTATCTCTGACTCCTGGGATCAGTCAAGGGGCTGAGCCTCCCTCTCCCCCCCACAGAGACGCCTCTGGGTAAGATCTGGACTTTCAGAGTATTTCCCTGGGAAAACTTAGAAATCTCTCTAGAGCTACTCCTTTTAACTTAACGTGTTTGGTATATTTGCACATGCTTTTGCACACAATGTATTTATTACAGGCAATCCATAAGAACCTGTACTTCTGTTGCTTTCCATAAACTGCACTATTCACCTAGCCAGCCGCAAAAGTGTGTCACTGGGAGCCACCAGCTATACTGGCTGCATGAAACTGTGGAGTGCAACCAGACAGGGAGTGCAGTGCTACTAGTGAATCCAGAGCCGGGAGGGGTCAAATATAAGGAATGCAACTGGATTAATAGTAACAAATTGGGTATCACTCAGAATCCAAGCCTAGCTGCCCCCAGCCCCTCTGATATCTGAGGACAAGCTGGAATGCAAGGGGGTTTATATTCTGCCAAATTACTCTACCCTTTTATGCGACAAAATAGGAAATTTTTCTTCATTTTCACCCTTCGATCTCTCCATAGACTTTTGTACCATAGGTCATGCCTCTTTTTCCTATCTCTCCCTCTTCTGAGTTCATTAGAACCTCTACCACAAAATGCTCTTCCCTATAGTGAAGCATTAATTTCCCATTACCAGGTTCTTTTTGGAGATTTCTATAGAATCCTTCATGTTCTTCTTATCAATATTCTTTAAAATCTTCTCCAAAATTCTCTCTCAGTACTTCCATCTGCAAACTCATATGGATTTTTCTATGAGCAAACTCTAAGATCTCTCCACCTTCCACATCCTGTTTTGTCATTCCTTTATTCTTTCCCATGCTGGCTAGCATGTTATTATAAAAAAAAAGCTTTTTACCCATTATTTCTGTACTCTTACACTGATGCAGTTGCTAAACACCAAAAACTCAAGCGTCCAATTTGTAATCCTGACCCTGGCTTTCACTCATTAGCCAGGAGTTTTAAAATTCTACAAACTGACAGATTTCTTCCTCACATCTTAGTCTTCTCTCATTTTCGGTATTAATACTTACACTGTTCTTATTGCAAATTCCGTAAGAACTGTTCTTCCTCATTTCTGAGCACAGAATGTGTGATGTTCAGTGATCCCACAATGATATTTGGAAATTAGATCCATCTTTCACATCATCATTACACAGAAAAACCATACACCACACAGATGCTGGTTTTGTTTCACACCAGAAAAGACATCAGCACTACAAAACCAAAAGTTAAAATGTCGTAAAATATACAAGGGCATACAGAAAAATACTCCCATTTTCTTAAATAGGGACATTTATGCTATTACTTAGTTTAATGGTTAAGAAAAAGGAAGAGGTCATTAACCATAATTCTCCTGGTTTTGACAGCTAACATTACATTCAAATATTCTTAATACATTAAAGATGATGCATAAGCACTAACATTTTAACATGTTCTCAAAACACTGGAGAACTATCATAATAGCCAAAATCTGCAATTTTTCTTTTGTGTTATTCAAGCAGTTGTGCCCCGTCTCTCTTCAGAAACAGGTTGCTTTTTTGGGTGGTTTTTTTTTGTCATTTGTAGAAAATATAAATGAAATTTGATTTGGTTACTTAATTTTTGTAATTGAATATTGATATCCCCTAACAAAGCAGCTGCAGAGACACAGCAAGAGGATAAAGTAATAGAGTATAATGAAGTGAAATCATATGATGAGGACATCCTATTACAGTTATGTGAGATTTCCACTGTTTATCTCCATTTTAATTACAATATTGCTTCCTTTAATACACATAGCAAGGATATAAACTAATTCCATATTTGATTCTAACTCTGATTGCTTCCTGTTAATCTGAGAAGGAGAAATATCAAGAATATTCAAGGTCTATGTTTTATAAACAACTGTAAAATCTTCTTAAAAGCTTCTGTGACTTTTTGAACTAAATTTGAGGCCTGTAAACTAGGCGTTCCATTCAACAGCATGAAGCTCCATAAAGGTATAGAGCTGCATAGATATGAGAACAAATCTGCATACAGATATTTTAGTAAATGCCGAGCACATCAGTTTTGTAAAGTTTTAATCTTGTATACAAGACCATCAACCAGACCTACTCCTTGCTCTAACACAGACTGGTAGGAATGGCTTTGGTCACTTCCTTACTGCCTAAAGGGAGGGTGTTGAGGAAAACAAAGGTTGCAGAAGAAGGTCATAGCAAGCTATTTCCCTTATGTAAATCATACTATTTACATCAAATGATGGAATCAAGCTTTTTTTTCCTCTTAAAAATACCTGATATAAGAATACCTGACTGCTAGTCACTTCCTGAAGATTCATACATATTCACGGACTACAAAAGATAAATGGTTACCTTCAAAAATTAATAATACAACATTCCATTATTATTTTTCCACATTTTCAAGGAATGCACATATATGTACATACTAATTCACACACATACATATATATATTTATATGCATAAATATATACACGAGTACTTAGAATTAAATGATTGTACTTGAACACTCCTGAAAGTTCAGGTTAAAAAATTACTTTATGAGTGTTTATTATGATTATTACATGTTAAATGCAAAGGCCAATAGCATGTTAACTCCTGTTTTTTTTGGTTTTACTTTTAAAGGATCACTGAACACATGCCCATACTCAAAGACAATTCTGAATAGACCTGCTGAAATTTATTTCAAAGTTATTAACTAAGTTATTTTTGAACTCCTTAATTACTATTAAGATTAAAGAAAACACTCTCAGCAAAGGCTTCACAATCATAAAACAAATTAGCTTTTCCCCTCCCCTCCAAAAAGGGGAATTAGAGCTACTGTAGCATTCCTTAATTGATTGTAAATTTAAAAGGACTTCTGCACGGTTCTGTTTTGTACTCACAGCAGACAAAGAATGAGTAAACATTTATCCAAAACAAAAGAAAATGTTTCACACAAGAAGCAACGTACCACTACCAGGGAAGAGATACATGACTGAGACGTCCAGTACTTTATTTCTTAGGTAGCATTACAGCAATTTCTCATCTTGTGAATTTGCCATGTCATATAAAAATCAGTACTTACTCAATTAATGTTTTCAAAGGGAGTATGAAATTAATGAGAATAAATAAAAGCAAAACCTAAGAAATAGAAAGTTATAATTGGGATACTTTTGATCACCAGAAATATCAGTTCCCTCTCTCTTTTCTCTTCAACATTTCTAGTTTGTTGATGAACGAACCGTGTTTGGCATAATTAACACTAAGATCTTCAGAACTCAATGACTGAAAATAATTGCTTCTCTCCTTTCTTTCCTGAGTACGCTGAAGCCCAACCTAAAGATTTAGAGCTGACTGGACAAATATAAAGGATGTCAGAAACAGTGACCGCTGACATGCCATTCAAGGCACATGGAAGAGAGTTCAGGCTTGAATGCCTCTAAACTGCTCATTGGTAAGATCAGCTATCAGTGAGACACAGTGTAAGTCAGCACAATTCACTGAGCCTGCTATGACCTTAAAATCATTGCTCCTGGGGCATGTTCATCCACCAATTAGTTTATACGCTCACTGGAAATCCATTGCTCAGTAAATGCACTGGTCTCTCATTCCACGGTGTTGATGAAGTGTGTGTGATGGCTTTCTCTTCACAACTTGACCCCTAAAGCTGACCCATCTGGAACTAAAGTATTCATGCCACTTGAGCACATCCTTGGTTATCACAGAGTCTGATATTTTCTTTTAAAAACACCATTATTCACTATTTTTCCCTCCTCTTAGTTAAAAATGTTTTGCAACCAGTAAAACACAGAGGGCTTTCTAATTAGAAAGAAATTTAGTATGCTGAAGTATGTATGTAAAGGGAACTTATGTAAAACATGAGTTCTGATAAAACTGGTATGAAAACTGTAAATCCTGTTCTGCTCAGAGAATGGTTAAGTCCAAATATTAATTCATCGCACTACATAACTTCTGCTATGAATGCCATGAAAATGTAAAAACAAAACAACACAACAAAAACAAACAAACAACAACCAAAAAAACCCCACCACCACAAAAAAAAAAAACAAACCAATGAAACCAACCCAAACAAAAACCCCACATTCACAGCAGGATTACAGCTATCATCATAACATAGTAGGAGAGAATTTTCTGTTAGGCATGTAAGGAACAGACTTATGACATCTATTTAAAAACCACATAGTTAAAAGTACAGTGTATATTATGTGCTTATCTCTGTAGAATACTCTTATCTTACTCCAGGTCACCAAGAGCATTAAGACCCCACTTCCACCAAATTTCAAACCACAAATTATCAAATTTCTAGAAGATAAACAACTACAAATAAGCAAATTCTTTCACTAGGCTTATTCCACAGTTTGGGATTAATTTTCATAACAGGTAATCTCAGTGTTTTTTACTAACAATAAGAAGAATAACAGCTCATCTAACAGAACACAGTAAAAATAAAAATAAAGCTAGGGGATTTCTCATTGTGTTCCTTCTAGATGTTCTCCAATCAAATGAAAAGAAAAAAAAAAAAAAAGAAATAAAATAAAAGAGGATTATGAATACATTTTGTCAAAAAGTGACTGCCCTGACATTTCTTAGGAAAGAAAAGCAGAAAAAAAAGTTATGTTTTTCAGCTTTTGATGAAATTCAGAAATAATTTTGCCTTCTCTTCTTCTATAAGGGTGGGTATTTTGTGGATGGAGGTAAGGATATCTCTTCTTCCCTTTTATATATCCCTACTACTTTCAGTGAGAAATTGGAAAAGGAAGAAACGAAGAGAAGAATAAAATAAAATACTGTATTTCTACATATTACTACTATATATACATATATATACTATATATTACCATATTTATAAATATTATTATAAAACCAAAGCTGTTAGTTATTTTCTGGAAAACAACAAGAATTACCAGTAAAACTTGTTAAGCACACTGAATATAATTTTTCTTGTTCTTCAGAATAAGAGTTTAAGTTCATCTGCAAGAAGAATCTCTACTGTTGTAATACAAAGTGCTGTGATACTTAGCAAAAACTATACCTCAACTTTAAAACTATATTAATTAAAAATAGTTTTAAAGTAATGAAGGATATATTATATAGGTGAAGGATAAGCTATCTTGCTAAATTTCAAATGCTATATGTAAACAGAATCAGATGTGATAGAAAAAGTTTGTAATAGTATCTATTCTTACTTAAATACCTGGAAAAAAAAAAAAATTATTAATGGTAAAAGTACACAAATGAAACCCAAAAATGTAAAACAGTCTCTAACCTAGAAATAAAGTAACAAAAGAAAGAAGCAAGCAAAAAACAAAGCAAAAAGCAAAAGACAGAACTAGAAAAATTCATATTAGAAATAAGATGCTCATTTTAATTAGATAATTAGCTATGTGAAAGATTTGTATGGTGAGATAGTTGATATCCATCTCTTTGGGCCTTTGAATAACAATTATGAAATTTTATAAAAGTTTACTTATTTGTGGCAATTCACCACAAAATGATGTAGTTAAAGGCATTACTAAGAGCTCAAACTCTGAAACAAATTACTGCATCACAGCCAGTTACCTAACACCACCTGAGTCATGGTAACAAAGCAAAATTTGTCTGACTATGTGTTATAGGTTTGAAACTTAAGTCAAACTCTTGGAGTCGTGTAAGATAAGTGAGAATAGTGATCATGATGGTCTTCAATACTGTAGGTGAAATTTTGGCCCTACGCAGACAAGAGAAATGTTGCTATGAATATATACGTAAAATTGTACACCTGTAAACTTAGTCTTTCACTTGCTACCAATAACATGTCAAATACATCTTTATAACCATTATATAGCCCCTCCCTATATTTAGACCCAAAGAATGTTTGCTTTGTACTACATCTCTTCTGGATATTATAAATAATAAACAGCAACATATTTTAAAGAAGTAAAACCTGAATTTTTAATACAATGTCTTTTCCTTTATTTTTTTTTTTTTTTTTTTTGGATATCTTCTCATATACTTCTCCATAAAAGCAAGTGGTTAGAACCCTCTGAAATAGTTTTCTAACTACAGATCAGTCTTATTATTTACTTCAGAATAATTAAAATACATTGTATAGCTGTTCATTACTTATATTCATAGGTTTTGTGCCACTTTATGCCAATAGATAGGGAGGATAAGATACCTGATCTTTAGGAGAAGACAACACAGAAAACACCTAGAACACTGCAATATGCCACAAAGTAAGTGTTCTGAATTAACAACAATCACAGTGGTCTGATTCAGTGAGATGGTTAAATAACACAGCACCATCAAAGAGAGAAGGTCCATCCTTCACTTCAACCCCTATGCTTCTCCTGGCCACGTGATCCTGTAAGACACACACTGTTCATGCAAGCTGTTACTTGCTGGGCATCTCTTTTAGGTAATTTATTAGATTTTCAGAAAATTGTACAGTTTTCTACTGTGGTAGTAAATTGCATCAACTCAAAAAAGAACATTTTTCATCAGGAAGAGGACTGAGGAAAAAAAAAATCAGGTCCAAATTATCTGTTATCAACTGAATTTTCCACAATTCAGGATGGAGTTTCAAAGCTTTACTTGCAGCCTAATTTGAGCAAACCATGGCATGCTCTTAAAACAAAGCAGTCCTGTTATTTCCCTCTGCTGGCATACTTCAACATTTCCCATGCAATTGCACGGTAAGTTGGATTATGGAGCTGAACCAGCTGAAAACTAACCCTAAAAAAAAAAAATTAAAATAAAAATAAAAAAATAAATAAAATTCAGATTAGTCAGATCACCTGGCACTAACTGTGTGGTCACAGAATTACTATGTTTGATTCCAAGATTAAGATCAAGCTGTAAAACAGCTGAAGGTGGAAAATGAACCATTTGAATCAACTGTGGTCTAGATTTACCCGAGGTTTAGCATACAATGAAATTATATATATCTCAACCTGTACTTGTATGCTGCAGTATTTAAATCTAGTTTTTAATTTGTATTTCAATTTTCCAGTGTAAATCATATTGCTGGGGGTCTTTTTCTTTGGGTTTTGTTTGTTGTTTTGTTTTGTTTTCTGTTCTCCTCCTTCTTGTGTCTTTCATGGCCGTGTGATTTCTTGTCCTCAGACACTGTTGACAGGCGACTGCAAAAGCTGATGCCAGTATACACCAAAGAATCATTTCTCTTAAAATTAGCTTCTTCCATTGTTAAAGAGCCATGCAGCACAAATGCTTCATTTCAAGCTTGTGCAAGTTTTATCCTGAAAAATATGTGCTTCATTGTCCCAGAGAAATAGAGCTGTCTTCGGTTGTATGAGCAAGGGCAGGCTCAGAAGCATTGACACTTGAGCCAGTGAAGATCTCACAGTGTAACAGGTTGACAAATGGGAAAACAATTTGTGAAAATAAATGTCAAAAGTGCATCTGCTTCAGCAGGTTTAAAATTCTGACCAATTTAAAATCACAGTAAGTCTTCTACTAGATTTTCCTGCTGAAGAAACAGTTAAAAAATTTCCAAAGATCATGAAATTTTTCATATTAAAAGTGCTTAAATTTTGTGCAGCCACTCTTGTACAGCAATATCTATTTTTTGGGGATACCTTAATCACATATTCCTCACTAATGAATTAAAATCTAAACTAATGTAGTTTTTAACACAGGTGTGATGTTCAATTCACAGTAATGTACATATATATAAAAATAGATTTTTGCATCTCTATCAAAACACTCAACGCAAATCCACCCTCAAGCGCATCACATATTGTCCAACATTACATAAATACAGTCCTTAACAAAATGTTAAGCATTGGACTTCAGTTCTTGCAAAGCAGAGCTCTGAACAGAAAGATCCAATGGGGCATTGCAGAAGATCAACAGTTCATCTTTCAGTAATTCTTATAAAACAAAATCCTCTACAGTGGCGGAGACAGAGAACCTGATACAGAAAGGAAAAAATGCTGCACCACAAACCAGGACTACCATAGGCTTTTATTTAGTAATGGGCAGAAAGTCGTTGCTATAATAAAGAGAGAGGAGAAAAAAGAAAAAAAAAAAAAAGGAAAAAAAAAGAGAAAGTTTTAAGATGTATCAAGAAATTAAAAAAACCAAAACAACAAAACACTTTTCCAAGTAGTAATTATGTATAGGTTCAGCTTTGATTTACAATGGAGTCTCAGAATGAGCACATTCTGCCTGCAAAAGTAAGTTATTAGACAAGATATGCCCTAGAAACTGGTTTCTTTAATTAGATTTCTAACATTCATCTGCACAGAAACCAAAGGTTTTTTATAAGAAAAGGTAGAAGTAGGCCACAGTAACTAACAGTGATGAAGCAGTTATAATAGAAGCTTAATATCAGAATCAAATGAGTTTCCTTTATAATTTTATAGAATTACAATGAAAATTATGAAGCTTATCAAATGTAAAACTCCTGATCCACAAGAAACAAGTATCACTAAGAAAATATTACTAGAAAGCAAATACAGGCTGTAGGAACCAAACTGAACAGCAAATGAGCAAGCTTTGTCATTCACTGTCATAGCCAGCCTGCTCTGCATGAGCAACCTTTTATTCTTATCTGACCTCAGTGTGAAGGTGATGTCTTCCAAGTGTGGTGACTAAACCCGTTAGAACTACAAATCAAAAAATGTACAGGATTGTTACAAGAAGTAACAAAGATTTGTCTTAATGCAAAAAC
This sequence comes from Todiramphus chloris collaris, assembly GCA_025345505.1. Lineage (NCBI taxonomy): Eukaryota > Metazoa > Chordata > Aves > Coraciiformes > Alcedinidae > Todiramphus > Todiramphus chloris. Next base: position 26,180,697 of record JANVCC010000020.1, read on the forward strand.
TGCAATTAAATTCCCAAACTAAGAACCTCGCCCTAGGAAAATGTTAAATTGTTCTTCTTCAATACCAATGAATTACATAATCAGAAAGAGAATGCACCTACATTTGTTATCATTTTTAGTATTTTCTTCTCACATTCAGTTTATAAGAAAGTATTGAAAATCAGTATGTTGTAGTATCAAACCTGTCCAATTTAAAGTGTTCCTTAGATTTTAATGATTAACATTGTGCCATTTTATATATATATGTAAATTTTATATATATATATATATATATATACTTTTTCCAGCTTAGAAGAGTTACAGGAAACATCCATATAACTCATCCAGTTTTACAATCCACAGTTTAATAGATGTGTCAGTTCTAGGGAACATTAGGAATCCTAAAAAAAAAAGGTCAAAAGGTTTAATTTCACCAGAAGCTTTGGGGAACGTTTCATATTTTCATCTCTAACAGAGACTTCCACATAATTCTGGATCTAGTCATTAAGAGGGGGAAAAAATGCAACATAACAACACAGCCTGTAAAAAATCTCGCATTGCACGTCATTAACAAGCAGAAAGAACTGGTGCTAAGCCAAGAGCTGTTCAATAGGTCTTCAAGAGACAGTTGTTAGAGTTAACAGAAGACAATCCTCTTGCATACAAAAAAAAATACATCACTTTTGCTTGACAAGAGCTCTCATATAACTTTACATTCCCAATTTTGGTCTTACGTGTTATATTTAGCAATTCAAGTAAAACTTCAGAGATAAAAGATTCATAAACAACAGCTCCAACACTGTTGCTAGAGTGCTTATTTTGGCAGTTTATCCAAATTAAATCTTCCATTTCTTATTCATTAACTCCCGTATAAGCAAAGCCAACATATTAATAAAAATAACATTTTTTAAAGTGAGCTAAGGTAAAATATTCACAAAATATTACAAAGCAACTCACATTCATCATATTGAAAGATGGAATAAAATGAGTACAGTCCAATAAGTCAAAGGAAATGACAAAGCAAGTAAGCTATTCATTCAACTTGTTTTCCAAAGATACATGGGAGATTGGGAAGAGAGGACCTTGTTTTGTTTCATTTCAGCTTTTTGCATTTTGCTCCCTGAGAGTGTGTCAACTAAGGAACTGCCTAGAATATTTGTAGCTATTTTGTACTAGCAGAGAGTTAGTACAAAACAGATGCAATTATTCTAGGCAAATGCCTAGAATAACTTACTTACTGCTAAGCATTCATATTATAGATGAACTTAACTCCAAACTCTATTTTCTATGGAACAGCAACATCCACAGGAAAAGTATTTTTAATTCTGCAATAACATACTCTAAGAAACAAGCTCTAAACATATTAATTAGGGGTCAAAAAAAGCATCAGAAATTAAAAAACAAAAGAATTGGGCTCAAATCTTTTTGTGGTATTCAGGCATATTGTTAAAATTCATCCTCAGATCAAGTGCAGGCGTTATGGTTTTAAAACGATGCTTTGAGCACAGTCAGAAAGCAAAGCTGACTAAAACTAAACACAGTCTGAAGTGACACACTTGAGAAGTCTAAATTAGTTCACACTTCTCCAAAGACTCTACTTACCAGAGCTATGAATCCTCCAAAACAACCCAAAGAAGGGCAGACATACAGCAGATGTAACCTTGCTGCTGTCACCTCATCTACCAGGAGGAAAGAAACTTACTTCATTTGCTACTGCTTCAGTGAGTACCAGTGGGACAAGCCTTGAGGCTTCCTTTGACTCTGTGGGAGTGCAGAAGACCTTCTTCAGCCAGTGACTGACTGCTCAAGTGGAAGGTGGTTCATACAGAAGACTACAGGGTACTACAGCAAACTGGAGAAGATATGAACACCCAGAGACTAAAAGCTTTGGGTTTTCTTTTTTGCAGACACTAAAAAAAAAACTTCTTTCAGTCACAAAACTGAGATCTAGAGGCAAAAATCCAGATTACTAGAGATCTAACTACTTGTGCCATTAGTGAATATTTTTAATACTTCATATTCCTTCTATTCACGTCTTTGTGGTTCACCCATCTAAAAAGACATCTGTTCCTGTCTTAAATACTATATATATATATATATATATGTATGCTGAGCTGACATTTTCTCCAAGACGACAATGGAAAAAAATGCATTTGATATCTTTAAAACCATAAATATTTCAGTCTAAGAATAAAATTTTATAAAGCACTCACTCTGGGCCAGAACATCCTTTTAATCTACAGTGACATTGTGACATTGAATTATGTGCAGTACTGCACCTACATTAGTGAGAAATATTTAATATCATAATAGTGCTTAAAATATTATAAGCTCTAGTCCTAGTTTTAAAATAGTCTCAAAGACAAAATGCAGCAAATTGAAATATTAAATGTCACCTGAACACATTCTTAGAAGATCTGGAACTTTGAAATACATTTTTAGCCACAAAATCTTGTAAATGGCTTCGTTAGTCAATCCTCTTAGAGCTAAAAAGGAGATTTTAGTATTTTTAATTAAAATAAATAAATAAAAAATACAGGTGTTACAGAAAGCATATTTAATTATTTTAAATAACATTTAGCTACTCTAATGTATAGGTATTATTTCCAAGCACATGTATTCCCAGATCTAGGTTAATTTTGTGGGCATTTTGAGCGACTATCACAAAATGCATAAATTATTGTTGTCACATTTTAGAAAATGTGTATGATTCTTAGGCCTGCACCTTGTAAGATGATTACAAGTTTTCCTGTATTATTTCAGTACTGTTGATGTCACTGGAATAATTTAAATAAATATGGAATTTACCCTCCACTTGAAATGTGAGGTCTCCTGTGTTCCTCAATTAAATAAAGAATTTACCATTTAAGTTTTGATAAAAAATATTCTTGTTCCACATCTACATGAACTTAGTTTTGTTATATATTTTTTGCAGAACACAGAAGGTTTTGTTTTCAGTGCGGAAATAGAACAGTGACTGAAAATTTGTATTTCAAAGATATTTCAGAAAGCATTACAATCTGAGCTGATGTTGAAACATGTAGTTCTAACAGTAGTGATTAGAAAATATCAAGTAGTCACGAATTAACTACAGGTGAAAAGTTGTTGGGTTTTGTCCAACACATTTGCACAAGGACAACTACAAAATTTGTATTCTTGATAACTGTTTTCTTGAGGGTGTTCAAGACAAACTGAAGTCATTTGTTAACATGAAAGCCACATGCAGCTCTGGGGTTCAGAAGCTGCATCTCTATAATGGTTAGGGCTGATGGCAGAATGGGTCTCACAGTGACCGACACACTTGAATAACGACAGGATTTAGGATAAGCTAAACTCACTTTATTTCATTGTGCTCTTAAAATGCATCAGAGAACAACATAATTTCTAAGCTCTGAATTATTATCAGTGAGCTGCAGTTAAGGATAAGAAGTGTTGCTAAGTTTTGCATAATACTTGCCATTACAAGTAAGAACTGCTTTTCCATTCTTCTAAAAATGACATTTAAAGGTTTCTACACTTCTGCTAAACCTAGACTGTAAGTGCCATGCTTGAATCTATTTTTTTGGATGTATGCCCAACAATAAATGATCCACAATGATCTGAGGACAGCACTCTCATCCAAGAACTTAATCAGATTAATGATGTATTTGTTTTATAAAAAATGAATAACATTAGGCTTGAGAATACCTAATTTACATATTAAATGGCTGAAGGGGACAAAAAAATACTAGTGGTTTTATAAAATTAAGATTACAAAATTGACTATTGTCTTGAAAATCTGCTACTAAATTGCAGGGATGCAAAATAATAAATAAGTGTTCATTAGCAGTGTTTATGTAAATTCATGAGTCGATGTTTATTTGTTCAAAAGACTTAATGATGTTTACATTTACAAACAATTTATTAAGAGCAATGTTGATATCACAACATAGCAATGCCAATAACACCAACATTACACACAGAAGCTTCCAGCTCTTTCAGCTTAAAGAATATAATTAATACTTTTAAAAATTTTACTGTAGACTTAAGATGCTGAAGGGAGTGCTAAGGAGAGGTGTGAAAGCAGCAGTGACACTGTTTACATTTGGTTTGGTTTTATACAAACTGAACAGAGACCTAACAGAATGCATTAAATTATTCAAAACTGGAAGACCTTATAGGGTTAAGGAGGAAAAAAAAAAAAAAAGTTAGTATTTTGAATTGATTTCTTCCACATTCCAGATACTTAGTGCTTCTCTGCCAACCTCATTATTTCATAAAAATATTACAAACTAGCTCCCATAACAATGGATTAGTCTGCCAGTGAGTTACTTAATTATTGGAGAATATGATTTATTTCTTCCTTTGTCACATCAAAAGTAAGTTAATGGTTCAAATTGTATATTGGTAGAGCCTATTTCCAAATCCCAGTGAGTTAAACAGCACATGGGAAAACAATGAGAAAAACAAAATAAGCAGTAGATGGAACAGTGAAGATCACGCTGGCATTTGCTACCTGGCATGGTAAATCTAAGGTCTACAGTCATACAACAACTCAACAAGCACTACGTTCCCGACTTTAAGAGAAATTCCCTCTGTGCGTTTACGTAATAAATACTTTCATTTGATAAAACAGACTCTTGCCTGGTCAAACAGGACTTTTGCAATGAACCAAGATGGTCCATACATACGATTCAGAACACTCCTGGAAACATTCCTCAGCCAAGCATAGGACATAACAGATATGCAACCCAATCCGTAGTATCAGGCAGTAGTTTCTAACAGACTCTGTTAGAAGAGCAAGAAACAGCATCTTCCTGTTGGCAACAGCATCACCCATAACACTTTAATATGCCTCATTAAATATATTAGAATAGGAATGCTTCTGAGTACCACCTCCAAAAAGCAGGATCCCAGAAAGTAAAGACAATAAAACAACTGTTCCTTCCTTCGCTGAGAGGGAGTGGGGAGAATATTCACAAAAGGTGATAGTAGCAAAATAGCTCCTCCAGTAACAGACAATATATTCAAAGCAGAAAAGAAGATGAAAGTTGAGTTTCTCCAGAAGAGGGGAAGGTGGGGGTGGGAAATCGGTGACTTATATGAGGATTTCAACAAACTTGCTTCCCTACCGATGTACAAAACTCAAATTGTTTGGCACTTCTATTGAAAATCCAGGCCTACAACTGAGTAGAATAGGAAGAGCAATTGCTGGCAGACTTGTATCAACAGAGCCCAGCAGTTGGCTCTATTTCAGCTCCTATCTAATCCTTATATTATACTGCGCTCATCACCACAGTATGTGAATTCCCACTAATGCGATGGTATAGCTAAAAAACAAAGCCCACAGCAAAATACTTGCAACACAGGAAATCTGCAATTAATATTCCAGCACAGACTTAACTGTGTTCCAACACCCCCCACCACTCTGCATCCATGAGTTCATTCTAGTTATACTTCTGATGTAGGTCACAATGTGATATTAACCCATGTGTTCTGCCTGATAAATTGACAGCTCACCACAAATGGGACACAAACTTCACCATAGCTTCTACCTGTCTGAGCAGTATTTGTACGTGTTTGTCAGTTAATGCAATTGTTGTACAGCACACTCAGGCTAAGAAAATTTTTCACAATATGATTAAAAAAATTGTTATGTGCTTTCTAACTTAATACTGTCTAGGACAGTCCTGTATTCTTTTATCTAAATTTTCATTTCCCTCTTCAGATTCAAAAAATTAATCCAACTTGCGAAAGCAAAAATTCAGCATCGACCCCATAATGATTTATATCAAAAGATCAACAGTAGTCTATTGCACATGCAGCTGTTCTGTAAAATGTGCAAATACATAAAAAAGAGAAACATGGCAAATACGCAAGCAGTTGTCCCAATAATAGATGTTTTTCAAACTATTTTCACTATGCCAGTTTTGAAATACAATCCTGTGATGCAACTCTACCACTAAAATACACAGATGACACACAGAGATCTTAAACAACTTCTGCTTCCATGTCCTCCCTAGCTAGATAATATCCTCCAGAATCTGGTTCCCTGGAAGTGTTGGAAAAAACACTATGCTTACTGTACTGGAATAATGCCATGTACTGGGCATAATGGGCAGGTTCTGGTAACAGAGGGTCCAGGAAAGAACTGTGTGGAATAAGGCCATGCATGCACTGTACCATGCCACACAGTTAGAGCCATCTCTGAAACCTGTGGGAGCAACCCATTCGCCCCCCCCCAAATTCAACCAAATGAATACACAGCGCTTCTGCTGAGACATCTTCTAAGAGTAGCAGCCATTGGAGAAGGAGAAATGGAGATGTGGAAGATGATACTGGGAGATGTGTGCTTGGAAGGAGGCCAGAATAGGCACATCCCAAGAAGGAGGATGGTGTGTGGGTAAGCAGAACTGAAGCCAGTTCACTTCCATAGCAGCAGACATTTTTAATAAAGCTGTTAAAACTTAACTTGCAAAGTGAGAGGAACATATATGTCAGGTCTAGAAAGCAGCAGTAATCATGCCTCTTAATGTGATCTTCACATGGTTTACTTATTTGCACATATAAGTGGACTTCAGTGAAAAGCAATGAACCCAAAACATTAACTCACGATGAGAGGTGTCTCGCTTCAATTTGATGACAATGTGACCTGTGCACTGAGAATGTATATTTGTGTTTCTGACTTGAACTTAAAAAAAAAATTAAAAAAAAAAAAATCCTAATATTCTGAAGTTACAATTCATGTAAAACCTTACATTTGCTTTGTATGTGGGATAGTCAATAAAGCAATAATCAGCATGAATTTTATCTACAGTTTTGACTGATGTAATAAAGAATGTTTTCTTTTTAGTGAAGTCATACTTACTAGAAAGTCTGAGCATGGGGAGGGGAAAAAAAAATAATCTATCCACTTTTCTTTTTGGTAGGTTCATGCCATTTTATAATGCTAGAGTACAAGGCTTTAGGGTGCTGTTCAGATTTAGCCATGACTTGAATAGAACATAATTCTTTTTCTTTGCTGAATGAATGCCATTATTTGGCTGTGGGTTATAAGTACAGTTATATTTCTAAGAATTTTATTTCTGTGTATAACAGCTCGAGAATAGGAGTATTACTTATGTTCCATTTCATAGTTCTGAAAGTGTTTTGACCCCGCATAGAAATTTGAAGACTTTCTCTGAATAGACCCTTCTATTCACATAATGATTTTTTTCTATATTATTTTATTAGTATAAATATGCTTCACCTAGTGAAAGCAGGTCTTACATAATATACAAGAGGCATCTTATTACATTGTGATAACTTTAAATAGAGCCTTTTGACTATGAAACTTATTTTTTCTATTTAAGTGGATATAAACTATGTGGACAATGAGAAACAAAATATTTTTAAATAACCTTCCAGTGATATTTAAATAAAAAGAAACTATGTAAATATTTTCAAATCCAAGCAAAACACCCATAGAAAACATGCCTGAATAATACAGCAGTAAACCAGATTATATTGTCTCATAGGGTTTTGTAAGTGTGTGATAGCTGAAGTTTGGTGGGGTTTTTATAAGTGTCATTTCAGGTTTATGTCTGGAGCTGGCACTCTGTAAGAAAGGTGAGTGCTATCATCTTACTATGGCTAGAATACATTTGAGACTCAGCAACTCTGCTTTTTTGCATTGGTTTCAGAAAAGCATGAAATTTGTGGCAGCCTTACGATTGCTGTAATAGTAGTAGCTGTTTGCCACGACTCAGGACAACATTTCCAAAAGAAAATATTATTTCACGGTCAGCCAGATGATGAAATTAAAAAGTGAGATGTGTTTTAGGTTAGCTCTTGGCTAGTTTGATGAGTATCTAGCAAGCATTTTCAGAGGCCTTCAGCAGCAGAATTCTCCTTCAGACCTGTTTGCATCCACATTCATTGTTTCACACTGATGTTGCCATGAATTCACCTGACCCTCACCTATTTCAGCCCTGATAGTGGCAGGATGCTGAGGGAAATCTGTTTGATTTAGAAACTGCTACCAATCTGCTCTCTATTTCGTGTTCATAGCAGTTGCAAGCACAGGCTGATGGTTTAGCTGTACCAATACATACCGTGCTCAAGCATAAAAGAACCTTGCACACGGAAAATCTAATGTACCATTAAAAACAGGTAACTCTTTACGAGTGTCACTGTATGCCCAGTGCTACCAGAAGGGACAATTCCACTCTGAACATTGCAGGCAGGTCCACCCTCCAGCTTGTACTGGCTCTCTAGAGATCCCCAAGTGGCCTCATCATGGGATAAGAGGTGAGTGACAGCATGAAACACCCAAAACCAGAGGACATGAGCCTACATCACCAGTGATATCCAAAGAGTTTAGTTCTGCCATCACCCTTGATCTAAACTTTTAGTCCTGACTCTTGACTTGCTGTTCATACTCTTTTACTGCCTAAGCCTGGTGATGAGGCAGAATGGATATGAGAATCTGTGGGGAAGGACAAGAAAGGCAATCTTCACCTTCAGCAGCAGAGGCATTATAAATGGGCTTAAAATGTTTGTGCAGACTATTATAGAGTTTCATTCTTTTCTACCAGATACTCTGAGTGATCCTGTAATACTAATGCCTACAGAGCCAGGTGCATTAAAAAGCCATGTCCCACACATCTGTTCTGAGAGAAAGGAAAGCCTGAATAAAGACAGAAGCACTATGGATGGTAAGGTGCCTTTTCTCTGAGCACTATGGAAAAAAAGAAAAGTTGGATTCAAGAGTGCTTAAATGCTGAAAGTGAAGATTCTGATAAATGTAAAATTTTTTAAGTTATCTTTAGGACAGTGGCAGAGGGAATTTCACAATATAAATTGTTACAGCTATTTGCTATCTCTAAACAATGAAATACACTGCATATGCACTTGATGTATTTGCAAGGAAACTGGGTGCATCTTGTATTATCAAAGTGTAATGAACTGCAACAACCAAAAGGAACTTGGACCAATCAGAAAGAAGACCATTCTCATCACTAAGGAAACTACAGAACAAGAAAGTTGTAAGATAACTACAAGAGAGACTGATAGCCAACTTGCATCTATTAAAGGGAAGGAGCTGCCTAGAGTTCACCCAGAGGACAGCTATGGGCGACCATCTGAGAGACCCTCCGAAACCCCACAGAGACTCTACCCACATGTGTAATGACTAAATGTGTAAATATGATAATTAGTTCCAGGAAACAGAATATTGTATAAACACTCTAGGAATTTTAATACATATATATATATATGATAGGGTAATATAGACTTTGACTGGTGTGATATATGGTATGCACGTTAGATGGAGGGATCCCCCGTGCATTCAGCACTGCAATAAAGAAATGCCTGCTTCTTAAAGCTGTGTTAAATTGATAATTCATGTTATGAGGTTTCTTTCCAATTTTGGTAACACTTATAGATCCAGATGACATGTTAGTTGTAAATGGAATAAAACCTCCCCTTTAAAGAAAGCATTAAGTTTTTGTTGGTTTTTTTTCAATCCACAAAGGAACACTATAATTATCCAGAACAAATATGATATTATTGTCAGTTAGAAAAATACATCAAATATTTTCCTAAGGTCAATTTTTGTTACCCGATGCATTTGTTATTTAAAACATTGCTACATTAATAAAAATGCACACGCAATTTAATTATAAAATTTGAAAAAAGTAACTCTCAAAATATATTAGTGCACCAATAGCAGTCCTATTAATTGAAGCATCATTTAAAAGTGTCAGTGGCTCTTACAACACCAGTTGCAGTCCCTTAGTAATTTAACATTACAGTTCCATTTCTTGTTCTAATCTCATTTAATTTATCTTTCTTATTTCCTTGCTTCTGGATATGCTAAGTTCACCACCCAATGAGTTTATTTCGCTAGTCATTCACTTTTAACAGTAAAACAAAACTATTTGAGGGGAATAATCTCCTCGCAAATCCAAAACAGGATAAAGAGCTCTTATTTATCGAGCGTTTTGTGCCTTGAATTGAAGCATTATTGCGAAGAGTGAGCAATAAACAAAAACACCTCAGGGGCCTGGGAGGAGCAATGTAACCAATTACATTTAATTAAATCAAAGGATGGGAGCCCTAGGGTTGAATGAGCTGAAGAACAAATTTGCATTAACACCTAGCAGCCAAACAAGTAGTTCTTGGTTTAGTCTGGAAGTACAATTGTTGGCGTCTATTCTCTGCGCTGAAGGGGGGCCATTAGCTAAATTCTTAGGAATTGTTTGTCCACTGATGAGGGGCTGCCTTCTCAACATTTCACCTCATCACACATGAAAATTGCCTACTAAAATAAACAGCTTCTTCTGTAACCCAGCAAACAAACATCAGGACATGACTCACAACTTTGCAACCCTGTAACACCTTTGTTGAGAGTCAATAAGAGAACAATGCCAGGGCTCACACACCTAAGAAAAGTGGAGACCCTCCAAACCCTACCTGGGGGTGGGGAATAAGTGGGAATCACTGAAGTTAATCTGACTAGAATTAATTCTATACATTGAAACATACAGGATAATGATTACCTACAGCACTTCAAGAGCAGATGCAAACATTGAGCCTTTGGTAAAAGAGAAGACTTCCCTGCCACCAAAGGTGCAATGCATCCCGAGCCTTCCTCTCTGCTGTTAGGAGGTGGGGGGAAAGATCGTGGAAGTCTGCAAAGAGCAGGGAACAGAACTGAATAAACACGAGTATGAAAGTGAGAGTGACATTAAGAGCAATAAAATACAGAAATGTTAAGAAGCCACAACTCTGTATTTTCCAAACTGTGGTTTTGTGGGGGAAAGCAGGAGGGAAAGACCACAAATGTTTAATCAGTTATAAACTACTCTTTCTTAAATGTTCATTGCATGGTCATACTAAAAGAGAGTTTACATGTAAAGAGCGTGATTTTTTGGAAGGTGTCTATAAGGCATTTGACAGAGTAGTAATAGCCAGAATTCTTTTTACATTATTTTAAAGACATATTTTCAGGGCTTTATAAATATAATAATTTCAAATGATTAGAGATTTAAACTTATTGTCCCATACCTCATCCCAGACACAAAGTATACCTTCATCTACATCCCCCAAAAGCATAAATTAGTTTATCCATTTTAGGTTATACAACTAATGAAAAGGAACGTAATGGTTTCAAAACACTTTGCCCTAAACCTCAAGCTAAAAGGCTGAATTATTAAAATAACTTTTTAGGCAATCAGTGTTCATTGTGCCCTAAAACTGCAACAGCCAAGATTCTCATTTTGAAAAAATACTGAACATGCGTACATAATATTTTCTTCGCTCTTGTTCCTTGAATATTAAGATAGGGAGTACAGAGAACAATAAAAGAATTCTGTAGAGGCCTACATGCTCTGATCTCAGTCTTTTCAGGAAGTTAGCTGTTCTGCTCTTGACCTATTATTTTTCTTGCTTTGGAAGAAATTAAACTGCAGTCTTATTCTGCAAAGTGACCATATAAAAACATAATTTTATTCTTACCACGCAAACTTGTTGCCTTTGTTTACTTGTAGCTACATTTCCCTCTCATAATGACAAATAAAAATATGCTTTCTTGTCCTTTTATACACTGTTAGACCCCCAAAAGCTAGAAGAGAGCTGAAAGCTTGCTTTCAGCAAGACAAGAAGTTGGCTGATGTTTTCATTTTGCTAACTGAGGTAATATCCAGCCCACAGTAAATCAGAAAGCTGTTCCAGAACAAACAGCTATTAGAGATGTGCTTACAGACTACACCTACTTCAGTCTAACCAATTCAACAACTGAAATAAGTGGCTCCCCCTTCTTCTAGACATAAGCAGCGACCTTCTTTATGGCAAATTTTGTGATAATGAGGATATATAGTGTAAGACAGAATTATTAATCTGAAAAAAAACCCACAACAAAACAAAACCAAAAAAACCCAACAATAATTCTCAATTTTTTCTGTTAGATCAACCAACTGATCAAACTGGTATCAAAAGCTTGAGAGCCAAAATAATGCCTAGCAATGGGAGTAGATGACCAAGCATTACTGACTCAAGAGCTAAAACAAGACTACCTCCTTTAGCTTGAAGTTGCTTAGATCATAGGGTATGGTGGAACAATATCAGTAAGTATCTAGTATCTACCTTACCTTGTAAAAGCACTTTAACTTAGACATGTTTCTTCACAGATCAGAAGTCTGTTATCTCAAAACTGAAGTTAATTAAGTAGAGAAGCACTAATATGTACTGGAGGTTGCTGTCCTACTTTGTTTTAGAATGCACTTAGTTAATAAATTTGAAAACCATGCCATGACAAAGTACAGACTCTAGTTTCACATGTACAGTCCTTACCTGCATTAATTCACGTTCCTTAAAAAGACCCAACAACCTCTAACTCTAAATATGTACTTGCACCTTTATGGATAAGCTGCTCTGAACACCATTGTTACTGCTTTCTCCTTCTCAAGGTAACCACAGACCTGATACCTTCCCTAACTCTTGGCCATGACCCCTGCAAACAAGTGTAAGGGGAGGCAGAGTAATGGTTACTGTGGAACAGCAAGTAGACTATGGGTGAGTAGAGGCAATGGGGCAATGAAAGAGGGAGCTCTGGAATAAAATCCTCTAAGTTACACACTACTTATACTTTCCAGTGTGTTTAAAAATAAAAAGATCAAGCAATGATGTGTGCATATGATAATAGTTGTGCTCATGGTGTTGTTTTAAAAACCCATGGATGGCATGTTAATCAAAATGAATATGGTTCTATCCAGCTGTGACTTTTAGAAAAAAAATCCTTTACTGATGAATTCTCCAATCGTGTCAACTTTATGAATGAAACCGCACAATGTGAAATTGCAAACCATTTCTGGATGTTCAAAAGTTTGACAGAGAGATTACTGCATCCATCCACTACTGGAGTGTTGAATCCTTGGCTTTACACACATAAAGCTCTATTCTGGAACTAAGTCTCCATACCTACATACATATAACAGTGAGTATGTTGCAAGAATAGAAAACCTTGTACCTTCTTGTATTCAACAGAGAAGGAGGAAAACTTTGTACCATTTTGTACAGGACAAGGACTAGCTTAAACATTAACCACATCCTGGAACAAGAAGATAAAACTAACAATGAAAGGACCAGAGCTAAAGAAGTACATTTAATAGAACACCTTATATGGTAAAGCCAAGTACTCTGAGAGACAACAACAGACCCCCAGAGACCACCAGAAGACCCCAAAAGTGGTGAACTGAGCATGCACATGGATGATTTAAATATTATAATGAGTTCTGGGAAATGCTTTTAATATGTATGGTGATTCCAGGAAACAGAATGAATAGGGATGTTTTATGATGATATAATAAATGAAGCTGAACCAAGTGGGTGTGCATGTTAGGCAGAACAAACCCCCTGGCACCAAATAAAGTAAGTTCAGCATTAGAAAGCAGGCATAAGTGTTAGAGAGTTCTTCATTTACCAGGATTTGGTAACAAGTACATGTTTTCTGAATGACTATACTGCGCTGGCTCTGAACATGGTTCCTGCTCAGCTAAGAAATTTTCTGGAGAGTAAGGTAAGTCAGGATTCTTTCAGACTGAAGGAGCAACAGCAGAATAGCAAAGCAGATTGAAGGGCAGCAAAAAACACATGACAAGTGATTTCAGACATAAGAAATGCTGGAACAAAGGAAGAAAGTGATGCATGGTCTACATGAAAAAAATTATACAGATCATAAATATGACACATCAGACATAATTTGACTCCAGCATTACTCTGCCATGTAAACCACAAAACAGGAAGTTCTCACAGTGGTCAATTTGATGATGTAATTGCTCTATGAATTCACAGCACAGAGCATATACATACCAACTACCTTTCTAAATATTTACTTTCCCACAAGATCTAAAAGGAAACACACTGTGACAAAACATTCCAGATGCATGGAGCAATTAACTTACCTGCTGATGAGCTGTACAAATCCAGCCTGCATGCTGAATCCCTACATATCAGAGAGCTACTGCTAGCGGCACAATTATATGAATCCAGATACAAGGCTGGGAGAGGTGATGCCAAGACTATTTACAAACAACTGCTAAGTACTCTTGAAAATCTGCTGTAAAAGATATTTTCTGAAACAGATACATGTTAAATTTGAAGCACTCTTGAAGGCAAGATTCAAATGTTAATCCCATTCCTCTTCTTTGAAGATACACTGCTTGTTTTAGTGTACTTACATTTATTAAATATTAAATTTTTTTTTTCCCCAAAATTGAAGAGCGTTTTAGCTCTATTTTTGAGGTCAACATACTTTTAATTTTCAGTGATACTCTGTGTTTTTCCTGTCTCAGTCTTATCCATTCTATACTATTTTCAAAAGTGTTGTGCTCAAATGTTCTCAAAAACCAGTTATTTCAACTTGAATTACATGGGGTTTATATGCTTCTGTTTACCTCAGTGGAAAACTGAAGTGTGCTATCTAATTATCTGTTTGCTTTATCTTTCTAATGAAATTGTGAATTAACTGATCACAGCATCCTTTAGACAAGATTCCTAGCAGTGATATAAGTAACATTAAAAGACTTTTTACACAGAGCAGGAGACAATAACCTGAAATTACACTGTGCAAAATATAGTTGGAATGGGTAACTAAATTGTTCCACTCCTAACCACTTTATACTGGTATTCAGCTGTATTTACCACTGCATGGTTGATGGTACACTCTTTGTATGTTTAGATTAGAAAAAAAAAAGGGGGGGGGGAAGAAAAAAGAAAAAAAAGTTCAATTTCTAAACAATATACAGCTCTTGAGTAATGTGAATATAAATTTTCTTTACACATCGTAAATAGTGACAAACTCAACCAAAACACTTTAATTTGAAATAACTAAAAAACATCCATTTAAAAAGATGTTAATTAACCCTGCAGGGTGCATGCAGGATTTGAAATGACTCCAAACAATGTCCAGCTTAATGCTAAGAACTTATAAAATGAGCTATCAGGGCCTATTAGTCCATTGTAATGGCTTAGATACTTGAAGAAATGACCCTAAAATCTCTGTTCTGACCCGACTTTCAGAAATGGGGCAGAAGATTGACCTTCACACAATATAATCAGCAAAGGATCTAAAAAATGTATCTCTGTTATGTGAAACCACAGTTTTATTTACTCAGGCATGTTCACTTAGGAGTTAAGGTCCACTCAAGCATCATTTCAGGGTTAAAGGTTATAGTATAAAGCCATTATGTTTTCAAGCACAGTAGCATGCTACCATTTGTGTTGCAGTAATATCACAATCAGACATTACCTTTTTAGCTTGGCCCAGGGGTGAGTTTAAGACCCGGGCATATACATTGTCAAATAGGCTGGTACTTTCTATAAATCACTCAAAACTGCATTTACTAAACTTTAGATTGGTGTGTATTTTGTCTATGTGATTATCTGTAAACATACATAGAGCTTTGAAAAGGTTTATGATCTGTGATCATACAGAAAATTTGTTTATATAATAATTAGGTTGATTATATATTCAATACACAATCAATATACAGGAAAAAAATCAATACATTGTCTTTCAGGTTCAGTATCACAATATGGTCAATGTTTTTGTCTCAGAAAACTGAATAAAGTAACTTTAAAAGTAGCTACAAGCACAATAAGGATTTCTGAAGTTCTCATTCAACACTTGTTTAAAATCCCTTGCTATTGTTTACCAGCTCCTACTATTCACTACACACCTATTCCAAATTAAGAACATGTCTTGATCAAGTGCTTACTAAATTGAGACCCTGTACAACAATAAAGTCTAAGTTTGATCATCAGAGAAGCAGTATTTAGAAAAGTACTCACAAGAAACTAAAATTTTGTTAAACTGATGCCATTTACACTATAGACAATAAATGAGAAAAATGTTTAGAGTGCCAGCAACACCTGCTGAATAGGCTAACAACGTGGGGTTTTAGATATTTGTATTTCATGCCTCTTAAGAGGGATGGCAGAGGTTGGACATACATTTATTTTCTCAAGTGCAGTACACAACCTATGCATCCTTTGAAGTTAGGTACCTCTTGAGGAAAACAGATAGCAACACTGTATTTTGCTATTCCTTAGAATTTGATTCTTAAATGAATAAGCCAAAAGTTAGACGAGCAACAAATTTTTTTTAAACTCCTTTTTTTTTTTTTTTTTTTTTAACTTCGTACTAAAAGGTACAAGCCATCGATGATTCCTAAAATAACAGAATCTTGATTTTATATATTCTTTGGACTCACACAGGGATACTGAAATCTACCGCCAACTGCTATATTACTGCATGCAATTTGACCACCATATACTCGTAATGTCTACCAAAGTCTAAATTTATATGTATATATTTTTAAAAACATAATAGCATTATAAATCATAGGATGATTCAGAGTGTAAAGGTTAGAAGATGCAGAGTACTTTCAAAAAATATGACTTTCTGCGCACACTGTCTGCAAAAGCATGGCAGTTATCTCAGCAAGTGCTGCTTCATGATATAAAGGATCCTTGGCTTTGTGATCCAAAGTCTGTGCATGAAATTGTTATAGCACAAATTTGTATACAAAAATTACAACAAGAATTTCCATTAAAGTAAGATTAAGGTTGTCAAATAAAATACTTGATTTAGGAAATGACAAAATTCATTAGGAAATGCCACTACATACATAGCACAGCTGTCTTGCATGTATGCCTTAGGAAGCAACACGTAACTAAATACTGTCACATCCTGTACTTTAGAGAGGACCACTGCTTCCTATTAGTTCAAAGAACTAAAGGACAGTGTTCACTTAATGGTAAAATAATCACTATTTACACTTTAGTTAAATACAGCATAATTTCTTACTTCCTGAATTTACCTTTTAATAGAGCAGGCTTCTCTAGTCTTTGGCTTGGAAGCTGTACACAGCCTAGCAGAATTCATTGCCTGCTTTTCAGTGTCTCACTCACTGAAAGGTATCCAAGCAGTCACCCCTAACAGAACAATTCCTCCTCCTGACAGTCCTTGCTGACTATGTTCCTTACAGCACATGGGGGACAAGGGGACAGAAAGAAGTCAGACAGACTTTCTTTAGATGAAGCTCTGAGGCACAGAAAGAGGAAAAACATCCACTAACTCAGGAGAGTCCAAAGCACTTAAAACCTAATTTTTTAAGTCTCTGACATTTTTCCTTATTTGAAATCACTGTTTCAGCTGTGATTTGCTTCTGAGATCAGACACTAGGCTTTCAGAGAAACAACATCCTAGCCCATCATCACAGAACACCCCCTGGCAGATGAAGAGAGTCTGCTCTCCAAGCAACAGGCAACCACATGAACCATGAATTCCCCATTTGCACAGGCAACCCTAAAATAATAGTTCACTTTGTAGAGCCAAGGACTCAAAACATAGTTCTCTGGGGTTTTTTTTGAGGTAAAAAGTAATCATCAAAAATCCCATAACCTGGAATATCAGATCCTCCACAGGTTGTTAGAAGGACTGTCGCTTCTTTATGACTATACAAATAAAATAAATTAAAACATTGGAACAATCAACAAGGAGCAACAGTTAAAAACAATGAAAGATTGTTTTCACCTGAGCAGTCACAGGAAGGTGACACACACACAGATACCTAGAAACACTGTTTCCTGCAGGTCCAGCCGCAGAACTTTTTCAAGTGCACACACAATTCCTTCCTAGCCCTCTTGAGGCTGAGCTGGCATAGCCTCCCTTCTGCCTTTGACTTCTTGTCTTGCTCCAGTTGCTCTTTGTATACATTCATTTCACTCACTGTGATTTCATGCCCGGCTCCAATCCAGCCAGTCTGGTTTCTCTCTTGGAAAAAACCTTATCAGGTATGGCTTTACTTCCAATTCCTCTTCCTGCCCAGCCACTAATGTTGCACTTACTCTTCTCTCCGCATATACTTCTTGTTTTATGATTCTTTCTGACTAGGCTTACTGTTTGTGTCACTCCCTCCTCTGATCGTCTGCTCTTAGCATCAGAAAACAGTATGGATCCTTTGCCCACGTTTAGGCTATGAAGTCTTGCAGGAGAAAAAAAGAATGATTTAAAGATTAAGAGTAAACAATCGTAGCAGTATCTGCCACCATCCTTCAAACTGTTAAATATATATTAAAGAAATTCACAAAAATCTACAAACTATGTAGTTACCAGATTATCATCTTAATCAAATTAAAATTTTTTGGGGGGGCGAGGGGTGTTAATCCATTTTAGAGTGAAGACAATGTTTCTTATTTGACAAGTCCTGATGAAGAGAATGAGATTCTTTATCCTACTAAGGCAATTCAAATTTGACTTGTACTAAAAACAATTGCTAAAATAAGACAGTAATTCAAAAGCTGAAGATGTTTTCAAACACTTGAGGAAAGATGGCACATTGCCGTTCTAGTTTCATCATCTTACAATATTTATGTCACCAGTAAGATCTTATTTCAGGCAGGGTCAAAGTAAACTGTCAGGTAAAATAATAAATCTTTCACAATATCTTACTAAAAAGCTCTGTTAAAAATCTAGGTTTTCTTCTTTCATATATATAATGTGAACATATGTAATTTTATATGTAATAACTATATGTCTAATAATTATATATACACCTATTTATATACACACATAAAAAAGCCCATGCCAATTAGACTGATTTATTTATAATCACAGGATAATCCCTTCTGATCTGTATATGCATATTTCTTATTGTGGAATAAGAAATATTTTGCTATTAGAAAACAAATCCCTGTATTTAAATGCTCAGATTTGTAAAAGGATAAAAAGATATAGCTGGACTCATAATTTCCAGGATTCTGCCTATGTCATTTTGACAGTTCACACTCAACTATTACAAGTCATACACAGCTCTTGAAATGACAAACTTAAGACAATTCTGTTTATTCTAAAAAAACCCCAAACCAACAAAAACACAACCTCCCCAAATACCCTAACAAGTCGAGAAAAAAAAAAAAAAAGCCAAAGCAAAAGAATAATGTATCTGAGAGGACACAGAATTTTCATTCTCACTCAGCAGTTCAGTCTGACTCTAGATCAGTTCAGTCTGATGCAAAGACAGCATATTTTACTGTCCATTTGGAAACTATCTTAGAGATCTTTGCTTTCAAATGCCAAACCTATATGACCATTTTATTCCTATGTATCTTTAAGCATTTTGTTGGTCCTACTGCCATTTGAGGAGCTATACAACTTTGAAAGGCATCTTAAAATCATTGCAGAATGTTGCCTGTGGCCACTACTACCACTTAACTGTTAATTACTTTTAAGTCAAGGCTTACAAAGCTGTTCTCATTTTAATGCTCAACTTTTACACTAAGGAAAAAGTCTACTTCTTCACGAGAAAAGTCTCAAAATTCTTTTAGGGTGTGCCTACACACAGCAAAGGATAATTAAACTGCTGTGTGCATTTGCTCCTAAACATTCGTAAGTCCTTTAACTTGATGGCTATCTGTCAGAGTTTATCTATAAAAAATAATATAAACTATGTTTCACCCAATCTCCATTCAGATTGAGAAAGTGACAAATGCCAGGCAGTGTTACGGCCGTGGTGGCAGTGCATGGGGTGCTCTGGCAGGGGGGGTTGGACTAGATGATCTTTCGAGGTCCCTTCCAACCCCTAATATTCTGTGCTTCTGTGTGCTTTACCACCAAAAAAAACAACTGAACACAAGCTACAGCTCATACCTTAGACTCATGGATTTTCAACCTTTTTCCAAAACTAAAATTATATGCAACAGAACTAGTCCTAGTTATTAATCCCCCTCTGCCCCAAATAAGAGTTCTTTTATAAAAATACTTGATTTTTGGTTTTGACCCTTTCACAGATCTACATTGAAAGCAATGTCTGCTAAGATTAGAGTTCATGAATACCAGTAGTTCACTGCTGCTTACTAACTGCACTAGTCCAATCAAAACCACCAAAACCACCCATACAAAAATATATTCTGAGACAATCTTTGATTAAAACATCTTCCTCTGCTACTTTAACCCAGGAAATAATGTTAGAATTTACTCAGAGTCACTTACCAGTAACTAAGCCTGTCCCACAGGAGATGTGCAGCTGAACACACCTTCCTTATAGGTAATTTATATTGGTTAGTTTCAACAGAAAATATAATGCATGTTTTTAAAAGCAGATTATAGTTATGGACAAAATTATCAAATTAAGTCTTAGTAATAATAAAAAAAAAGTTGTTTATCTGTCTAAACTCAATTTTAGCAAAGTCTTTAACCACACAAACAAAAGGAAATATATTTTCTACTTTGGGAATCTGCAACTGAATAATAAATATATCTACAAATTGCCTCAAATTACTATAATTTCAAAATAAGAACCAATGTACAGCAAAGATAAGGGTCCTGTATACCATCTACTTGGCCATATTATGTTTTATTATGAAGAACATTCCAGTATTTTTAGCCTGACAGAATTTATACTAGGCTGCTGATTTGTAAAAGGGCCTAGGAAGGTACAGTTATTTATCTGTGTGAATAGATACATTTCATGGAACGGGTTATGTGCTTACAGTGAGGCACACATAAAGTTGCTGCTTTTACATCCTAAATCCGTATCTAGTGTCAGATTGCAGTGGTTTTTTTTTTTTCCTTACATACTGTCATGAGGGGTTATCCAATACATTTAGTAATACTGTTTCTTGTCTTTACTGTCCAAAAGGAGCTCCTGCTAAGCAAGCACATTAAACCTCTGAGCCCATTGCTTTTACTAATTCAGGTCTGTTGGTCTCCCCTACTTTCATGAAACCACCTGATGAGTGTTATAATCATTAGACTCCTGTCTAAAACCAAATAAATTCTACATAAAATCTGCAGCTGGAGCATGGGAGGTTAAGAAAAAAAGCGGTACCTTCCACATGTTTTGATGGAAATGGTTGAGGCATCTAAATAAAGGAAAGGATTTAAGACTGCGAATGCATCTGGTTGGGAACTAAACTCCAATAAGAGGGAGAGTTAATGACACACAAATCTTGGAGTGCCACCTGTGGTGAATTCCAGTCCATGTCACTACTTGTGTAGAAATGCCTCCTTACCTGAATTTTATTGTCACAGAATTAAAGTTCAGCTCAGCAATGCCCAAGTCTCTTTTCTGACACAGCTCTACGTCCTTCACTTTAGATAACCCAAACAGGTGGCATTTAAAATGAGCAGACATTCCTGGAAATGCAGTACTGCACAATTTGACAAAGAGCCTACAATTCACCTACACGTGGGAGAGAAGTCAAGTCTGCTAGGGCCCCTCAGCATACCACCACTGCAAGTTGTTTGGTTCCGTCTGCTACTTCCAATTCAAATCTAGAGGCTTATGAGACTTCCCACCTGTAAAATGGATCTATTATTTATTTCACAGATGCAATATTGTACAGATTAGTTAACACCAAAAAAAGTACTTCAGGGAGTATAAATGTGATACCCTCTTCTGAGCTGATATAAAACACACATTTAAACAGGACAACAAACCACTGCCTTAAAAGTACTGAAATTGGCCTAAAGGGAAACATAAAAATTAAACTGGAAACACAAAAATCTAAATAGTGATATGCACATTCAGCCAGCACTAGTGTAGATGGAAAGAAAGTAAATTTACTTCACAAGGCATAGGTCACAGTTCAACAATAAATATTAATAGACAAGGAGCTAGTGTGAAAAGGTATAAGCGGATCAAATTATTGTTATTCCTGAATATGACTGTAAGAATTCCATTTTTCAGGTGCAAGAACATATTTGAGTACTCCCAAATTACCAAAATGCTGCCCCCTCCCAAATGAAACCCCCAAACCAGAAAACAAAACAACAAACCCAAACAAACCCCACCTCGCATTATTTTACACTCGGTCACATTTACGGAAAGTCAGGAGATGGGAGATAAAGGAATTTACAGTAGAGTGCTATTACAATCATACATATTACAAATTTTTGCTAGACTATCAAACACGTTACAAAACCAGTACATGCTTCAGTGTAGTTGAAGTTCTCCTTCCACTGAAAAACTACAGGACAAAACTATGCACAGAAGCTTAGATCGGATACATTTGTAGTACACGTGATTATAACAAAGGCTTTCAGGAAGTGAATGAAATTAAAAGACAGAAAATCATCAGGTGACTTTCAGTGCAGAAGACATGAAGGCATTCTATAATTAAGTATAATGATTGATTCAATTCATCCTCCCCTCATCTTCACATAGTTAAAAACTTAAACTAGATTCATGTTTTTCGTGCTTTTGTTGCACATTCCATAATAAAGTATAACAACAACAAAAAACAAATTACAGATGTTAATTAAAAAACCGTTCACCAGAAGCAACAAGATAAGAGGCTTGTGTATAGGGCAGAAGCAGTAGATGTCTTATATCAAGACTTCAGAAAGTCTTTTGACAATTTCATTAGAAACACAGTCTAAAGAAAATTTGGTTAACATAGGTGCAGAGCTGAAGAATAATTCTCAATATTTTACTGCAAAAGACAGTGATTTTATCAGGTGGAGTTTCCATAAACGTCAACATCAGACTGTTCAGTGTTTTCACTGATCATCTAAATGATGGAAGGAACATGATTATTAAATTAGCAATTTGTCAATTTAGGAAGTCCAGTATGTTGAAAGACAGGCTTCCAAGGACAAAAGCAATGAACTGGCAGAACTCTGGAAACAGAGAAAAAAGTTAAGCAGAGACAAGCACCAGGTATTGCACTCGGGTAAGAGTAATCTGCTACATAATCTGCTACAGACAGGAATAACTGATCCCTTTTGAAGGGGATGAGGATCTTACGGCAGGTCAAAAGCTCAACATGAGTCAAAGTCATGCTGTTGTAAGAGAGGAAAACACATAAATACTCGGATTACAAGCTGTAAAATACAAAATTACCTGGTTTACTTGTTATGAAGGTCTCAACTGGACTATGGTGCTCACTTTTGACACTCTTCAAGAAAGATACAACTCAAATTTACGGAGTCTAAAGAAAATGGAGAATCTAGAAAAAATGTAGCTAAAGAAAAAAATGATAGAATTTGGCTTGCTCAACATAAGGAAAACATGATACAATCAAGGCCATATGATGACTTAAACTATCTGAAAAGCTGTATTACAAAAGAAAATGCCATTTTTCTCGATAAGCAAAACAATAATGTTTAACCTTTAATAAAGCAGCCTACCATTAGATATGAGGAGATATTTTCTATCAGTAAGGAAAGCAGATGTGAAATCACTGTCGCTGGAACTAGTATGTTCTGAATGTTTGTATTATGGGCTAATCACTCAGGTGTTTTGCAGGTGGGCTACAGTCCTATTTGAAAACCACAATGCTGGGCCTCCAGTAATTAGTACAAACATGCAGCTGTACACCTATACCTCAGACATTTTCCATCTACCAAACCATTTATATAGAGCACTGTTTTAATCCACCAGGTTTACTAAAAATTAGTTATTTAGATTACTGGAATAATGCCTTTTCCATTTCTTTTCATATTATTGATTTTTTTTTTTTTTTAATCGTTTAAAACCATGGAATTTTACTTAACTGTACTGAGATTTAGTAAGAGTATTTACTCTGTCCAGCTAAGTACATGAATAATAGTTCCACGTTCAATTTTCATCTAATCACTGCTATGTCAATTAGGTTTCATCATACTTTTCAGTCAGAACTACCATCAGACAAAAAAAAAAAAATCAAATGTATATATTATGCACATGTTTCAAATTCTCATTTCCAGAAATATTTTACTCACACTAGTTTTGTTTGAATGCGATTCTGTAAACTGAATCTTAAGTTGAAATCTTTCACCACCACATTTTCAAAAGACATGAGTTCACCCATTTGAACACAATTTTTAAAATAAAATGCAGTGCAACTTTTAAGAAGTCCCCTACAAAGACTTGAAACAAAACCAAAACAAGGTGCAAGTTATGCATAATATTTCAGTAACATTTGTATGGAGAAAATGAAGAATAGGGAGTGCCCTTGGTACCTCCACACCGCAGCCACTGATGAGACTATACAACAAGACAGAGAAATACCCCATCTGACATCTAAGTCAGATCCCGTCAGCAACTTTCTGACGTATTGAACAGAAGGTAGCTACTCAGTGATGTAGTCCAAGCACGGCATTTCCTGAGCATGTTTTGCACCTCATGCCTCTACTTTTGTGAAGAGTAGCACTGAAAGTGTGGCTAGAACACAGCAGGTAAAAGGAACGGTGAAAACAAAAAGAACAACTGCAAAGAAACATGCAAGTTCTGACCAAACTGCAACAACTTACTGAACATCAAGCTAAATTAAACTACTTTGAAACTACTTATTTCAGTAATGCTCAAATTTGAAATGTTTTAAGAAAGAACTCTGCAATATATTAAAAGGTTAAGCTTATTTAGTAACATCCTACATCTTAAAGGGATGCTTACCATTATTGTCTTACCCTATCTCAACTAAAGACATGATTAAGTTATGTAATATAAAAGTAAACCTTATCAAAGTCATTAAAATAATTCATACACTTCTTCTACCAATCTAATTTAAGCTGTTATACCCTATCTTCCAATTCTTTTAATTAATTTAAAACAAAAGATCCAACTTCTCATGATAATCCATTCAGAATATACAGAACACTTTGAAAAATGCTTCAAATTATAGAAGGTCAATATCTGTGCACAAAGTCAGTCAGACTAGCACAGGTAGTAAACTTAGAAACACAGTTATGACAATGATTTTTATAAAGATGACAACAGATTTGATGCAAAACCCCAGATAATCAGAGTGCCAAGGTACAAAACACTGCTTAGCGATACAGAAAACTAACTGCAGTTGCCCTAATAGAGTAATATAATTTTACCAAAAGGTTCTCATAGGAACATCCTGAAGAGAAGAAGCAATTAATACAGAAATCTTCAAACTGCCCCATTCCATAAGCTTTATGCCAGTTATATCAACACGACTGCTCGGGATGATGCTGTAAACTGGATCAGTGAAGCGATTTGGATGGGGGAGGGGAAAAAGCAAACTGCTCTTTTTCTTAACCCTAATCATGAAATGTTTTATTTAAAAGGAAGCTGCATAGTGAACAGTAAATTGCAGGTATTATAAATATGGTGTTTCACTCAAAATGCCATAGCAAATGCTGCCATACAAACACCCTTCAGTCAATTTAGACTTTTTCCAAGAGGGCGTGAGGTTCTGACACAGTAAACAATTTCGAACTGCCACATGAGTGGAATGGAATGAAAGAAGGCTCAGAAGACGAGTGGCAGGTTCTTCCAGTGGGAATATCTACTGAGGCACGTAGAGGCAGGAAGCATATTCAAGTGAGTATGCTTTTCACCACAGAAAACAGGACATTTCCTCTAAAAAAATGGGGAAAACTTCCTCAGCAGCACCTGAAAAACACAGTCTGCTCCCTTGTGGATTCTAGGTAATGCTACATGAAATACAGGAGCACCTCCTTGCCATAGAGTATGATAAAAGAGTAGCTGCCACAATCTCTCTATAGAGGAGCTCAGATACCTCTGAAGAAACAAGTAGCTCCCTGAACACATTCTCAAGTGCTAGTACTAGGCAAGAAGATCTCTCTCTTGTTCTAGTGGTTTGAGAGGAAGGGAGAAAGAAAGGTTCTTTGTTTTAAAGTACATTTTATTTAAGTAAATAAAAAGCAGTTACACAATTACCAGTTTTATATAATCATTATTTAAAAATTGATAAAAATCTGAAAAAAAATTGAAAACTAAAAGGAGAAAAATTTTTCTCCTTGAGATGCATTTCCAAAAAAAAAAGGTACTTCTCTCTTGTTATTTTAATGAAAAATGTCATATGAAGCTGCAAAATATTTTCTCCAATTTATCTAGCTCATTTATCTGGGGAGGACACAGACAAACCTATTAAAAAAAAATCCCCAATTTTTCCAATATCAAACTTGTGGCAGACATTGGAATTTCTAAATATAAAATTAGTGCGGTTCTAAAGATGGCAAGTAGGTGTTTTGTAAGAGTAGCTATATCCACACGCTATGTTTTCAGGAAACCACACAACATTTTCCATCAATAAAACATTAAAAATAATAGTATCGGGAAAACAAATGAAGATATAACCCTACTTTTTCTGGATTTCACATAGATTACCTGTTTTCCTGCATAAGCAGAGGCAACAGAATTCAAAACTATTCTATTTACATAGACTCCAAACTGAAAGCTTAAGTCTCTGGAGGATCTACTTGCTTACAGGATCAACACCTTCGGGATATGTGCCTGAGTAGCTCTGTAACTGCAGCACCCTCTGCTGCTTTTTTAGTTCCAAAACATGTAATTGTACATTCAACCAAGTAGAAAATAAAATGACTATTTATTGAATATGGTGTTTCTTGAATATGGTTACATTATTAATTAGTGCTAGGTGCAGTTTACAAGAAAATGCTTTGCTCTTACATGCAATATATTTCCAATTTCATAGTACTACAGCATATAACATATAACATAGAATATATTCTGTGTTAACATCTCATAGATATTAGATGAAAATCCACAAACATTCTGTATTTCACTGTTTAAAATTCTTCTTTACAGATACCGTAGCTTGCTCAGACTGGTGGCAATTAATAATGAGGTTTACATTTTGGCCCTTGATAATTTCACTTAATTTAAATGTACACATAATTTGAAATTATTACTGCAGGGATATAATTATACAAGCATTTCAGTCATAAGTGCTTGCTCCCATAAGTGCTTGAACTTTCTGCCTGGGATCCATCAGTTCTTTTAAAGAACCATTTCAGGACTAGAGATGGTCTCAGGATGCACCACCTTTTTAACAGATGGCATACTGGTGTCTAAACCGAACAGACTGATCCTTTCCTTCATCCCAGTTCTCTTTTCCCTGCCTTCTGTTTATACACAGAATTAAAGCTGAAAGAAGTGCATTTAGCGTTGCATCCTGTCTGTACGGAGAATTCATTGAAGAGTTTTCATGTGGAAACTGCTCTCTCGGAGGATGGAGAGAAAAAATTCTCACATTTTTCTGGGAAAGTAAAAACCACTTGCAATTCATAGTGTGAATTCTCATTTGTAGTACCAATCCTACAATGAAAACACATCTTCAGAACTCTTTTTTGAAAAAGACAGAATACAAGTATGGGCACTAATTTTTAACAAGATGTGTAGAGGCAATTTCTGGAGCTAACACCTGGGACTCTGCAATATGCCACTTACAGCTACTGCAGTTGGCTCCACTGTAGTCCTGAAGTCTTCCTGGTATAAGGCAGCACTTCTGGAAGTAATCACAAGTATTCCTCAAAAGCTGCTTATTGATATTTTATATAATGCTGCCAGCTAGTGGCATACTTTGTACCAAGTTGATATCTACTAGGGAGTGTAGAGAAAGTGGTATTAACTAGAGTCTGCTCTACCACACTTCTTTTGACGGTGTATGGTGATGTGGCTGTTAATGCCCACCGACAGAAGTATCAGAAAGTGAAACAAAAGGATCATAGAAATGCCCCTGAAAGAGCTTGCTTTAACACAAGGCACTCCATAACATTACGGGAAGAAACAAAGAAACTCCCCCCCAAAACTCCACAAACCATGCTCTTTGAAACACCTGACTACATTTAAGAAGGATGTAATATGCAAAACATTTCACTTTTTACAAAATCTAATCTGTTTATTACACAATTATTTCATAATCTAATAATCTCCAGCAAAACATTAATCTTCCTGATAAAATACTCAGTATGGCAGCCAGAACAAACACACAGAACACTAAAATATTTAACTATGTTCTGATAACTCAGTCCAAAGAGTTTCGTTGAAGTTTTGTGCCCAGTAAGTAACTTCTGGCTATGCAATGTGACCTAAAAGAACATTAGAGTCTGTAATTATTCAGTGAGTCCCCTCACAGAGCATACTGTAGGTGGAACTGATAATATGTTCAATACTGGCTAGCTCCTTCAGTATTAGGTATTAGAAGAAGTTATCTAATATTGTTAAAGACCATTTTAGAAATGTTTGGCAGGTTTTTTTAGGATAGACTCTCAATAATATGAAGATCTTAAAGAACACCATTGTAAAAAACAGTCAACTTAATTTTAGAAATATTACAACTGTAGTTACCCTTGGAGAGTAAAAAGAGGCAGAATTACTATCTACTTTTCCACTGTGGGTTAACACAAAAAAAAAGACAAGAAATACACAAAAAAAAAGGTAAAAGGAAGAGTCAATTCAAATCAAGGAGTAATGAGAGAGCACACAAATTCTGTTATGCATGATCCAAACAGAGCAGCTCAGTAAACACATGGCTGGGAGAACTTTAATATGATGATGTGACAGACAGTTACTCTGGCTTGGACACTGGGGACGTTTACGCCATACAGGTGGTAGCAAAAAAAAAAAAAAGTATAATTATTACACTCCAAGCCAGTACTGTATGCTGCCAGAAGATCACTATTTTAGTTACCCTGACAGAGTGCAATCTGTAGTGTTTAGTAAAATGGGCATAAATCAGTAACACGTACATCAATGCAGACAGGCGTTTACACACACAGACATTTAAAAATGGGGAAGCACTGAATCTGGAAATGACTTAGCAAACACTGTATATAATAGCACAGCATGAACCCTCAAAGCAACACTGAATCTTAAAGGACAAGTGTGAATCTTTGTATATACAAAGAAACAGTAAGAAGAACTACAAATGTATTACAGATAACAGTGATAGCATTGGTGCTGTGTCGCGTCGGTTAGAGTGCAAGTCTTGTTCTACCATCTGCAATCAATAAGTAGCTGAAATACTTGGAAGAGTTAACAGAAGATCCGACAGCACATCTAACAATAGGAAAGCAAATGAAAACTGCAGAGTAATCTGAGTTAACAATGAAATTTGTGCAGACTGATCACCATCTAAATACTCACACAAGGAACAAAGATTAAGAAATCATATTACCACGTTTAACAGAGTAAGATACACTGTCTTGATCTACTATGTGAAGCACTTTTAGACAAAAAAAAACCCAAAACAGAAAACAAAAAAAAAAACCACACAAAAAAACCCCAAACCAACAAAAAACAAAACTAGGATTTTCTTTGTTGTTCAAAGCTGTTATAGAAGTCCTTCTATCGTCCTATTCTGACAATCTACATCAAATATCTCTAAATACCTCCTATCATTTCACAGCATTTTTTTCCACATCCTAAATGTCCTAAATCTAAATGTTTTTATCATCCAGATCGTAATGCCTACATCTGTAGCTGATGTCAACCATCATTAGAAATGTGAATTTTCTTCCTCAGCCTTAATATTATTAATTTGGATATTCATATATACCTTAGATATAGTTCTCATTCAGAAATCATAGAACAAATTCTTGTTTGGCAATGGCTAAAGCATATGTCCTGAAGAACTCGGTGGCAGGATTACATAGTTACGCTCAATATTCAGAACCAAATGAATTCTAAAAGTACATAGTTTATGATTTCTTTTTTTTTTCCTTTTGAAGGCAAAAGTTTATTAAACAATGAAAAGCCAAAGTTTATCGAAGCATAGCTTTGGAATACTAAGACTGGAGTTTTGAGATGAAACATGTATATCAGATGAGTTTCTGTATCATTCCTTTGATAAGGAGAAAGAGAGATGGACACATTCTTGAATATCTCACAAACCTACAGAGACCCACCCCATCAGTTCGCTTGTTTGAAAACAAACCAACCAACCTGAAAAATAAGGCAGAATGTTCAAACGAGAATTGTATGTATATCTATAAATGTTAACTATGTAACTCATTGCATAAAAAAAATTTACATATTTTTGCTAAGCTTCTTTTCCATGATCTGACACAATTTTATACTTCAAGTCCATTAACAGCATAGATAATTTTATTAACAAGTATACTGAAGCAGAGCCATACCAGGTCAGACATTGAAGGTCCACTTACAGCGCATCTTGTTTCAGGTTAATGCAGCCAGTAACTGATGCTCAGACAAGAGTGAAAGATCATGACAAACATTTCATCCTATTGCCCCATTAATTCTCCTAACATTCAGCACTCCATGAGCCATAAGTGATGTCTTTATATTTAATAGCCACATTGAACTTTTCTTGCACAGCTTTTTCCCCTTTGCTCTTTGAATTCATGTCACATTCCAGGATCCAAAACATTCTGTGGGGAGGAAATACACAACTGGAATGTGTGCTTTCTTTTGCTTTTCTCTGGTTTGAGTTTGCCCTCTCCAAGCCAGAAGTAGCATTGTTTGCCTCCCACGTTCTTGCGCTGTTCCTCAATAATCACCGCTGATTACCGGCCAACACAAATCAATCGGTTAAACTAACTTTTTGACCAACGCACTTCAGCTGCTCTAATGTTCCTGCTGCAGGCACAGAACCAAAAATAACCCGCGCTGGGATGACTTCAGGGTGTACGCACGCAAACAACACTGCTACACAAGACAGCGTAACACACAAAACACCATGGGAGGTAGATCTCTATCTCCGACCACAGCAATGGTGTTTCTGAGCTAGATGAGATGGTTATTGAGGGCTCCCACACAAATATTTTATTTTGATACAACTAGATCTCTATCAACATAGTAGCGTATTTAAATAAACAATGACTTACAGACATTCCCTGTGTTGTCAAAACTTGTAAGAACATCTTTAACATTCAAGAGTCCGTTGTGAAATCTGGAAGAAAACGGAAATAGTGACTTTACCAACATACAAACAATAAAAAAAAAATTCTTCCCTCTTCAGAAAAGAAGTTCACTGCATATGTTTACTTCTCACAACCCCAGCTTCACAGACAAGTAGCAAACAGGGACTACTGTAGGCACCAGGAGGAAAACAAGGGGACGATCACTAGTGTTTAAAAATCAGTGAAATCCATGACCCAGGAATGTATTTCTCAGAAACTAATACTTTATCAAAATGAAAACATTTCCAAAGAGCATCATTATTTCTTTAGTTGTAGAAGGCACATGTAAGAAAGGAAGAATTTCGGTAAAGCAGTTTCTTTAAAGAGGAAAAACAAAAGACTGTTTTTGAACAGCAGTCGTAAACACATTCCTGTTTTTTCCCACAAAATCAAGAACACTTCATTTAATTAATGTGAACAATGAAACTGATTAATGTGTTCAGTGAACTACATTTTCTTTGGTTTTACATTTGCATAACCCAAGTGAAATAAACATTCAAAATCAAGGGTAATAAACTAATTAACTGAACTTCGCATACCAACTACAAACTTTAGAACACGGTGAGCAAAACACTGACAGCAGCAGAAAGTACACACACCAAAAACGAGTAAAATATTTGCCTAAGAAGCTTCCTCTATGTTATAGATGTCAGGCTAGATGGATTCACACACACAAGACCTATTTTTTTTTTTTTAAATTAGCTAATCTAAGCCCAAAACGAACAAAAAAACCCAAAACAAACAAAAAAAAAACCCAAAAATCTTACACTCCACAACAATCAGATCACATAGCAGATTCACAAATGCACTGAGAAAAATGCATTGAGAAAAAAACCACAAAATGTAAAAAGACTCCAGCAAGGCAGTAAAACACAAACATACAGCCTTTTAATAATGTTTCAAATATAGCTTCCAAGGTTGTTTAGGAGAATACTGATTTGAAACAGTGAAAAAGAAATTGAAGAAATCCAACAATTCTAGCACCTACAAAATTACTGTTCCTTCTCTTAGCTTTTCTTTCCTGAAGGAAGACTGTTGCAAGAATGGAAAATAAAAATCAACCTTTTTGCATATATGAAATTCTATATGTATAGTGGGAGGAAAAAAAAAAGCTATAGTTTTTGATAAGCATAAGCATTAAAGAAACATTTACACATTAAATTTTGAGAAGCAAACAGCAGCTTAGACAAGTTCTTAAAAAAATGAAAATCAAATGTAAATCATGTTGAACTGAAATGAGCTCATAAACAGGGGCAACAAAGTACATGAAAGATGTAACAAAAGACTCGACCGGATATTAGAGCTCTCCTCCCAGCAACACAAAACCTAACCAAAAATGCATTCCTTAGCTGCAGTGGAAACCTACATGAAATCTGATGGGTGACATGGACTTAAAATGCACTTTTTCTTCTCTCTCTCTCTTTTTTTTTTTTTTTTTTTTTTGTAGCAAGTTTATTTTCAATCAGATTGGACAACCAGTACAACAGACTTAATTCAAGAGAAGTGACAGGAGAGCAGACGGGATCAGTAATTCTGCCAACCACGGAGCTGCCCTTTAAACTGCTCCCTGCTGACGCCTTAGCATCCTACTAACTCCATAACTGTGCATATGTCTGACAGACTTAGGGTATCTCAGATAGCTGTCAATGTCTCATCTTCTAAATGAATGTAAGATGCTGGGGGGAAGACGCTGAGACTGTAAAGAAATATTTTAATCATTGCTGGAATACAGATTAGGTCTGAGATAATGTGTTTTGGTTTGGTTTTCTTCTCCCCTCAATTTTTTTATGTACATAATCCATATATAGAAGAGATTTATCATGCAAATCTCCAAGTGAAGCGAACAAAGGTGAGGATGAACAATTCAGCAGTCGAGTACTCGTAGTTCAACAGAATGCTATGACAAAAGAAAAACAGAA
This sequence comes from Todiramphus chloris collaris, assembly GCA_025345505.1. NCBI lineage: Eukaryota > Metazoa > Chordata > Aves > Coraciiformes > Alcedinidae > Todiramphus > Todiramphus chloris. The sequence continues at coordinate 26,213,259 of JANVCC010000020.1, forward strand.
GCGGAGTGTCCTTGTCTAGAGAACACAATTCATGTACTTCAGGGTCAACAGGTAGACAAAGGCAAAAATGAGAAATGACAGAACTGTAGCACTGAGCTTAAATCTATCACCAAACCAAATTTCAGTCATTTTCCAAAATAATGGTTTATAACTGGAGATGAGAAGTTGACAGCTCCGAGTACCTCAGAATCACAGAATGTTAAGAGTTGGAAGGGACCTCGAAAGATCATCTAGTCCAACTCCCTTGCCAGAGCAGGACCACCTCGATTAGGTCACACGGGAACGTGTCCAGGTGGGTTTCTCAGTCTGAAGAGTAAGTTAAGACTCCCCAGTACATGCAAAGATTCCCCAGTAGATCCATGCTACACATCTATTGTTTTTAAGGTTGTCCTGAAATTTTGGTGACGTTTTATTTAACTGAATGAATGTTTTTCATCTACATTATTTTTTTTGGTATACTCGGTTTTTATTAAGGATCAGTTCTTCCTCTGATTATAAAACATTCTTTTCATTATTAAAACCCTGTTAAAATCTCTTGGCCAGCAGAAGTATTTTGCACAGAAACCCTTTTCCGTCTGCCTGCAACATTCCAAGCCCCTTCCTCTAACTCCAACTGGTCAATCTCTTTCTTGCTTTCACAAATACTGTTCATTGAAATACAATCTAACAATGAGAAGCATCCAGCTTTGCTACGAGGGACTCCCCCTTCTCCTCAGTCTTCCAGATGCCCACTCCACACTCACTGCAAAACAGGACAGGGTTTAACAGCTGCTTCCTTTAGTCTGATCAGCTTATGAAACCTTTACCGAACAAAAGCTGGGAGCAAACTCAATCTCCTAGGATGAGGGGAGTAGCCATTATCTCAACAGTGATCTTGATGGCAAAGCTGCTCTCATTTACTCAAAAAAAAAAAAATTAAAAAAAAATTTTCACATCTCAGGTCTTAATTACATTACCATTGTGGACTATTGTGCTAGTAACAGTGAATTTTCTGAAGTCAATTAGCATGATAGGAAAATACCTCTTCCTGCGGGTAAAGCATCTACACCAGGCTAAAGAAGAGACACTTCAATTCCACTGGTAACCACTCAATAGTTAGGAACCCAAACAGTGAAGAATTGAGTATAACTTCTATTGCAGACAGGTTTGAGGACTGAGGAAAGCAATGATGATATACTTCTGAAAGTGAGAGCCTGGGGAGACACACTTCCAAACAACAATAGCTACGTGTTTCTCCATTGGAGGACCGTACTTGTAGAGCCTGACAACCAACTCTGCAGCAGCTCTTCCCCAAGCCTCTTCCATCACAGATCTGACTTGCAGACTAAAAGTTACATGCACCTGTAAATGCAGGTATTGTCTAACTCCAAATTCTGCCATAAATATCACGCTACTCAGTCCTGTGCCTAAAACCCACAGCTTCTAGTGTGAAATCTACTGTTGTGCCTAAACCACCCAAGAACTTCTGTAACAGCTGCTGCTTCACTGTCACTGGCTGGTCCTCCATTACCTAGGCCAGAGCAAACTACCAATACATGTCACATCTTGTTTATACAGATGCCTCTCATAATCACCGCTTTCCGCAGCGTGTCTTACAAATTGCCTATAACGAGTCTGTAAGTGTCGCTTGCTCTGAATTTTTGAAGTCAAGGAAAGGAATCACAGAAGTTTGTGGTTAAATCCCAATCCTAAAGTTCCCATAAATTTCCACGAGACATCTCAAAATACAGAAGAACATCAATATTTAGTGCTTTGGAATACGTAATGAATGTTGTACAGTTCAAAGAAGAGTGAGTGTCAAGAGCAACAAAGTACATCAAACAAGTATAAGTGAATTTCAGGCCAGAGCGGTTAATATCATCCACGGTGTTCTTATTCTAAGCCTTCAAGGTACAATATGCAAAAATTCCTATTGCTGAGGCAGTGAGTAATTGAAATCTATGAATGATTAACTGATTTAACTCCTGTTTCTCCTAATATGAAACAAAGCAAAATTCCTTACTTTGGACCATGAATAAATCAACTTTGGATGTATAAATAAAGTCAGGGAAAAAGAGAGAGACATCTAAAACTAATTAATGCTCCTTCCTCTGCAATTCAGGCCACACAAGTGGCAGACTTTTACATGTATTTATAAATAGTTGTAGACAGTAGAATAAAAATAATCCTTCAGTTGCTCCCTATTAATGTATGTTTTTCATCAGCCATAATGAAGCAAAAATATGTTCCTTCTTTTATATTATTTACATAATTTTTTGTCATTCAGTTGAAAAATAATGAAACACATGCAGTAAACTTCAAAAAATGACCACAACTAAGATAGGCCACATTTCCATATAATACTCAAAAGAAAAAAAAACCAACACATAACACATCACAATACATTATTACTCAGAATAAAAAAATAAAATGGCAATATTTGTGGAAAATGAAAGACAGAATCGGGGCAAAATGTTACTGCTAAGGGTACTTCACAAAAGGCTTGCTGAGCGTCACCAGCAAGAACCTCAGAGTTGTCTGCAGACTTTCAACTGTTTTCTTTTGGGACAGAGTATAGCAAAACAAGATAACTCCTCTTTCACTCAGATCACTCCTCTTTCACTGTAGATCTCAGCTTAATATGGTAAGAAACTAAAAAATGGATTCTTTGACTACAAATTCATGTCTTGGGCAATGCAATGGAACAGTCTTACTTTCATCAGTGAATAAATGTACCATGTTACCAAATCCCTTTTTATCTTTCCTCAATTATTCCCTTCTGTGTTCAAGCCTCTATGCTGTTAAATGTACACACTGTCTCTCAGCACCCAATAAATGGAAAAAAGGAAGTTTATCATACCCATGCAAATTGTCTTAAGGAGTGGACAATATGAATTGAAATCTACTTCCCTTCATTTTATTTTAGATCTATCCTTAAAATAAATATTCATTAAAACTCAAAATGTTATCTGCAGAAATATCTTACAGGAATCTTCTAACACAGCACTTGCCACAGACAAGTAACATGCCTCTCAATCCTAAACCAAAGGTCTAGAATAATCTAATAATTTCTGTCATATTTTTATCTAAAGATTCATTCATATTCTGAATAAAGGCATGACACCTTAGAAAGAACACTTAACACTCTTCAGAAAGATTTAACCCTTCCTGTAAGCTGCTAACATTGTTCTTTTCAGTTCTGCATTTTACTGTTTGAAACACCAAATGCCTGATCAATGGAAAACAGTTTACCACAGAAATAACTTATTTCTTCTCTAATTGCTTAAAATGAGCCTACAATTTTAAAGTAAATCCATACCCTGAAATAGAAAATTTGAAGATATTGATTGCTCCTTTTTTAACTCTAATAAAAGAATAATTTTCCTGTCTTTTAGATAGACACCATCTCCACAGTGAGACACTGTATCTTTATGATCTATAATCACTTCACTGCTAGAACTATTCATACAAAATTTAAATTTAAAAGCACATTCCTGACTAAGAATAGAAGAATTTAGAATGCAATATTAAATAAACATTTACAATGACTCTACTTTGTCTTCCTATCACCAAGAAAACAAGTATTTCACACATGCATAATTTTAACAGCAAAGTGACATACTCCCAAACTGAAAAAGAACTTGAACAAATCTAACAAATAAACATGACATTTTTACAAATAAAACTGTATTTTTAATGGAGAAAGGACCCAAAAGGCCAGATAGTTACTGTAATGAAAGTTCTTTTTTTTTTTTCCCTCGTTTTTTTTTTTTTTCTCTCCCACTTCAAGCTTGAAAGGAATTTCACTTAAAACGAGGTTTGCATTTTTCCATTTTTCCATTTTTCACCTGCAGACTAGATTACTCAGTTTACTGTGTCCAAATCTGAATGTGAAAACTGCAGCAAGATTCCAGCTCGGACTGAATATGTCTATATTGTGCTCATTAGATTGTCATAAAAATTCAACCCAACTCCCATACCAAGTTCCTGTCAGTTTAGTGGATTATTTTTTAAATAACATTATTTGCAAACAACACCAGAGAGTAATTTCATGTATGTATCCACCCAATTCATATCATCAAGACAAGGATGTAATGTGAAGAAGCATCAAATACGGTACAAATCCAAATGAGACTAATCAAATGAGATTCTCAATTACAACACATTTCATCCCACCACACTTTTCACTACAAACTGTAGTAACACTCCTCAGACACTCCTCTTCGTACCCCAGAGCTACTGTGAAGTACCTTAGTACCTGTACAAACTTCAAGAGACCACCTTCCACCATGTACTGTGAATCTACATTTCATTAAGCAGACCAGAGATCGCTGTTTAATCAGTAGAGTTATGGGGATTTTTAAAATGAGTCAATCATGTCACCTCAAGGATCTAGTCAAAATGGCACATAAATCCAGCTTAGAGTTTTAAAGCGAAAATTGCCTTATATTGATGCTTCTGTCTTCCTGCTTTGGAAGATTTATTAAAAATGAATCAAAAATAAACTGACAGAAAAACATGTCATAAGCTCTTCCTTCTCAAAGGTGAATCCAATCTGAATTTCTTCAGAAAAACAGCAGCTTACTAAAGCAAGCTGCATTGAGGTGTCCAGAAAAGCATGCACATGCCTGGTAGTTCCTACTGAAGTTTCTATCTGGTCCCAAGTCCCTCTAGAGCTGTAATTCCAGCTAGGTCATAGCATATCTGAATATACAATTTGATCAGTTTTGATAGCCGTTGAACTGATATAGCTTGACCTTTAGACTCTTTGCCAAAAGCCACTAACAACCTTATGAACTTTCTTAAGTATTTAGCCTTGTCAAGATATTAGCTGACAACCCTTTTAACATCCAACATATGCAAGGAGCTTTCCCCAAAAGATGATAATCCATAAGGAAAACGCATGTATATGAAAATTCAAAAGCACTTTTGTCAAGATTTTAGAGGAGCCATAACAACAGTTGTTTCCTCTGACAAAAATATATATAAAAAGGCTCTCCTACTCAAGCACATTGTTATGGGTTTACCTGACTAATGTTCTTGTTAGGGTTAATAATATGCTAATAATATGTTTTTGTTACCTTGTTAAAATTTCTTTTATTGATGAAAATTATGATAATTAATATTTTGCAAATGGGAAGAAAAAAAATGAAGGGAAGACTGTCAGACACATAGGAGATCTTTAAGCTTGCAAAACATGATCAGTTTCTCAAAGGTCCAGGACTGCTTACTCTAACATTTTTATCTTCTAGATATGTATGTTTCCACAAGGAGAACTGTTGCTCTGTTATGTATGATAAACTGTTATGTTTACCCTCTTATATTACTGCTTCTGCAAAAATGGAGAAGAAACTTTAATTAATACAGATTTATGGTAAAGTGGATTTTGTTGTAGGTATTTAAACTTTGACCCTGGCAAAATACACATTGAGTTATTTTCTCCTTTCTTTTTTCACTTTCAGAAATAATAAGTATATATTATATATAGCCACTGCTTCAGTATATAGAGAAAACATTTTAAGTGTAAGAGTAAGCCCTGATGATTGTTCCTAAAATGATCAGTGATGCTCATTTTTATAGGCCATGGAGTATCTCCTAGAAAGGAACAAAATATGGGGAAAAAATGAAAATAATAATCCCCACAAGGATACAATCTCTATATCCTCCTCAATATAGCTTTTGAAACCTGATCCAGCACAGAAGCCATACTTTTCTATTTGCTAAGACCCAAGATCTTCATACTTGGGATACTATGCAATGATCACCAGTAATAAGATCATGCATAAACAAACCTGCTCGCAATCTACAGTTTGAGCTGTGTCCTATGAATGAAACTACTATTAGCCAAATCAAAAGAATACTAAATAAAATTATGACATGGGAAGTGATGGAAACAGAAGTGCACAAATGTCAAATGTCAGAGCAAGATCAGCCTGGCATTCCCTTGGCTTTTGTACTGTTGGCACAGGTGAACCTTAGCTCACCTCTCGTAACTAGTAAATCAAGTAAGTGACACCAAGTGTTGCAAAGCATGGTAGTGAATGAAGGAGACTCAATGAAGAAGTTCAGAACTGCAGTGTAAAGGACTACAGACTTGCTCAGCCTAAATTCAACCTAAACACCTTACATTTCCTATCACCTGTGTGCCTTTGAAGACCTAAAACCAGGGACTACAGACACTGCAGAAAGAGATTAGGTAGACTGTGGGCATCTGGCTGCATCTGTAGCATTCCCCAGCAGTTCACTGGAAAAGTCCATACGCACTAAAAACACTCTACCTGCTTATATCACAAATAGGCAGTCTTTCCAAATAGCAAAGCTTTCTTCTGAAGTCTTCTAGTTTCACTAAGTTTAAGACTGGAAAAATGGAAAATTAAGGCTTTATAAGGCTCTAAACTATTTTTGTATTTGACTTTTCACACAGCTGCAAATTTTAAGGGAATCAGCATATACTGTTGTGAGGTTGGAGGGGGTCTTGTTTTGGTTTGGTTTTTTTTCCCTGTTATTTCCTTTTATAACCTTGAAGAAAGGTCACTTTGTTAATGATGGTCACTTGGTTATGTTTTATCTTAGTTTCCAAGACTGACTTTAAAGTAAGGGTCCCAGTTAAATAAAAATGCATTTTTAAATTTTGATGACTCAGGCTCTCCAGAATTTTGATGACTCAGCCCCTCAGTGGGGCTAATTAGGGGCTGAAAAACACGTATTGATTCAGGGATGTTTAAGTAACTGTTGCAATGATATCTGATGCGACAAAGTCAAGTTACAGATATGTACAAAAATGAACAAGGGAAAAGAGACCTAAACAGGAAAAAATTTAAAAAAACAGCCCCCACAGTAATGAATGGGAGCTATGAACTTTTCCATTTTGCTAAAGCTACTGAGAATTCATTAACAGTGTTTTTAGAGGGTTTTGGCAAGGCATTTGAGGGTTTTTGTTGGGTTTTGTTTTTGTGTGGGTTTTGTGTTGGTTTTTTTTTTAATAGAAATATCTTAATTTGATTTACCTGCTATAGTACAAAACAGATTTATTCAATAGGTATAAGTTATTTCTGTAGGAAAAGGAATTTTTTTTATTCTTTTGTTTTGCAAATTGGCTTCCAAATTATCAGCGAGTTTTAAAAGAACTATTATGAAGAAAATAGAACAAAATATAAATCACTACTGAAAAGCTTTTAGAACTTCATGAATAACTTCACGTCATTAAACTTTTATTCCGATTACAAGTAAACAAACATTCAGGTTTTTTACATTCTACTTATATCTGAAAATTGTCAAAACAGAAAGCTAATGGAAATATAAAACAAATGCTCATATTTGGGTTCTATTAGAGGTACAATCACCACTCTCTTCATTCAAGGTTTGGCACTTCAGTAGTGTACCAAAAAACCCCAAGCTGCTTACTGTAACAAACAACTAAAAATATATCTAACAGTTTATATGTAAACCATGTCCTAGTTACACAAAACACTAGAAGAATGACTAACGACTTTTATATTTGAGGCATGTACAAGATCTTAGGAAGTACTTAAAACTTAAATGATGGTTACCTTAAGGACACACTATACTCAGGATAAAAGATGCTTTTATATTGAACCCAGGTCCCAGTTTCCTCTTCTGTATTCTGTTCTTCTACTGAAAAGAGATTGAATGATGCAAACCTTCTTACAGATACTTGTTGTAGATGCACATCTTTCAAGTGCTTTTTCTTCAGAACCTTTGAAATGAAAAACAAACATTAGGAATAAAACTTTCAATAGGAGAACAAACACAGGCTTATTTAACTGAAGAGGCAAGTCTGGAATCAACAGTAATAGCTATGTTATTAGCTAACAGCTATGAATAACTAGTCCGAGTATGTCAAGCCAGGGAAAAATAACAGCAGTATTGATGGTAGAGGTCAAGACAATGGGTTATGAATTTATTATATTTCAATACATATATTGTATCTCAATAACTATAGAGCAAATGCACTGTGTTCATAAGGACATGTGTGCATAAGTACAAAGTTGCTCTTTTAACTCCTGCTTCAGTGAACCCATGCCAGAATTAGAGAGGCAGACTGCGTTCTTCCCTATCCTACCAGCACCGTGAAGCTTTCTGTGCCATTCACTGTCCCTGCAGGTTAAATAACCTGTGTGATATGTGTTTTCCACACAGTTCTGCAAGATCCACACTTGCAGAACTGCTGTCAAGCTTGATACCTATCCCAAGCACCAGACGTTTCAGATGCTACAACTGCATTTTGCCTTCCCAGGCCCCTGTTAAGGGGACTGATGCATTAGCCAATCTTTGCATGTTCCCCAAAACACAGTGACAGCACCAAATTAAATGCTGAGATGAAGAACTGCATGCAGTGGCAGGAGCAGAACGTGGCCACGTGCATTTTGGGCCATTGCTAAATGATCACGACACTTGTTCAGAAAAGTGAAAACACAGGCTCTCTGCCCTGCATAGTCTGGTGCACTCAACTGTGTCTTCAGGTAGTGAGGCATCAACTCCTCTGTACAGGAAAACCCAGCACCCAGCCCTTTTGAGCTGTATTGTTGCACAGAAGGCAACTAGCACTTCCCTGCCAGACAAAAGGGCTTATTCTTTAGGCCACTGGTGTGGAAGGAAAGATATCCTCTTTTTTCTCCAAACATTAGACAGAATACATAAATATTTGCCATTTCTTTTTTAAAATGAAGGTTGCATAAGCAGTCCACAGCCATTAAAAAAAAAAACCAACACAACAGTCAAACAATGAAAAAACAATCAGAGAAAACAAACTCACCACTCTGAATAGATAGAGCTACAATAGCTCTACTGAGAAGAGCATCACAATCAGGGTTTTTTTTTTTTTACCAGCGAGAGCTAAGTCTAAAATCAACTGAGAAGTAGCTCTCCACAATCATGAAAGTTGAAATGAAAGCTTTGCATATGGGATGCGTACAACAAAACAAAGGGTCAGTGGGGGTTCTCTGCTGCACCCAACCTTTGTTGACCGTGCTTTAACTGGAAGCGCACTCGCATCCAACAGCCTTATAATTTGGTGCCACGACCTAGTATTTTGCAAGATACTTGAAAATACTACATATGTGAGCAGAGCAATCGTATTTGCTATGCTGTTAGTTTCTAACAGGGGGTCTGATGCATCAGGCTTATTGCTTTTGGATCCGTTTTCATCAGCAGGTCTCAGCATATGAAAGGCACAGGCATTTTCTTTAAAGTATTAAAAATGGCTGTGTGCTGCCCACAGTATTTTTCTGCAACAGCTGAGGAAAATACCACATGAAGGCAATCACAAAAATAGCAAAACTGGAGAACTAATAAAAGACTAGAAGAATTAAGACCTTCATATAATAGCACCTGGAAACACAACAGTTGTTTTCTTTAGTTGTCAAGTTGGTCCAACATCTAATTTTCAGCAAAGCACATTGTCTTCGGGCTCTTTTATTTGCTTTTGTTTGTTTGGGTTTTCTTTTGTAAGCAAAGGCCCTTACTAAGAGAGAAAAAAAAAAATCCAACAGTGACAACACTTTTCTGTTGTCAAGTGTTTTGTTCTAGCTACCACGTAAAATGCATTCTCTGGGTTAGCAGAAAAACCTCACGAGCATTTGAGTACTCAAAAAACCATTTCCCTCAGAGTCCCCAGCTAAAATTAAGAGGTCTAAGATCTGAAAACTACAACAGCAGGTCAAATCTTATAAAAATCTAAATATAGCAGAAAACAGAGCACAAAGGAAGAATGTGTTATATTATTTATATCTAACTCTGTATTTTTACATAAGGATCAAAATATTTTTCCCCTCGGGTCAGTTCCTAAAAGGATCACAATTTTGTTACAAGCTGCAAAGAAATGTTGCTACTATAGGATATTCCACTGACAAAAACCCAAGAGGTGACAATCCTATTTAAACTCTATTATGAGTTGTGAAGACAATGGAAGTCTCTATTTTCATGTGCTCTTCTAATTAAGGTGAATGTCCCTAACTTCTTGCACACTGCCACAAAATCATGTCCCAGGGACCTGTTAAACCCATAGTCAGTATCAAAGCAAGCTAAAGGTTTCTCAGCAGAATAGACAGTAGTCTTGGTTTTAGTGATAGCAAAGAGAAAAAAGCTATGGTGAGGAAGGAATCACCAAACACTGTTCTTTGGTTGCGGCTGCTGGTCTCTTACCTCCTCTGTCAGTAACTTTCAGCTCAGTGTCTCTGCATATTTTTATCTTTAAAATAAATAAATAAACAATCACAGAAGCCTTGTTTCACTCTCTTCAAGACCATCTTGTGGTGTCTTCTGCACAAGACCTTCACAGGTGTACACAAGTGTTGAGCTTGTACACAGATCATACATACAATTACCTAAACAAATAGTATTTTAAGTTTTGTAATGAAAAATTCTCTTCCAAAAATTCGGCTCCTTTAAAAGAAAAAAGCACCAAGAATAATGACAAAAAGCCAGCCCCAAACAATGCAAGCTCACACTTTTAACTTGCAGTTTTCCCCTCTCTCAAACCTGAACTTCCTTTCTTCTCTAACTTGACCTATCAATATAGAATTATAAGGCAATTCTTTCTTCATTAACACACAAGACATTTTAAAAAAATATCACCAAACTGTCTCCTGTTTTAGAAAGATTCTACCAAAATTTTACCACACACCTCAATTGCAGGGCCCTCTGTATTTAGTGACAATATTATGACCATATTTAGGAATCCCTATGAAAAGTAAAGGTGTTTTATCTCTCTTAAAAAAACAAAAACCAACAAAAAACAACCAAAAAAAACCCCAACCCCATATGGAGAATGTCAGTTACCTGAAATTCCCTGTATGTCTTTGTGTGTGGTCTAGGTGCACTACAAGCCAAATTCAGTAACAGCTGATGGTCTGCCAACCTCTGCTAAGGTCTAGGCCACTGTCTGGAACATGGTATATTGTACACACAAGAAAATTTCTACATAATCTGCTACAGCATCATCT